>JAGPOW010002881.1:68754-98700 GCA_030014935.1 Caiman crocodilus
AGAAGAGATTGATGTCATATATCTTGACTTCAAAAAAGCCTTCGATCTGGTATCCCATGATCACCTCTTGGTGAAACTGGCCAGTTGTCGCCTTGGGTCTGCCATGATCCACTGGCTGGAAAATTGGCTCCGGGGTTGGACCCAGAGGGTAGTAATTGATAGAAGTCACTCCTCATGGTGTCCTGTGACCACTGGGGTCCCCCAAGGCTCTGTCCTTGGACCCATATTGTTCAACATCTTCATTAATGATGTAGACACTGGAGTCAGAAGTGTACTGGCCAAGTTTGCCGATGACACCAAACTTTGGGGCAAAGCATCCACACCAGAAGACAGACGGGTGATCCAGGCTGACCTGGACAGGCTCAGCAAGTGGGCAGACGAGACTGATGGTGTTCAACACCGATAAATGAAAGGTTCTCCACCTTGGGAAGAAAAACTCACAGCATCCTTATAGACTTGGCAGTGCTATGTTGGCTAGCGCTATGGAAGAAAGAGACTTGGGGGTCATCATTGACCACAAGATTAACATGAGCCTTCAATATGATGCTGTGGCTAGGAAAGCGACCAAAACGCTGGCTTGCATCCATAGATGCTTCTCAAGAAAATCCCGGGATATCATTTTCCCCTTGTACTCGGCCTTGGTGAGGCTGCAGCTGGTGTACTGCATCCAGTTTTGGGCTCCACAATTCAAAAAGGATGTGGAGAAGCTTGAGAGAATCCAGAGGAGAGCCACGCGCATGATCAGAGGTCAGGGAAGCAGACCCTGAGATGATAGGCTGAGAGCTATGGGGTTCTTTAGCCTGGAAAAGCGCAGGCTTGGGGTGATCTGATGGCCACCTATAAGTTTATTAGGGGTGACCACCAGCATCTGGGGGAACGTTTGTTCACCAGAGCACCCCAAGGGATGACAACTAGGTCAAACGGTCATAAATTACTACAAGACCGTTTCAGGTTGAACATAAGGAAGAATTTCTTTACTGTCCGAGCCCCCAGGGTCTGGAACAGCCTGCCACCGAAGATGGTTCAAGCACCTGCATTGAACACCTTCAAGAGCAAACTGGATGCTTTTCTTGCTGGGATCCTATAACCCCAGCTGACTTCCTGCCCTTTGTGCAAGGGGCTGGACTCGATGATCTTCCGAGGTCCCTTTCAGCCCTAATGTCTATGAAATCTAAGGGAGAAATCCTGAATGGTGCTTGATATATATAAACAATGAGCCAGATCCTCAGATTAATTAAATCAAGATCCTTCTTTCTTAGTCTGATTGCCTGTCTCAAGACTTTATTGAATATGAAGACTTAGATGGTTTGGTTTGTTATTCTGTCTCTTGTTCCATGAGATCCGAACGTGTGCCCATCTCCTTTCCTGACTCCTACAATATTGTGCAAGCAAATCTTTCTTTGACTGAATAGGTAAAATGAAATATCCTCTCAGATCTTATAAGCAATTAGTTCAAACTCTGAAGCTTATGATTTTTGTGTCTTATTCTTAGTTTGACTTGCATTACTGTAAGAATACCATGTGCTGCTTATTTAGGACCTTGGTACATACCACAAAATTGGCTTTTAAAGTGGTTTAAATGCCTTTTTGCACTGCTTTAATGGTGTTGCTGTTTGCATGCTCAGCACAGTATCCCGCTTTTAAATAACTTTGGTACGTAGCAAGTTAAAACACCTCTGAGGTGTTTTAGTTTGCTACCTAGCAATCTGCAACAGTGCATGAGGTACTGGAAGCTGACATGCTCAGGGCCCCGCACAGCTCAGGGACTGTGGGACCTGGCAGAAGCCTGTGCAGGGTGGCTCTACTGAAGGAAAAAAGGAAGTGACAAGCCTGATCTTTTTTCTTTTTTTCCTCCCTGGAGCCTGCCTGCCTGAGCTGTGCTGGAGCCCAGTACTTCCCTCCAGCAGCTCGCCCCACCCCCCTCTTCTCCCACCGCTGAAGAGGCAGGTAAGGATCCGGCCACCACCCTTGTGTACACACCACAGGGGTTTTGTTTGGTTTAATTCTCCCTACATTGAAACAGTGTTTTTAAAAACCTACCATTTCAGTTTAGGAAGAACTAAACCAAATTAAACCCCCGTGGTGTGTCCACGCAGCCTTAAAGAGTTAAAACCTTTTAGTTCCCCCTCTGATGGTGTGTCCCCATTAGTGGACATGTTCATGCCCTGGGGACAAGTAGCCATGGTACATATTTATGCTGCTAGTCGTCCCCAGGGAATGCCCCTGCATGTGTGCTCTGGCATGCAGCAAGTTGACCTGGGAGGGGTAGGAGAGACTGAAGCCAGCACCTGAATGACCCCAGCTACCTTACCTGGGGTGGGTCCTGGGGCCCACCCAGGGCTCCAGCAGTAATGATCTGGGTGCAGGGACCCTGCTTGGCATCCAGAAAGTGGCTCTGGCCAGCAAGGCTCCAGTTTCAGGTGGTGCATGCTGCCACCACATGCAACACCCCACTTTAATCTGGCAGGTTCTTGTTTTTTGACACAAGGATTTCCCGGTGCACATTAGCAGCACAGCATATGTCTACATGTGCAGCATGTGCAGTTTGCAGCACTGCAGATAGGTCTTCAGTGCTGCAAAGCACATGTGTATGCTCATTTGGGCATGCCCTGAGTAGTGGATTTTGAAGGAGAGAATTTCTTCCAGACCTATTAGCCAATTCTATGAAGTACTGATCAACCTCAGTTCCTCCCAATGTGCCCAACAGCAGTTGATGACACTCAGCATCTCATTCTTTCTGGCCTATAAAATCTTAATAATTACCAGGACTCAAAAGACTTATCTAGGTTTCCTTGCAAAACAAAATGTGTTGTAAGTGGCAGATACCAGTCTCTTTTTCTGTTTCTAGTGATCTCTCCCCCTCTCTAACTATGAACAGCTTCCAAGGCATGATGACATTCAAAACTCTGCTTGTCTTTCCGTACAGGAATTTGTAATGAAATCAGCACAGTTATACAGTTCCAATTCTTTCTGGATTGGTTTATCTCGTAATGAAGCTGGCCAACCATGGTTATGGGAGGATAGCACACCTTTTTCCAGTGACCTGTAAGTCTGTACTACACCTAAAAACAATGGAGTTGTGTGCATATGTATTACATAAACTGTAATTTGAGGTATGAAGCAAGAAGTGATACTTTATCAAGAAATCACCTGCTCATCCAACTGATCCCACTCTCCTTTTGTTAGCTCATGTACTCATGCATTACTTGCTTACCTGACAAGTACAGATGGATAGTTATTTGACAGCTGACTTACCTGTTATTTAAGGTGGTGGCAGGGTTGGAATTAATAATGCTGATCTGTGATTTTTACAACCTGAATCGGGTTGCAGCTAGATGGAAACTCTGATTTTCTGTTCTAGATTTCACATCCCAGAAGCCAGCTCCACTTCTTCCCCAAGCTGTGTGTGGATTCAAGGTACAAATGTTAACACTGCAGAATGTAGTGATTACAAGTTTGGCATTTGTGAGAAGATGGTAAATCCAGCGGGGATTGGGCAAAAAGGCTAATCAGATCGATGGCAGGGCACAGTACTCTATAAGGAAATGCATCCTGGGTTCTGCGATACTGAAACCAGTTCTGCCCAGTGATTTCTGACAAAGGCAGATCCTATTTCTAGCCTTCATGATTCTGGAAAAATGCTTGAAAATGTGACCAGAGTAGAACCCAAAAGCTCAAAATCCAGAAGGCAACTACAAACATCCAAAATCTATTTACTTACCAGAATTTTAATTCTCCAAATTTTCATTCCTGGTGTTGGCAATACTGGACACTAATAGGAAATTGTGTTATATCTGGTGGCCATCAAAGAAACAGTATCAGGGTAGGGCGCACACTATCCGTTCTGTCTGTTTGCTCTGGGTAATTGTTTTCCTAAATTCTATATTCCAGCCTGTAAACTCTGAATTTTACAACCTGTATAAATATTGTTGGTACCAATAATTTGTGTGGTATATTTTTCCTCCTGATCCTTTGTTCCTGAGGACCTCAAACTTCAGAGCTTTGTAAGCTGGCTGTGAAAAGCCATAACACCAAAAGCTCCCTATATGTGGTGTCCTTATACTTGCATCTCTCTGGGAGGCTGAATGGGCAGCAAGGATACAAAGTCTTGGAAGTCTTGTTTCCATGGCACCAATCAACTCCAAAGCTGTTAGGAAAGAATGAGGCCCTGTTAGCAGGAAAACTTGCCAGCTTTTCCTGTTCCTGTTAATACCTTTCTGATGCATTTAGTGAACATTAAGCTCTGAAATCAAAAGAAATAGAGAAGGATAAAGGCCGTTCTGCTTTTGTAATACCACAGACATAAAAGACTGCTCATCCTTATAAGTTCTGTCTCATTAGTGTCATTTAGTATTTGAGGCTGTGAAAAGGAGGATCTTTGTCCTAAAAGTAAATCGTTGGTGAAGAGCTGGGCACTGCTTTGAGTTCTCCTAAAAGCAGTAGCTAATGACCCAGGAAAATAGTCATTTTAGGGTGGCTTAAAGACCGTGATTGAACAGACTGAATGCTAACTAGGACTTAACAGTCTTAGGTAAGGCAGTAACAGTAACAGCACCGAGCATCTTTCACTATTTAGTAATTTTAGTAGTCTATTTAGTAATCAGCAATCTGGGCCTCAGAAAAACAGCAACAACAACAGAGTATCTGCTGATTCATGGTCACACTACTCTAAACCAGCAATAATCCCAATTTTAGTTATAGGTCTTCACCTAGATCTCAGTGGGTACTATCAATGTACCCTATCGCTATAGGTCTTTACCTAGATATCTACATCTACTATTAATGTACATTAGGCTTAATGCACTGTAAAATAACAGTGCAGTCAGCCAGCCCTGGGAAGCCTCTTGGAAGCAGATTTTCTCCTTAGTCATAGATTCATAGTAGGTAGGGTCAGAAGGGGCCTTCTAGATCTTTTAGTCTGACCCCCTGCTATGGGCAGGAGAGAAAACTTGGCTCAAATGACCCCAGCCAGGTAAATGTCAAGTCTCCTCTTAAAGACCCCCAGGGTAGGAGCCAGCACCACTTCCCTTGGATGTTGGTTCGAGATCCTAGCCGCCCTGACTCCTGATGGGAATAACCTGCTCCAAGCCTCCTCCTGCCCTGCTCTGCCCCCCTGCAGCAGTTCGGGAGAGCTGGAGGCTCTGGCTGCAGCTGCCTGGGTGCCGGAGCACTCTATAAAATGTTACCCCATGTGCCTCAATATGCACTGCTTCTAACACTGCCTTCCCACTCAGAGCAGGGAAAGAGCCCAGGTGTCCTGGCTGCTAGCCGGGCTCCTCATCACCATCCCTCTAAAAGCAAGTCAGAGCTGTGCCGGCAAGAAATGGTATTAACTCTTAATGTGCAATTTCTCAAAGCATGTTCTAATGTTAACACCCCTTAATATTCCACAGATATAGTATGGTTTAAGTGTAACATGTAAGGGCCCTGTTACACGTTAATTTTAGATGGCTCCTGCAGCTCTGAACCCTGGATTTTCCTCATATTAATATGTGAAACTAGTTTAAAGCCCTCTTTAAGCAGCTTAAAGTTATGCCACACCTGGCTCCTTTTATCTCTGATCTGTGTTACCTAGCTCATGTTACATTGATGACTAGCCACTCTAGGCTACACATTAGTGTAAACACCCCAGCCACACCCCCTCTCCCTCCCTCCAGCCTTGTTTGGTTCCATTGCCCTCTTTTGCTTTCTCCAATCCAGCTTCTGTCCCCTGCTACACTCCCCCCAGCCTGCATAAGTCCATTGCTCCCCTGCCACCCGTCCTGGAATGGGGAAGGGGGAGAGTCTTACCTTTCAAGGCCTCTGCTGGCTTGAACATGTGACTGCTCCAAACTAAAGTTAACACTAAAACTGATCAACATTTGAGCAGATCGAAGTGCAATGTGTAACTTCACCCTAAGAAAAGTGTTGTCTATTTGTATGAGACCATGGAGCAATTGCTGTCTCTTTGCATGGAACTATGGAAAAAACATTGTGCCTTTCTTTCTTTGGCTAGGCAGCATGTCCTGTCTTTGTTAAACATTGCAAGTCTCAAAGCAGAATAAACACAATGCAATAATTTGAGAGCCAGATTAACATTTTCCCATGCTTTCTTTTTAAGGCATTCAGAGCTGAGAGACACTATTTGTTGTGTTTACCTTACACAGATGAAAAGCTGTGGATACAATACTACTGTGAACATTTTACATCACTGTGTAGTAATGTATGCTGTCCAAGGTCTAATATAATATTTTCAAAAATAAGGTCCTATTATTAAGTATTTCTTTATATGTAATAATGGAATAAAGGTAAATGTGTGAGTAATTGGATTTAGAAATAGAGGGTAAAAGATAATAGTGAGCACTGATTATGATAAGGAAAAAATAGGCAAATTAGAACTGGTTGAAATATTTTGTCCAAAAATCCATTCAATAAAACAATCATTTTTTGAAAATGAAATAATATTTGTCAAAACATTGTGGATTTCCTTGTTTCCATTAATTGTTTTGGTCCAAAAAAAATATTAACAGCCCTTTTTATTTCTTTCTCAGGGTGCTGACAGATTTAAGCCTACCAGTCTAACTCATGGTGCTTTACATCAAGTGCCATGAGTCAGAGTGAACTCCTCCCCCACAGCAGATTTTTTCCTGTTGGGTTGTCGCAGGAAGATTGAGCCTGCCTGCAGGTGAATAGCAAGCCAAGAAGCCACTCCTCTTCCCAACCCTGCCACTCTCTCCCAACCCCCCAGCTCTGGGGATGTGAGTAGAAAGGGAAGGGGAAGGATAGAGGAGGGAGGGTGCAGTCAGCAGCAATGAGCTACCAGCTGGGTTTTGCCCAGCCTGAGCTGGAGGGTAGATTGAAGCCCCTCTGTCTCACACCCTGCAGCTGGCTGGGGTACTGGGAGTAACTGGGCTGAGCCCATGAAACAAGGGGCTAGGATCCAACCCCCCTCCTCCAGCTCAGGCTGGGCTCTCTGCTACTGCCTTTTCTCTCCCTTCTTCCCCTCTTTTCCTGCTGAGAGCCCCAGGGGCAAGGCTGAACTGCATCATCTCAGTCCTGAACACACAAAAAATTAAGCTGAGGGGACATAAGTTCCCTAAGGTGTTCTAATGCAGAGCACCCTTATCTGATACCTCATTTGAGGAGGGTTATTTTTTCATGGGATCAACCACTTTAAAGGCACTCTGCAGCCATTCAGGTATGTCACAGCATGGCTGTAGAGTGCTTTTAGGGGGCTGATCATGTAAAAACTATAACTTCTGTCTGCATCCTTTTTTATTTTTTATTTGTAGGTTGCTTCTAGTTGTTTGTATGGCTGGTTTTGAAGTATTTAAAGAAATAAGTGCAAGTATTCAATTTAATAAGTAACACTATGAGTTATTTAAAATACTAAAAATAATAAATATTAATAATAAGCATGGCACAATGAAAAAAATTAAAAGCTAATAAAATGAAAAGTATCTTTGCAAAGTTCTTAATTTTCAATAGTCAGACAAGGGTCTTTGGGTAAATGTCATATCTTTTATTATCCCAATTAAATAGTTGGAAAAATTGTTCTTTGCAAGCTTTCAGGTAGAAACACCCTTCTTCAGTTTCAATACTCACTTCTAGCAAATTTTCTAGCACATTCAAATGGTGCACCCAGGAGAAAAAAAACTCTAGACCAATATGCTCCAGAGTTTATTTGTGTGCATTACTTGCATGTGTAGATGCACCCTTTGAGCAGAATTCTACGTCATCTTGTAAATGATCAAAGTACAACTTGTGACCATCTCTGAGTTATCCAACTATTGTGCAAAAGTGATTCTGTTACCCTTTCTGGCTGTGACCACATGAGTCTGGACATTTGTTTCCCCAGGGTAAGAAGCAGCAGTACACCTAGTGCCACTGCTACTTGCCCCTGGGGAACACCCATGCCACGTACCCTTGATGGGATAGGGAAGGCTGGGGCTAGCAACTGTGCCGGTCCCAGCAGCCTTACCTGGGATCCTGGAAGCCTGCTGGGGCTGCAGCCATAGAGCTCTTGCAGCTGGGAGCCTGGCTGGAAGCTGGACCATGGCTTCAGCAGGCCAGGCTCTGATTTGGGGCAGCATGTGCTGCTGCCATGTATGCTGCCCTGCTTTTTTTCCACTCAGGTTTTTTGAGCCTGGGATCTCCTGGGGTCAACCCCTCTCCCCACCCCACCCCCACCCCCACAACTACAAGATAGCAGCACAGGGAATGCCTGAATGTGTGATGTGTGGTGCCATAAACAGGTCTGCAGTGCCACATACTGCATGGCTGCTGCTGTCATCCGGCAGCAGCCACTGGATACATAGGTGCCCCAATTATAGTAATCAGATTCCCTTTACACATGTGTAGATGTCTCTTTATTCTTGACTGACCTCATTTCATTCTATGATAAGGTGACAGGCTCCATGGATAGGAGACGAGTGGTGGATGTGATATACTGGAAATGTCTATATGTGTCTGTATGGCAAGTGCTACCTTTTGGAAGTACTAAAAGACAGTGTTGTAACAGCCCATACTGCGCTATGCTGGTGGCACATGGTCATTTTTGGCTATGTAAAATACAAAAACTAGAAGCTGATCAGAAACCTTTCTGTGCCGCATTAGATCTGAAAAGCTCAAATGCTAGAAACTGCATTTGCAAGTACAACTGGTGAGAAAATCTCAGCAAGTGTCGCAAGGTGGAATTGATACCAAGAGAGCACACACAGATGAGTGTATGTAATTGTCACTAACTCAAATGCTGTCTGCTTAAGAGGTGGTTGGAGAAATTATATATCTGCTCGGGGTTCCCAAAGGAGGTGGATGAATATCTAAGCTTTGAGCAGAGCCTTGTCCCTGGTCTCTCTGCCTCCCCACAGCCACAGCACACGCCAGTCATTCTTTCCCTCTTCTCCCTGTTGGAAACCTCCCTGCAGCTTCAGAACACACTCATCTGCCTCACTCTCTCTCTCTCTCCTCCCTGCCGAACTAGCCCTACAGCTATAGCATGCTCCTGTCCACAGTGTCCCGGCCCTGTCTGCTGCTTACATCAGCTTGTGCACCAGAAGTAATGCCGGGCAGGTGCTGGCATCAGCTGTAGGTTCTGTTGTCAAGTTCCCGGTGGGGATTGAGGTGACTCCATTGATGCAGCAGCATCAGCTGTGGACCCAGGGGGATGCCCAGATCCTGCAGGCTGCACCAGCCCCGTGCTGCTTCCAACATGCAGGGCAGGAGCTGTTGTAAGAGCCACCGGCTTCCCATGGGGCAGGCTACATGACTTTGTGGCCACCCACTGGTGGGCCAGATACAATCACTTGGCGAGTCAGATCTGGCCTACAGGCCATATTTTGCCCACCCTTGGCCTAGAGACAGGTCAGGTCCTTCTCCCTCTTTTGGGGGATCAAGCTGGTGCCTGAGCAAGCATTTTTATACTTTTACATTAGCAAGATTATTTATTATTCCATACCCCCACTCTAAGGAATGACTATAATGTTTGTGGAAAGCCAGAGGTGAGAAAAGCATTATCTTACTGAAATATGCCAAAATTGTTACATTATCCTGATTCTTAAGGATCAAGCGCTCCCTCTTCTGGTTGAGAGTGATATAGGTTTTTGAAACCTAGTTTGTTTCAATTGCCTTATATGTTTCAGATATTTGCAACCAGTGACGACACTTGCAGTGTTTAAACATTTGAGGAGAAGCAAAAGAGGGCCTCTTAAATAATCTAGACGTTAACCTGTTTTGTGTATATCCAGTGAACTTGAAGCAGAATTAGCCATAGAATGAGTTTGTTGTTGTGTTTAAAACATAGCTGCTGCCAATCTGTTTTCATTTTCTTATGCTTATTTCATATAAATATAGAACCTGGTCATAATAATTCAAATAGTTGTCTGTTTATAGTATTTTCATTTTAGTCAACAACACGTGTGTGTGTGAGTGTATGTGCATATGTATATGGATATAAAGAAGCCCTGTGGGGCCAGGTATTTTTGTGAACTCTGCTGTTTGGTTTATAGCTACAAAAGCAATCGTGCTTTTGGTATCACCTCTGTTTAAGTATTGAGTGTGTGAAAAGCTTAGGAGCCAATACAAGTGACATTTGCAGACAGTTTTACAGGCTCCAAAATATTTAGAGAGACATTGGCTGCCCAAAAAATTGACTGGTGCACTACGTTTTTGTAAGGAGTAAGTGCTGTCAGCTGTGCAGTGCTAAGGTTCAGCAGGATTTCAACAGGTATTTGCATTACCTGAGAGCCATTATATCTTCTGAGGCTTTAGGCTAGAGACAGAAGTTACATATAAACCAGTTTAAGTGATCAGAAACTGGTTTAGACCTGTAACAGAACAGAACCTCAGTGGCTGAACAGAACCAAAATGGCTGAAACTGGTTTAAGATAAACCTGGTTGAATGTAGTTATCACACAACTGATTTAGGTGAAACCAGTTTATGATACTTCTGTTTCAGACTCCTTCCTGGTTCATGTTCAGTCACAGTCCTCCAGCATCCCAGCGTTTTGCAGCCCTGGACTGTGCTGTGCTGTGCTGTGCTCTCTGCTTTCTAGCTGGAGCAATGAGGGCTGGCTGACAAGAAGGTGGCAGAGGGGTGAGGGGGGGCAAACCTGGTTGGAGATGCCCAGTCTGGGGGGGGGGACCCCCCCGCCCCGGCAAACCCTGGCTGAGGTCTGGCCAAGGAGTGGAGGTTAAATACCTCTTCCCCTGTTCAAACTTACTCCTTGCTGGGACTGCGGACTACAAATCCCAGAGGAGCCTGGAAGTAGGAAAAAGTGCTGAGCAACCCTGTAGAGTCCTACTGCTGTTATTTTGGACTGCAAAGCCCAGAAACCTCGGAGGCAGCAGGAATGAGAAACAAACACACACAGCCCATGCTGGCTACATACCAGAGAGCCATGGTTTAGTACCCCCTGGTTTCTGGCCTATGTAAGCGTGTGGCTGCATTTGCTCTCTAATATACTGGATCAAAGGTAAACTGTTTGTTCACTTGTGTTGCAATTTAATCTGTGTAGTTTAGACTAACCTGCAAAGACTAGGCCTGGAGGTACTGCAATGCCAGGCTGGCACTAGCCAGCCCTGACACCCTACCTTTTGTGCCAAAGATGCTACATTTGATATGCTAATGGAAACTTTTTTTTTAATAAATTTTATTAAAAACACACATCACACTTCACTTCCCAATCTACAAGTACTGAGCGTTCTTGTTTACCAAAACTTCACAGCACAGAAAAAAACTACCTATCAAAAACATACAACTACATATACTATATGTTAAATCCTTAAATAACATCATCAGCTTCTCACAGAAGAACAAACCCTTATAGAAATGTTTTCTCCTTATAGAACCATATGAAAAATTGTTACCTCAGAAACCACTTGAAACTCTTTGCCCCTCCTATCAGTCCTCTCTGTTGATTTAGTGAAATAAGTGTAAATAAGTATACCTTGATTTTATTTAGCACGGCTTTTGATATGGTCTCCCACAACATTCTTGCAGGTAAGCTTAGGCAGTATGGGCTGAATGAATGGACTGTAAGGTGGATAGAAAACTGGCTGGACCATCAGGCTCAGAGGGTAGTAATCAATGGCTCTATGTCTAGGTGGCAGCTGGTGTCAAGTGGAGTGCCCCACGGATCAGTCATGGGGCCAGTTTTTTTCAATATCTTCATCAATGGAAGATGGCATAGAGCACACTCTCCATAAGTTCGGCGGTGACACCAAGCTGGGGGAATAGTAGATATGCTGGAGGGTACGGCTAGGATTCAGAGTGATGTAGACAAATTTGAAGATTGGGCCAAAGAAATCTCATGAGGTTCAACAAGAACAAGTGCAAAGTCCTGTTTTTAGGATGGAAAAAGCCCATGCACTACTACAGGCTGGGGGCTGACTGGCTGGGCAGCAGCTCTGCAGAAAAGCACCTGGGGATTACATTGGAAGAAAAGCTGAATGTGAGCCAACCATGTGCTCTTGTTGCCAAGAAGGCTAACAGCATACTGGGTTGCATCAGTAGGAATGTTTCCAGTAGATCAAGGGAGATGATTTTTCCCCTCTCTTCAGCACTGGTGAGGCCACATCTGGAGTACTGTGTTCAGTTGGGCTCCCCACTACAGAAAGGATGTGGGCAAATTGGGGAGATTCCAGCAGAGGGCATCAAAAATGATTTTGGGGCAGGAAAACCTGACTTATGAGGAGAGGCTGAGGGAACTAGGCTTATTTGTTCTAGAGAAGAGAAGCCTGAGGGTAGTAAAACACTGGGACGGGTTACCCAGAGAGGTGGTGGAATCTCCATCCTTGGAGGTTTTCAAGACCCAGCTAGAGAAATGTCAGGTGGCATGCTCTAATTGGAGATGGTCCTGCTTTGAGCAGGGGCTTGGACTAGATGACCTCCAGAGGTGCTTTTGACCCTAATACTCTATGATTCTGTGATTCTGTAAGTGTATGCAATACTTTTTCCTCCACTTCTTCTCCACCTCTTCCTCTCTGATCTTTTCCTTGTTCTGATGGATGTAGTATTTCAGTTCACGCAGCCCTAGCTTTAGGCACTGTCTTTCAGTGAAAGCTACCAATTAAATATTCAGGGCATTTGTACACATGATGGGGTTTAGTCCTTCAGGGTTGAATTCTATGATCCATAAATTGAAATGGTGGGTATTATTTTCTCATCACTGTATACACACCATTGTCCTGATGGCCACAGGCACCTGCTGAAGGCAGAAACAGCGAGGGGCCTAATCCTTTTTTTCAGTGGAGCTTGCCCTCCTCTCCCGTGACTGGGCGCCTCTGAGAAGCAGGGTGCTGCATCAACTTGGAGGTGCCCGATCCAACTCTTCCCTGAGCCTGCTTGGGCTTCCAGTGCCCCACTGCCTTCTCTGGCTGCCAGTACACCCAGCCATCCTCCTTCCATCTTCCTGCCCTGCCCCAGGGGCAAGCCAGCCCATTCCCCAGTGTCCCCAGGCTTCCTGGTGGCTGCAGGTGCCTATTGAAGATGGAAGTGGTGAAGGGCCTTATATTTTTTTTGGTGGAACCTGCCCATGTCTCTTGCAGGCAGGGTTGAACTGACAGATTAATGGCTGCAACGGTCCAAGTTGCAATGTTGCAAACTAAACTACATTAGGATGAGGTTTAGTTTGTGATGATGCAAACTCATTTAAAACCCCCAAAACTTGCGTACGTGTAAAGTGTGATGGCATTAAGCCACACGAAGGGACATTTTCATTACATGTACATGGTAACATTGTGATGTGTACAAGTGCCCCAGAGGTTTCCCACTTCCCAGAAACTAGTTTTAACACGTTAATAAAGTCATTAATATTTCCTCCAGTCTTTTTGTAATAAGTCCATATAGTATACATCTCCTGTTATAATGATGTGTTTATTTTGGTGACAGTCAGAAAGTGGTGAATCCTTTCCCACATCCCAAAACACATGTCCCACTGTTTCTTCTTCCTTGCACTCTCCTTTGGGCACCTTGATGATCTTAGTAGTTTCATAGTAGCTAGGGTCAAGAGGGATCTGAACAGATCATCTAGCCTGACCCCCTGCCACAGACAGGAATGAATGCTGGGTTCACAAGAACCCAGACAGGTGATTGTCCAACCTTCTCTTGAATTTGCCCACGTTAGGGGCAAGGAACACTTTCCTGGGAAGTTCGTTCCAGATTTTGTCCATCCTAACTGTATAATATTGCCTTCTGATCTCTAACCTAAACCTATTCTCCATCAGCTTATTACCATTGTTCCTTGTCACCCCAGGTGGTGATGTGGAGAAAAGGGCTCTGCCTATTTGCTGTTGATACCTCCTGATGAGCTTGTAGGCAGCCACCAGGTCCCCCCCTCAGCCTCCTCTTGCTGAGGCTGAACCAGTTCAGGTCCCTCAGTCTCTCCTCGTAGGGCCTGTCCTGCTGCCCTCTCTCCAAGCGGGTGGCCGTCCTCTGAACCCTCTCCAGGCTGGCCACATCCCTTTTGAAGAGTGGTGCCCAGTACTAGATGCAGTACTCCAACTGCGGCCTGACCAGTCACATAGAGGGGGAGTATCACCTCTGTGGACCGTCTTGTGATGCACCTTTGGATGCATGGCAAGGTATGGCTGGCCTTGCTGGCTGCGATCTGGCATTGGTGGCTCATGTTCATCTTGGAGTCAATAATGACTCCAAGATCCCTTTCCACCTCTGTGCTTTCAAAAAGGGAACTCCCCAGCCTGTATGTATGCTGCAAATTCCTTCTCCCAAGGTGCAGCACCCTTCATTTGTCTATGTTGAACCCCATCCTATTCTCATCTGCCCACTTTTGTAGTCTGTTTAAATCTAGTTGCAGCCTTTATCTCCCTTCAAGTGTGTCCACCTTGCCCTACATCTTTGTGTCATCAGCAAACTTGGACAGCGTGCTTTCCACCCCCTCGTCCAAGTCGCTGATGAAGAAGTTAAACAGTGTGGGCCCAAGGACCAAGCCCTGGGGTACCCCACTGCTCACATCTCACCAGGTTTAGTACAACCTGTCCACCACTACTCTCTGAATGCACCCCATCAGACAATTTTTTACCCATCCGACTGTGTAGGCATCAATGCCACCATCACTTAATTTATTGATGAGGATGGGGTGAGTGACAGTGTCAAAGGCCTTCCTAAAGTCTAGAAAGACTACGTCCATGGCAACACCATCATCCAAGGATTTAGTTACTTGGTCATAAAAGACAATCAGGTTGATCAGGCAGGACCTGCCTTTGATGAACCCATGCTGATTGCCCCGGGGCATGATCTCCCCTGCAGGCCCCCCACAGATGTGCTCCTTGACGATTCTCTCCAAGATCTTCCCGAGCACCAAGGTGAGGGTTACAGGCCTATAATTACTTGGGTCCTCCTTACTCCCAGTCTTAAAAATCGGGACTACATTAGCCAGTTTCCGCTCCCTCAACACCCTTGGGTGGAGGGCATCTGGACCTGCAGATTTAAAAATGTCTAGCCCTTCCAGAAGATCCCTAACTACATCTGCACTGACTGAAGTCCTGATAGATCTATCCCCAAGACTGTCCCTACCTCTGGAAGGTGGGATATCCTGGTCCCTGTTCAGAAAAAAAGAGGCAAAGAAACTTAAAATATCAGCTTTCTTGTCTAGCGTGGCCACCAGATTACCGTTTGTGTCTTGCAGGGGCCCTACATTGCCTGGTGCCCTCTTCTTGCTCCCAATGTACTTGAGAAAGGACTTTTTGTTGTCCTTAATCCTGGACACTAGCCTAAGTTCCACCTCTGCCTTGGCCTTCCTAACAGCCCTCCTACACTCCTGGGCTGAGGAGGAGTACTCCTCCTTGGTGATAGCTCCTACCTTCCACTGGTTGTACGCCTCCCTTTTAGTCCTCAGGCATTGCTGAATGCCCTTGCTGAGCCCAGGGGGTTTCTGAACACTCTTACCCACCTTGCTTCTCTCAGGGACTGTTATCTTTTGGGTCTGGAGGATCGCCCCTTTAAGGTATGACCATCCCTCATGAACTCCCATCTCCTCTACCTTCTGGGCCCTTAGTGCTTCCCCCGCTAGTCTTCTAAGCTCATTAAAGTTGGCCCTTCTGAAGGCAAGGGCTTTAGCCTTGGTGTGAGCCCTAGACACCCTGCGTTAGATAGTGAAATCCAGCAGGTGATGATCGCTATTGCCCAGGTGGCCAAGGACCTGCAGTCCCCTCACTAGGTCATCCCCCGTGGTCAGGACCAGGTCCAGCAAGGCATTACCCCTAGTGGGGCTGTGCATTTCCTGCATAAGATGAAGGTCCTGTAATACAGCCAGGAGCCTACGTGAGTGGTCAGACCTGGCTGTCTGCTCCTCCCAGCAAATGTCTGGATAGTTTAGGTCACCCATAACAATAACATCCCTTGACCTAACCACCTCCATAAGCTGACTGGAGAAGTCCTGGGCTAGCTCTTTCCCCTGTCTGTAGTAGACACCCACTGTAAGGTCCCTTTCACCATGCCTCCCCTTGTAGTTTGACTCATAGTGTCTCTGCCCAACCCTCCTCTAACCTGAAGCTAATCCTTGATGATGTGAGCTGCTCTTTGACATACGGCACAACCCTCCTCCACCTTCTCCACCTTTCCTCTCTGTCCTGTCTCTTCTATATAGAGTATACCCCCGAATGCCCACCGCCTAGTCGTAGGTAGGGTCTCACCAGGTTTCTGTGAGCCCTACTAAGTCTGGGTTCTTACTTGCAATCAGGAGGCATAGTTCCTCCTGCTTACACCCCATACTATGAACAGTAGTATAGAAGTACCTGAGGCCTCCTGAGGGTGCTCGTGCCTTCCTCCCACTCCCACGACAGTTGTGGCCCCCTGCTCCTCAGATGTTGATGCTTACCTGTGCTTCCCTTCCTCTTGTCACCCTGCGTGCCAAACCAATCTGTGTTTCATTTCTCTCGCTGCAAGATATTTCTTACAACCATCCACGCTAGGTTAGCAAGTTCATCTTTAAATTGCTTACCCACCACCACTCCCCACACATTCTTCACTTGTCCTTCTGTGAAGTTTTCCACGGGCACCATTTTGTCTCTCTCCCTTACTACTTTCCTCACTTTCTTATGACCCTTCAGGACCTCCAGCCCTACCTTCAGTATTTTATACCTCTGAATGAATCTTTCCATCCTGAAAGATTCATGCAGAGGTATTAGTGGTTGTTATGCCCATGGACTCTTCAAAGAAGTCTGGTATGTTCCCAACTTCCTCAAAATTTCAGTTGCATGAAATCAGATGATAGACGCTGCTTTTCCCTCTCCATTACTGCCTTGCACATTGTACTTACATATTTCTTATAGATGAACAATCCCAAGTCTAACAGTCTCATCCCCCATCTCTCTTGCTTTATTCAGTCCAGCTCTAGCCAACCTTTCTCTTTTGTCATTCCAGAAGAACACACAGATTTTCCTATGTACTTTTGCTATCTGCCACTACATTGGGCGGGGGATATAATTCCTTTATATATAGAATAATCAGCAGTAGCACAGCCTTAACCGCTGCCACTTTTCCGACAAAGAACAGTGTCTTTCTGGACCATAACCAAATTATTTGTTGTATCCTTGCCCTCACCTTTTCCCATGCTGTATTGCTTTTCCATTTGGTGTCCTTTGTGATCCCTTGCACTCTGATTTTTCTCTCTCTCATTCTTATTTGAAGGCCCAACTTCTCCAAGCCTCTCCAGTTTCCCACTCCCATTATAGTGCTTTTTGATCTATTTAATTTAGCCCCTGTCACTTCTACATACTCTGATGTATGTTTTAGCACCCTTTCCATTGAAAGTCTATCTCTAACTACTACATTTATATCATTCATGTATAATATGTATTTTACTTCACCCCTTCCTGGTATCTTTTCTCTGCTTATGACCTTGTTTTTTCTTATTTCTTGTGCTACTAGTTTCATGCTGCACACAAACATTAGTAGTGACAGGAGGCACACTTGTCTCTCTCATGTATGGATTTTGATGACCCCACTTAGATTCCCATTTATTTGGACTTGACTCTACCCTATCCAACATATCTCTGGGAATCCCATTTTTCCTAGCGCCTTGAATATGTAATCATGATCCACTCTGCCATATGTGTTTTCTAAATCTAGGTTTGCTATTACTGTGTTTGTCTTCTCTTGGATGTGAAACCATATATCTCTGATTGCACTGATCACTTTGGAGATCCTTCTATTCTAAATAGGGTACTATTATTTTCTGGAGTTTCTCCTTATCCTCAGTGCCAGCATCTTGGCCATTAACTTACAGCGCTTGTACATGTAATGGGATTTAATCCTCATTAAATTAAATAGGTTTATTAAATTTAAAATTGTTAATTTTAAAACACCATGTCAATGCTTGCATATGGCAGCTTTTACAACAAATTAAACTCAGTGTGCAATTCTCAGTAAATTCCAGCAGGGGAAGCTACATACCAATCCACCTCACTGCTGTCTTTGGTACTGAATCACAACAAAGGGTGCATATAAACCACTAATCCCCTCCCTTCCCTCAGCCAGGGATCCTCCCTCATCCACCCCCAAATTGCATGGACTCCCATGCCAATACATCTAAGAAAGAAAACACACAACATCCAGAAGTAACTGTACAAATTTAAACCGTTATTTTAACTTTAAAATATGTTATGACATATATATTTTTTAAATTTATTTAAAAACAAACATCTAAAAAATGTTGCCTAAAAAGTATAAAAATAAAACTTTTTCTTGTTTCCCTTCCTTATAAAAAATTTAAATAAATAAATTACTAGAGGTTCTACTACTCTATTCATGTATATTTCCATTTATTTTCATTCTGTTTACATTTCTATCTCTATTACATTTATATTTCTAAAATATAAATATTTTGATAGCACCTTTATGTATTCTATTACTATTTCTATTCTATAATCTTGTCTTCTATCCTCTAATGATTTTAAACTTTAATCTTCATTTTCCCCTTCAATTTCTAATCATCTAATGGCCCCAGCAATTCTGACAGTCTTCCTGCTTCACATGTTCTTATAAAAATATGGTTAGTTTCTATGTCTTTAGTAAGATAGTAACCCCAGGGGGTTACCAGGAGCAGAGGTCAGGGGATGAACTAAGATCAAACTGGGATTTTAATTTCAGGGTCTGAATACATGGGCAGGAATGCAGGAACAGGCACCAGGGAAGTCACACGGGCATCAGGGAGGTCACAAAGTTGAGCACTAGAGGCCAGTGCTGCAAGAGCTCCTTAAGAGCAGCCCTGGAATCACCCAGCAGGCTCAGGCTCAGCTGGCCCTGCTTAGGGGGTTGAGTGTTGCTAACCTGGCTGCAGAGGCATTGTAGAGGCCTTATATATACAATAGTGCCTCCTTCCATGCCACATCCCACATCATTATGGGATGCAGAAAGAGACCATGATTCTGGGCTCCCCCTGCATTGGCAAGCAGCAAGCTGCCACAGCTGGGAACCCTGTCAGCTAACAGGGGTCCCAACCGTGGGCGTGCATATGGCCACACATTCAATCAATAGCATGATAAGAAAGAACTACAAAGTTATTCCACATTTTTGTGAAATAACTTTGTGGCTTATTCCTTGTTTTATCACACCGTTGTTGCATTAATGTGTGGCTGCATCACAACTTAAAATGTGATTAACTGGTTAATCATATCTTAAGTGTGATGTGTAAGTGTGACAGACAAGGCATTAAATTGGGGTTATCCAGTTCCAAAAAAGACACCTGCAAGGTGCCTCACTCCCAACCCACAGCCCCTTGGCCCTGCCAGTGCTTCTCACTCCCAACCTGCAGCCCTGCCCCCCATCCCTGCTGCTGCCCCACACTCTTGACCTGCAGACCTCAGGCCCTGCTGATGCCCCTCACTCCTGACCCACAGTCCTTCACCCCTCTGGGCTATGCTGGTGCCCCTCAGTCCCAGCCCACAGCCTTCTATCCCCTGCTGCTGACCCTCACTCCCGACTTGCAGACCCCTGGCTCTGCCGATGCCCCTCACTTCTGACTGAGTCCCCTGCCCCCGATCTCTTCTGGTGCCGCTCACTCCAAAGCTATAGCCATCTGCTCCCCCCAGCCATGCTGGGGGGGGGGGGTCCAGCTGCCCCCATCTTGACTGGGCCGGAGTGCAGTGGCTGCAATTCCTAGGGATGGTGGCAGAGTGACTACCCTCCTCTTCTGCCTAGCCAATGCTAGGCAGAAGAGAAGGGTAGTCCTATGGTGGGCTGGGGCTCCACAGCTGCACCAGGGCACCTGGCCATGCTGCACCTCCTCCCTCCCTTCTCTCCTCGCAGACAGCATCTCCTGGCCACCCCATCCCTGTGAGCACTGGCACTGGCCCCTGTGCTGCCAGCTTGGCCATGGAGCTCCCTGCAACCCCTAAAGGCTCCCCCACTCCCTTCCCCCTCTGAAGGGGCAAGCACCCCACCCAGATACAGCCCTGGCACCCAGACAGTTTTCCACAGCATCACCAGGTACCCTCCCCCCTCACATGCCCATCCCCTCTGCACCCCCTGCCACACAGCCACCAACCTATCCATGCTCTCATACATGTACACAGTCCCTCTGGACAGTCTCCAAGCCATGGTCTTCCAACTCTTGGTCCCCATAACCTTACCTGCATCCAGCAACTGAAGACACTTCCACCATCCTCCCTGGCTGCATGTTGGTCATGTGCATGCACATGATGCCTCCTGCCTTCTAGTGCGTTCCCTCTGTTCCTGCCAGTGGATCAGAGCAAAATCCTGGTCATTGGTTCAGAGTTCAAAAAACTGTCCAAGTGGAGATCGGAGGATCCAAAAAGAGGATGTGTCCAGGAAAACCCAGATGCATGATAATCCTACATTCATTCATATATGCCTGTGACAAGGGACTGGCACAATACTACATAGACTCCCCTTGACCAATACCAAGTTACAATAATTTCCAATTCTCCTTTTATACAGTGGTCAGAACAAATTAAATATTATGTTTAACCAGTATTTTGCATATCTTAAGCTGTTCTGTATCATGGGCTTTTTCTACTTCTTGATTTGGGTGTTCACATTCCAGCCTTATCATTCTAGCACTGGACTAGTCTACAGTGTGGACAGCTATCTCCCCCTCCCCTTTTCTGGTATGAGTGTTCATCTGGCCCACATGCCAATATTTGTATATTTAACGAGTTCTTGCATTTGTGAGGTTCACCAATCAGGCCTACTCTGGCCAATGCTTTAGCAAAGCCTTTGTGTAAGCAGTATATTCAACAATTCTTGAGTGAAACCCTACACTTGATTAGAGTTATACATTTTACTTTCCAGAGCTTGAGTACTTGTCTCTTTTTCTCAGATAGAAATAATTTCCTTTTTTGATTGATTTTTTTTTTCCCTCCTCAGATAACCTCTTATACTCTGCTATTAACCTTTGGGTGTCCCCCCAGGAGCAGGAATGTACATTCCCCAGGGACAAATAATACCAGTACATATTTGTGCTACTGATAGTTGTTCCTGGGGAATGCCCCTGTATGTGTGCTCTGGTACATGGCAAGTTGCCGTGGATGGATAGGGGAGGCTGGGGCTGGCACCTGGGCTAGCTCTAGCAGCCTTACCTGGGGCCCCCTCAGGGATCCAACAGTGGTGATACAGGCATGGAGAACCTGGCCAGCAACTGGAGTGTGATTCTGGCTAACCAGACTCTGGTTTTGGGTAGAGGACACTGCTGCCACATGCTCTGCCTTGCTTTTTTCTGGCATGGGTTTTTTTGACATCATGTTCTCCCATTGTCAAAAAACCGACCCACACTGCTAATTTGAAGTGCAGCAAATGTGTGAATGTGTGGCCCATGTGGTTGGCAGCACTGTAGGAAGGGGTGGGCAATCAGTGTTGGAAATGGCATATGTGGGATTCTGGAGGACTGAAAATTGCTCATCTTGTCTCCATGGAGCAGACTGAAGTTACCCTAATATGAACTAGGAAGTACAGCCCAGAGTTAATCCTTGCCTGAAGTGGCATAACTTTGAGAAGCTCAGCGTGCACTTAGCATGAGTCAAGGAGTTTTAACATGAAGACACTCACATTGAGACCATTCGAAAGACACTTAAAATGTAAGGTGGAGCTTTATCCTTACCTATGTTGGATAAAAATTGGGAAATAGGAAAGAATCTTTCATTAAGCTTTTAAGGGATGAGAAGCCTAGGCCTTACATTACTTTAAACCTAATTTGCATCGCTTTGTGTCATCTTGTTTTTTTTTCAGTTTGGCAGCTGTTGCTCATTACTAATGTGAACTGGTGGACCTGATACATTCTCTGCAGAGTCATGTGCCCCACTAATGCTGTTGAATATACTCTGGCTCAATCTGAACAGGAGTAAGATAATCCTGACATTACTATCTTGTGCATTTAAGCTCAGTAACTTGCTGTGCTCCTGGCTACCACTTGCATCTGACGGGTCTATCTAGTAGGGCTGTGCAAAATTTTCATCAGCAGTTTTGTTACAATACTGGTTTGACTTATTTTGAGCTTGAAACAGCGAAATCGAAACAAAACCAAAAGCTTCAAAATAGTCTCAAAACAAAATGAGGCAAGTCAAAATGTTTCAAACTTTTCAAAATGTTTCGAGTTTTGAAGTTCAAGCTGGGTTTGTCTGCAGGGAAATGGAAAGTAAAGTAAAGAGAGGGAGTGGGGAAGGGCAGGGGAGAGAGTGCACTCATTATTGACTGTGTAGCTGGCAAGTGACTGTCGTCCTTTCCTGATGTCCCTTCAAATCCCAGTGCTCTGGAGGAGGGATGAAAAACTGCATGAAAGGCAACATTGTTTGAACTGCCCTGCTTTCTGCCTTCGTGTCAATTGAGTGAGGGCGCACCTTAATACATACACAATGTCACCTATTCATGTCACAAGTTTTGCCTGTGCAGGGTCCCAGAACCTGGACTCCCCCTGCACCCATCTCCTTGACAGCCGGCAGGCTTTGTGGCCTCAGCAGGGGCTACCTTTCCTGCAAATTTCATCTAAATCAGGCCAGAAATGACAAAGTTATAAGCTGTTTTGAGCTTCCTCATTATAGCTTATGGGCAAAATGTCAAAACAGCATGGAAACAGCTAAACTGTTTCAATAAAATGGACCGGAACAGCGGTTTCAAATCAAAACGCAATTTGAAACACAATGCTGTTCAGCTGAAATGTCGAAACAGAATGGTGCCGTTTCGCACAGCCCTGCTATCCAGGAGGGCGGTATGTTAGTCTCCTGCACCCTAAGTATTGTTAGATGGTGTTGCTTTCCTGTGCAGCAAATTAGTTCACTGCAGGCAAGCCCACTGTGTGGGTTTCTTTAGGCATGTGATAGAAAGACTCCCTCAATGAAAATGGAGATTCCAATCAGAGGAGTAACACGTAGGGTTTGTGCCCTGGGCAATCCTTGTGGGAGAAGGAGGGAGGGAAGGAGATTTGCAGGCGGGGAATGCTGTAGAGCATCAGAGGAGTGGGAGTTCTGAGTGGCAGAGGGAGGAGCTGAGTCACAGGAGTCTTACCTACACTGGGGACTCAAAACCAGACCTTAGCTGCTGTGCTGCTGCCACCACTGCCACAGCCTGCTCTGCCAGTTCCAGCTGCTGCTGCCAAAGCCATGCCATGGGGCTGCTTTCGTAGCCAGGGCACAGATTCCACCTGGGTGCAGGGCAATTCTGGTGCCCCTCTTAAGCTGGCAACTGAAGCTAGTTCCTCACTCACCCACCCCAGGTTACATTACTGATTCCAAATATGACTCATTAAACACAGATTTAGATATTTTTTGGGGGAAAAAAATTACAATCAGAACTCAAAGAATCTAACAATGTTCACAGAAGATGCTGAAACCGATAATAAATAATCATTTCATGATAAAGTCAGTCTTCCTGATGCTGATTTCTTTTAGATTCAGTTGAAAAGGTGCCCTCTCACAGATCCAGTAATATTTGTCTTCGCAGTTCTTGTCATAGATGTACCACTCAGAAAGAGATGCGCAGGGATAGTTGTTATGAAAACTGAACCTAGAAATCAAAACATTATTACATTACACTGTGCCACACTGGTGATACTTATAGGGCACGTCTACACATATCGCTGTATGTATCTTTTGGAAGTACTTAATCATGGTGCAGTAACAGCCCGTACTGTGCCGTATGTGTGATACACAGTTATTTTAGCAGCTACTTCACCATAGTGGCATGCTATACCAGGCAGCATGTCACATGGCAAAGTAGCTGCTGGTCATATGTAGATGCTTGTGAAGCTACATTGCCATAATGCATTGCTATGGCAACATAGTGTAGACCTTACACCCATACAGACCTTATCATAGAAGCATAGAGAAGTAAGGCTGGGAAGTACTTGGAGAGGTCATCTAACTCCAATTCGCTGTTTACAGCCGCAGCGTCCCTATCCAAACCATCCCATACAAATGCATTGTCTAAACTCTTAGCAAAACTACACAGGGTCAAATCACAAAAAAGTTATTCTCACAGAAATATGCCCCTCTAACTTGTTGAAGAGCTTGGTAGCTCCTAGATCTGTTGACTCTTAGGGCAATAGCCCTGCCCATACCAAATTCTCTGCACTTTTAGCTTCAAGAGATGGGAAAGAACCCAGGATGCAAACATGACTGGTATCCATAGAGCTCACCAATTTCCAGTTGCCCTGATCCAGCCTCCAGTGTTTTGAGCAGAAAGCAGATTTAATAACAACGAGAGACAGAGACCACAACTGCAACCTCAAGTGACCTGGATGATGTATACAGCTTTAACGCCACAGGCTTTGAGAATCTCCTGCACAGCATTGGCACCCCTGCTTGTGCCAGGGAGAATGAGAGATCACATCTATTTTAGGTTTCCCTATCACTGATGTTTGTTTGTAAGGAACTGGGGTAGTCAACAAGCTAATTAACCCCCACTGGCCCTGGTTACTGAGTGGGCCTGCTTCACAGTAGCCCCAGTTCCCTGTAGGGTTGGCCTGCCTGCTTTCAAGCATCAGCCTTTTCAGTGTCACGAGTGTACTTCTACTTTCCTGATCCCTGAATCCTGCTTATGGGCTTCCTGGCTTCATCCTTGTTTCCAGTTCCTACATGATTTCAATCATGGTTTCAATCATGGGCCCATCTTGCTAGTATTATGGGCCCAATCACATCAGGGAGCATCATTTTCACACCCAGGTCATGGTGTGCCCCTACCCCCCAACTGGCTGATGGGGTAGGTTTAGGGTCAGGTTTAACTGCAGCAGCAGAGGCCTTACTCCCAAGGCCTCTAATAACTGCTGAAAAGCCAGCACCAAAAGCCTAGCAGCCCAGGGGAGAAGGTAAGGGGTTGCAAAACGGACAAGGGGAGGAGAGAGATTGGGGGTGGTTAGGGATGGAGCTGTTTGCTTCTCTAAGTGGCAAAACCAGGGGGGGATGGGGGCATGTGAGGGTTGCCTTGTCAGATGGCCCTGCACCAGGTAGGTGCTACTCTATGTATATGTTCTCCCCCACTGCTCCCATTTCTTTGCAAATTGCATTTTTTTTTGGTGAAAATTACTTAATTTTGTGATTTACATGAAAAATGCAAAATTGTGATTTAAACCAGGCCTTAGACACCAGTCTGGATCCCTTTGCTCCAGTTTTGCCAGCCCTGGCCTTCCCTTACTTTAACTCTAGTCCAGACCCTTGTCTTCCAACAGCTGGCCCTTGCCTTGTAGTTCTAATTTGGTGATTGCCTACATCCCAGTTTCTTATACCTACAGCTACCTGCTTTGGACCCCCTAGCCAGTGACTCCAGTCTGGATCCCTATTTCCTTCCTGCTCCTGACTCCCCTAGCCCATGATATTCATTGTTTGTATCCCACAATATCCTTGTGGAAAAATTAGAAGATTTTAGGCTTAACTGCTCAACAGTTCAGTGGGTGGAAAACTGGCTGCATGGTAGGACCCAGAGAGTACTCATGAACAGATCTGTGTCATGCTGGCGAGAAGTGGCCAGTGGTGTACCTCAGGGGTCCGTGCTTAGACCAGTGCTGTTCCATATCTTTATCAATGATTTGGATATGGGTGTGAAAAACCTCACTGGCCAAGTTTGTGGGTGACACCAAGTTATGGGGGAGTATGGTCATGCCAGAAGACAGGCTGTAGATACAGGCTGTAGAGCTGGATGAACTGGAACCAGATGAAATTCAACACTCAGAAGTGTAAGTGTCAGTGGGGACAAACAATCCTCAAAATACCTAGTGGCTCTGTGGCAACAATATGACTTGCATCATGGCTGAAAGGGACCCAGTGGTAGTGATTGACCATCACATGTTCATGAGCTGGCAGTGTGATGATATGGGCAGTAGGGCAAACAACATGTTGGTATGCATTAACAGTTGCATCTTAGCAAAACTAAGAATACTTCCACTGTACTCAGCACTGGTGAGACCACAGTTGGAGTACTGCATCCACTTCTGGGCACCGCACTTCAACAAGGACATGGAAAAAATTTAGAGGGTCCAGAGAAGAGCCACCCATATGATCAGGGACTTGAAAGACAAGCCATACAAGGAGAGGCTGAGGGACTTGGGCCTCTTCAGCCTACAGAAGAAAAGGCTGAGAGGGGACTTGGTAGCAGCTTACTGCTACATCAGGGAAGTACCTCAAGATCTTGGTGAACAGCTGTTCACCAGGGCACCCCTGGGAAAGACCAGAAGCAATGGATACAAATTCCTGGAAGGCCACTTCAGGCTCGATTCCAGGAAAAACTCCTTAATAGTCAGGATGTCCAGACTGTGCAATAAACTCCCTCCAGTGGTGGTACAGTCATCTACCCTGGAAATCTTCAAAAGGAGATTGAACAGTCACCTCCTGCCTAGTGCAGGGGGACTGGACCCAATGATCTGCAAGGTCCCTTTCAGCCCCTAACAACTATGAATCAGTCTATGAACCTGGGGCTTTATGATAGTGAGTGTCCATGTTTTGGTCCCTTAGGGTACTTGTACATGTGACAACGGTTTAGTTTTCTATGCCCACACCATCTCAATTTAGGGGATTTATTTTTCCATGGCAGTATGATGAGGGACCCAATCCTTTTTATTTTTTGGTGGAGACTGCCCATTCCCAGGGGAACAGCTGCCGGAGAGCTGAGTTGCCTCTGAGCTGTGGGGGGCCCTGGTCCTTCCCTCCATGGTGGAAGCTGCTCCTGGGGAAAAGCTGGGTTGGGCTGGGTACTGCCTCCAAGCTGGGACAGTAACTGTCCTGCTAGCAGTCTGCCTGGGCAGCTCTGGGGGGCACCACCACTATGGAAAGAAGGACTGCGGCCCCCTGCAGCTCAGGGGCATCTCAGACCACCAGAAGCTTGCCCCCTGGGTGTGGGCAGGATCCGCTAAAAAAAAAAAAAAGAAGGATCAGGGCCCTCTCCACTCCTGCCTTGAGCAGGCACCTGCTGAAGGCAGAAGTGGTGAGGGACCCAATTCTTCTTTTCTGTGGAGCCTTGCATGCCTCTCTTGCAACCAGTGGATAAGCTGACTAATAGTTGCAATGCATCATTGCAAGCTAAACTATACCAGGATGTAGTTTAGTTTGCAATTATGAAACTTATCTAAACCCCTCAAAACTGATGCATATGTGATATTTGACACCATTAAGCCACACAAAATGACATTTTCACTACATGTACATTGTGATATTATCATGTATACAAGCACCTTTAGAGCCCTGGCCTCCTGACTCATCTTCTCTTGAACCTCCAGTTTTTCACTGTAGTCTGGACTTTACTCATATCCTCTGGGTCATGACCCTCTAGAGTCAAGTCCTGACTTCCCATATCATGATCATACCCCTAACGGTGATGTTGTCCCCAGCTGAGCTGTAGGAAGTCTATGGTAGCTAGGAGAAAAGTTTATTTGGGCTGGAGGTTGCTACCCACTGATAGTGGTGTGTATGTTGGGATGGATGTGCAATATGGCAATACTACTTGGAGACATTCATTGCACTAGTACCTGCTCATGCCAAGGTGTGGCCTCTGCTCACGTTTAAGTGTTCCCAGTTGAAAACCTTAGCTCAGTTTATTGAAACTTACGTGTCTATCTGTGCATAAGTAAGAAGTGAGTTGTCCTCCCAACCCAGGCTTTCCATTTCTTTCTAAATGATAATCCAATCCAATAAGTTTGTTCGTTAAATAGTTGAGTTAGAAGTTCCTATGAGAAAAAGCAGACAATTAAAAACAAAACAAAACAAGTTCTTTTAGCTCATTCAAAGAAAGTAAGTGCAATGGAGCAGAATGTTTTTTACCCATCAGGATACCTGTAAGATAGTCTTCCAGAGGCATAGGCGTATCTTCCTACAGAATGCTGTAGGAAAAACTTCAGAGATACCATTTATTAACATGATATTTTCTGTTATACCTGGCACCTCCATAATATTTACTGGGGGAAAGTAACAGGAACCATTATTGCAAGGTGTACATTTATTCAATATTAAACATAAAATTAGAGTTTAAAAGAAGTACTGGGAACATGCTTAACTACCACTGCCATGAATATGTGAACAGTTCTGCCACAGCAGTAGCAGCAGCATTGGTTGCAATTCTATAAACCCTGCAGTGTTAAGTGAAGCACCTATGCACAAAGTCTGAGCATGCAAAGCCAGCTACAAACAGGCCAGGTAGGAGTACAGTTGCATGCTTTCAGTGGTTTAAAATGGCATTGTTTGGTTAGGGCATTTGTCTAGGATGTAGATGACCCAAGTTTTAGGTGTTCCTTTCCCAAAGGAGGTTTGACTCTATGTATATTCTTGTGTAGTATTTTAATTGCTATGCCATAGGTCGAGCATTAACTATTTTTTTTTTTTAAGATGGATTCCTAACCAGCCAAGAGAGGGGAGATATATGGGATTACAAAAAAAAATATAGCATGGCTCCGAGAGGGTTACTACTTTAAGGGGGAGGGGAGAATGGCTTTACCCATGGCCTTTGCTTCTACTGAGGCAAAAACTTCATTACTGCACTCTGTATACATTGTTCAATAAATATTAAATATAAGGTGCAGTGGATCCTGTCAAAAACACTGTTGAAACATGAGAGAACCTGTTGCATTCATTCTCCTCTGATTTTCCAGCACTTACACTCAGGTGGGCAGGTATAGAGGCATGTACCTGCCAAGCAGGTCTGCGCGAAATTTTGCCAGCTGTTTCATTCTGATGCTGTCTCAACTAATTTCAAGCTTGAAATAGCAAAACTGAAATGAGACAGAGGGCTTCAAAACAGCCTTGAAATGAAATGAGGGTAGTCAAAATATTTCAAAAGTTTTGAAAGTTTCAAAGCTGAAGCTGGGTTTGCCTGCAGGGAAACAGAAAGTAAGGAGAGGGAGGGGGAAGATGGGGGAAGGAGTGCTCTCATACTGAGTGTGGAACTGGGCCAGGGACTGTCATCCTTCCCTGAGGTCCCTTTCAATTCCAATGCTCTGGGGGGGATGAATGGAAAAACAGCATAAAAGGCAGCATTGTTTAAATTGTCCTGCTTTCTGTTACCCATGTCATGAGTTTCGCTTGTCAGGAGCATGAGGTACAGTTTCTCAGAAAACCCTGCACCTATCTCTTTGAAAGCTGACAGGCTTCATGGCCTCAGCAGGGGCTACCATGCCTACAGTCTTCATCCTGCTGTGCCTTAACACACACACAACATGAGTTTGTTTGTCAGCAGCTTGAGGTGCAGTTTTCCAGAAACCCCTGAACCTGTCTCCTTGAAACCAAACTCCTTGAATCTGTCTTCAAGAAGCAAGGGGGGAAGAGTGCCCAAAAGCCTCCCTGGCTCACCAAGGAAGTCTGGGAATGCCTGGTTGCCAAAAAAGCAGCATACATCTGGTGGAAGTGGGGGAGCTATCTCCAAAAAGGTGGACATAGAGCTAGGACTAGCGTCCAAGATCAAAGATAATAAAAAGTCCTTTTTCAAATATATAGGGAGGATGAAGAAGGCACCGGGAAATGTGAGGTCCCTGCAAGATGTGCTGGGCAATCTGGTGGTTGCGCCGACTGAGAAGGCAGACCTTTTTAACAAATTCTTCACCTCCATTTTCTTGCGCAGGGACCAGGACTCCCCCACAGTGTTTCAAGACAGACTCGAGGGGAACGTCTCAAGACCTAAGGTTGAGTAGGACTGGGTTAGAGAGCTTCTGGAGGGGCTGGACATGTTCAAGTCAGCAGGTCCAGATGCTCTCCACCCCAGGGTGTTGAGCTAGCAGGGGTTATTGCTGGGCCCATGGCACGGCTTTACGAGCACTCGTGGTGCTTGGGCCAGGTGCCAGATGATTGGAAGATAGCCAATGTGGTTCCCATCTTTAAGAAAGGGAGGAGGGAGGACCTGGGCAACTATAGGCCCATCAGTCTTACCTCAATCTTGGGGAAACTCTTTGAGAAGATCATCAAGGAGCACATCTATGATGGGCCGGCATCAGGGATGATGCTCAGGGGCAACCAGCATGGTTTCATTAGGGGCAGGTCATGTCAGACCAACCTGATTGCCTTTTATGATCAGGTCACAAAAGC
>JAGPOW010002881.1:102031-185147 GCA_030014935.1 Caiman crocodilus
AGTTGTTCTTGCTCCTACCTTGGGAATCTTTAAGAGTAGATTAGATAGGTACTTGGCTGGGGTCCTGTGACCCTGGCACTCGTTCCTGCCACTGGCGGGTGGTTTGACTAGATGGCCTGCTTTAGGCCCCTTCTGACCCTAGATACTATGATACTGAGGTGGAAGGCTGCTCATTTACCATCCCAACACCAAGGGTCACTAGCCACTGCTCCAAACCTTCCCTACAGGGTGGCCCATGCCTCACTTTTAATTCTGCTTTGGCCTTAAGTGGCCTCAGGCTTGCTGCAGTCCTATCTCTACACCCTCTCTGGTGCTGGGCTTACTGCAGCTCTGTCTCTGCACCCTCTCTGGCACTGGGGCTCTATACTGTAATGTGACCCCCCACCTATGAGGCCTACTTCTCTCCAATAGCCTCAGCTCCACAAGTTAAAAACAACAACATAAATATGAATCCTTTGGCTGTAACAGAATATGAGTAATGCAAGCCACACTCTGCCTCTTTAAAACCCCAAACTGCTCCTTAAGTATTGAATGCCTCCCAGCCCTGGGTACCCTGTAGACTTCTGGAGCCTCATTAGCCATGTAATCAGTCTATCCAGCAGCCACAGTATTTCTGGGTCATTCTTCCCTGCAGAAGCTCCTTCCCCTGGTACCTTGCCAGAAAACTAACTCCTGCCAGCCTCAGTCTGGGGCTTATACACGCCCAGAGCCCTATCTCCTTCCAGTCAGCTGACTGACCTGTGTGGTTGGGCCTTTAACCCCTGCTCTCTTGGGACTTGGTTTTTCTAGACTCTGGTCTTAAAAGGCCACCCTGCCTCCTAATAACAGGAAAAGGGGTCCCTATTAAAAATTGTAATGCTATAACCAGATAGTAGGGAAGGAGCCAAAACGCAGACCATATATAAATCACCAGTACAAAGCAAGACTTGGAAGGACGTGTTTCTTCTCACTTCTGCTAAACTGAAGCCAGCCATGCAACTTCTTCCAGCCTTCTGCCCCACTTACCTACGTCCCCTCTGTGCCCCGGGGTACTAGACCTTCCACACGTAGCATCACTGAGATAGTTTGCAGGATGTTCTAGAACCTGGGCTAAAAACATTGCCAAGTACAGTTCTTAGGGGCCAGATAACAATATCACAGTCATAATCATAAATGGCATGTTTTTATCTGCTCCATTAGAAGGCAAGAACTAAAGTGATTGTCAAAAGTGAACTAATTTCTTTAAAACACAAAGGCACTTCATTTGAGTGTAGAACTGAAGTGTGTTGTCCAGCATCACATCAGATACTGACTAACCACTACAGTGGGGAAGACAAGGGCTGGATTGAGACTTGACCTTGTACCCATGGGGAGATAAAGGACATCTGTTCTTATGAATGACAAACGCATTTACCATTATTTTTATTCTTATTCATATTCTTAATCATCCTTTCCAGACACAAGCTGTCTCTCATTTCTTGCAGGCTACTTGACAAGTGGCTGTTGATACCTTGTAAATGTCCTTGGTATGAAGTGGGGTTTTCAGTAGCTTCCTCAAAGGGCCTGGGAGTCTGAAAGACTGAATTGTACAGAAACACCCTTCATTAACTCTTAAAAAATCAGTTCTTATAACTGCTGCTGTTTTCTTTTCTTTGATTTGTCCAAGGTGTGTGTTTGTGTGATGACAAATGCAAGCAATCTGTGTACACATCAAAATGTAGACCTTGGGTGCATCTACACATCCATTTATTCTGGTCCAGATTTACTCTGATGTAAAATAAACCAGAGTAAGAGTTTTGGGGCAAGCATCTACACATGTGAGGATTAGGGAGCAGATTTGCAACCAGTTCCCTGCAGCCATGCAATGCACCCCTGTGGCCACTGGGGAGAGCTCTATGCTCCCCCTGGATGCTAGATCAGAGGCTGGCAATCGGGACAGGAGGGGGCTGTCTCCTGGCCCCAGGAAGGCTGCCTGCTGTTGGGGTAGGGACCATGTCCCCCTGCCCTGCCAGCGGGGAAGTCCTGACCCTGGCTCCCTGATCAGGATCATGGGGCTTAGAAAAAGCTGCAGGGGAGGGGAAGGTCCCAGCTCCCTTCCATGATCTGCAACTGGGGCAGCTAGCAGCTAATTCAATGCTAGGTGCCCCACCAGCAGATTGGAGCAAGAGGCTGGGACCTACGCCACCCCGGCAACTCTTTCCAAGACCAATGCCTCAATCACCTGATCAGGAAACAAGACTGGGAACTGCCTCTGACCAGGACAGTTCCCAGCCAGTCTCAGGCTGCGTGGGAAAGACTGGATTTGCAGCCCAGAGCTGGCTGAGGACTGGTGGAAACAGAACAGTCTCCAGTCTACTCCAGGCTGTACATGATTTTCTGGCTGGGAACTATCCCAGTCAGGGCCTAGAGACCCTGTTCCCCACCCAACTCCATGAGTGCGGGCCTGTGGTGGGTGGAAACAAGGTCCCCAGCCTGTGTCTCCCTTCCTCCCACCCCCAGCTCTATGCTTGCAGACAACCCTATGATCTGGGAGCAGAGGGCTTGGAGCTCCCTGCTGCCAGGGCAGGGAGACATAGTTCCTGCCTGGATTCCTGTGGCAGGGCCTGCCCCAGCAGCAGGCAGCTCCCAAGGGAAGGGAACAGATTTGGCTCATGGCCAGGTGTCTACATGAGCAATATGGTGCCGTTACTAACGCCAAGTAAATTTTCTACTTGCATTTTCAGGTAGCAAATTTACTAGGCACTAGGGAGTTTTACTGAGAAGTAAACATGCACATGTAGATGCACACTCTTACTTTGCAGTAAACTATGCTAATGTGAAGTTAATCATCTTGTGTAGACATGTCCCTTGATTTCCAAAAGTACATTTTCGAGAAGAGGATGATGTGCAGTAGGTGCAGTTATCTTAGTGAGGTAATATGCTTTCACATTTGATGAGAGAGAGAGACAGCTCTTTGGAGGGTGGTATCTTACTGGATCAAATACCAGGTTGGAATAAAGTTAGGCAAGCTTTTGAATGAAGTGCATTCTTCATCACGTCACATCTGATCAGTGGGCACATCTATATGTTCATTAATGCACTTGAGATGCTAAGGATTTTGATTAGTATTTCCTAAAGGACTAACTAAATGTGCAATAACGAGAGTTACTGCACATTAGCAGAGGTGCACAGTTATTTAGTGGTACTTACTGTGCATTAGCCTAATAATACTGTGCAGTCAGTTATTAGCTTGGTTTTTACTTTGGCGTGCTACTGCACAGTGTTACTTGGCTGATGCGCAGCAAGCATTTCATGTAGACCTGCCCACTGTGATAATACCGTTGTCTGTTATTACCATCTGCACAAAATGCTGCAGCCGCACTGTGATTTGATGCAACTCAGTAACAATTAAATGTATTGACATCCATGCAATGACAAACGTCAGAGTAAAATATTTTCCCACAGATCAAGAAGAAACTTAATCATAGAATGGTTAGAAGGGAAAAGACAATGCCACGATGTATATTCAGAATCACATGGGTACATTCAAAGTTCATTCATTTTCAGGCAAAGCTCAAAAAAGGGTTCATTGGCTGGAGAAAGCCAGGGTTTATTGCCTGGAATGTGGGAGAGATTTATAAATAGGCTCTGGCATGGATCCATGAGGGGCTGTCAATTCTGAGGGAAGCAGTAGTTTCCTTTCTTGCTGAGGAAATATCTGTATGTAACATGTGGCACCAAAAGGTGACTCTGTGAAGGTAGGAATATCATTCTACAGCCAAGACCTAATGACAGTTAATGAGATATGAGTCAGAAAGAACCAAACCCACACCTTTCACATTTGGTGGGATTTCTTAACCTGAGAAACAAAATGGATATTCCAGTACTTACAGACAACTAGCAGGGCCATAAGGCCTAGGAAGAGTGCCAGGCATAGCACAGACAAAGTCAGAGCAACTGGACGCCAGACAGGGGAGAGTGCAGACAACCCTAAGAGAAACAAATCATTGATCAGAAAAGAAGGCATGGAAATCACTCATCTGCAATGCCCTTTGAAAATGTATTGCTTCTCTTGACTGACAAACGTTTTTTGAGCACTGGAGTATTTCAGGCACGTCTACGTGAGACACTTAACGGTGAATTAGGATAGTTTACTGTGAAGTAAGCATGTGTGTGTGCATGTGCACATGCATACTTCACGTTAAATCTCCCTAATCATGAGTGCATTTGTTACTTGAAAATGCAAGCAGAAAATTTACTTGGCCTTAGTAATGGTGCCATAGCACTTGTGTAGATGCTTGGCTGGGAGCCAAATCTGCTTCACCATGGGAGGGAGATAGCTCCCTTCCCCCAGGAGCTTCCTGCTGCTGGGGTAGGCTCTGGCACAGAAGCCTAGGAGGGGACTGTGTCCCCTTGCCCTGGCAACAGCGAGCTCCAAGCCCCCTGCTCCCGGATCACGATCGGGGAGACCCCGCTCTGCCAACATGATTGGGGAGTGGGGACTAGGAGACTCTTTTCTCCCAGCCTGAACACCACTGTTGTGGTGCTCAAGCTGGGAGGCCCTTATCTCCCAGCCTGAGACCCATAACCCTGGGACTCAGGCTGGGAGATGATTATCTCCCATCAGTGGCTTTGTGGTTGCAGGAGTCAGTGCTGGCAGCTCCCTGCTGGTGGGGGCTGGGAGATTTTGCCTGCTTAGATCCTCAAGAATGGAGCTTGGGGGAAAACAAACTCCCCTGCCTGTTACTCCCCAGCTCCATATTCACGGAGCTGGGCAGGGAACAAGATCTCCTGTCCCAGCTCTGTGTTTGCAGTCATGATCATGGAGCAGGGGCTAGGAGCTTCTTGCATGGGGACAGTGGCTTACCTAGCCTGGAGCTGGCTGGGACCTGCCCCTGGCCAGAACAGTTCAAGCATGTGTAGCTTGAAGGTGGCTGGGAACTGTTCAGTTTCGAGCAATCCTCAGCCTGCTCTGGGCTGCACATGCAGACTTCTCTATGAAGCCCAGGCCTGGCTGGGCACTGTCCCAATCAGGAGCAGGTCCCAGCCCCATGCCCCAATCAGGTGATCAAGACACACGTCTTAAAAAGAGCTGTAGTGGTGGGGCAGGTCCCAGTGCCCCCACCCTGATCTGCCGGTGGGTTAGCTAGAAGTGAGCTATCTGCTATCTGCCTCAGTTGCAGATTATGGCAGGGGGTTGGGACCTGCCCCTCCTCTGCAGCTCTTTCCAAGCCTTGTCTCCTTGGTTGGAGAGCCAGGGCAGGAACTCCCTGCTTCAGGGGCAGGGGGACATTGTCCCCACCCCAGCAGTACCAGCCAGGCTCTGGGCTAGCCCTGGTAGAGCCTGCAGCTCCCCCCTGGTGGCTATATGAGCACATTTCAGGGCTGCAGGGAACTGGGTGCAAACTACTAGCTAATCCCCACATGAGTAGGTACCTACTAGGGCTGTGCGAAACGGAAGTGCTTCATTTTGACCAACATTTCAAGCTTCATTTTGACCAACATTTCAACAGAACAGTGTTTCGTTTTGACTTTTGTTTTGTTTTGCCCATAGGATATAATGGCCACCGTGGCTTAGCACATACACGTGACATGAGTTTTACTCTCAAGATTTTGGGATGAAGTTTCTCCAAATCCCCTGATACTTTGCATGCATGCATCATGCCCTCAGAAGAGGCTACCATTCTGACATGTTTTATCCAAATCTGGCCAGAAATGACAAAGTTATAGGCTGTTTTGACCTTCCCCATTACAGCATGTGAGAAAAACATCGAAACAACGTTGAAACAGTGAAATGTTTCAACTCGCCTCATTTTGTTTCGAGGCTGTTTCAGCCATACTTGTTTCATTTCAGTTTTGCTGTTTGGACCTCAAAACAGATCAAAAAAGCATTGAAACAAAACTGGTAGCAACATTTCACACAGCCCTATTACCTACCCCAAACCCCTTACTGGGAGCGTGTACATGTGATGCTACATCACTGTAGCAACACACTACAGTGATGTAGCATCTGTGGACAAAAACCATGACACTGCTGCTACTTCACCATAGCAACGTGCTCTGTTTATATGGCACTTTACAATGGCAACATAGTGACTAAAAATAACCAGGATACGCTCAAACCCCCCCCCCCCCAATTTTTTTCTCTATCCACCTATGAGGACAGTGGTTACATCTACATTTCACAAGGAAATGGCCAGAAACAGGAAGTATTATTGATAGGAAGAGCTATTGGTCAAGCAGAGCAGTCTGGGTGATAGCTACAAAACTTAATCTCATGTTGTTTTGTGAGGCAGAGGATTGGTGAAGTAGGATTAGCTCAATGCAAGGAGTGATGAGAAGTGGCAGTGGTGTAACTCGGGTGCGGTGCCCAGGACATTCACCCCATGTGACAACTTGTCGAGGAAGCGGAAAGAAATTGCTGCTGTTGCAGCTGCATAATTGTACCAGTGGCACAACAGCAACCAAAATTTGTTACTGCCCCTATGTGTGACAGTTGTCCTGGGCACCCAGCTACTTTGTTACACCTCTGAGAAGGCGAAGTGAGAAGTGGAAGAAGATACTAATGGCAGGTGAAGTGTAAGGTAGAACAGCAGAGACAGGGAAACAGAGGCCTGTTAGCAAAGGGTAGAGAAAGTCCAGCCAAAGTTGCAGAAGAGACCGTACCTTTATGTCTGTCTGGATGTCCACAGGCAGAGGCTGGAACTTGGGTCAGGAAATTTAAAGTGGTGTATCCCTCTTCGTCCTACATCTGCAAACCTCTGTGGTGCTTCCCTGAGTTATTAACTGATGGCAGGTCACAGACACTCTGTCTTGCAACACCAGGGAGAATGATTATTGTCTCAATATATCAGCTGGGACTAAATGGGAAACCCATGCCAGACTTAAAACAAGGAACTTGCTGTTTTAAGGGTGACTGTGAAATTATCAGTGGTGAAACCTTTGATTTTTGCTATCTTTTCCTACTAAAGTCCTTGCAGGTTTTGAAATTGAAATGGAAAGAACTGCCTACTCCTAAAACCCATCATTTAGATTTACTAGTCACTTTTCTTTGCAGTTCTTAAAGTACTTCAGTAATGACGGCCCTGATGTCCTGGTTGCTGAAGTGAGAAGATGTGTAGACAAAAGTGCATACAGCATTTGGCACAATGCTATCCAAATGCCCAATAAGGCCTGCAGGTCTTGTGGCAAAATAAGAATAGGGCCTTTCCATTCAAGTCGTTCCATCATTTGTGCTCACTAATTGCCATCTCACTTTGGGCCATCTCTGGACTGAGATCTGGCACCTGCTCAGAGCTCCCTGCCACTGTTCACTTTAGTGCTTATATAACCTTTCCCCTCCTTCAATAAAAAGAGAGAGAGTCCTGTGTAAAAATGTCTGACCTCAATCTTTCCTAAATTGAATGACCTCTCTCTCAGTCACTTTTAGTTTCCTACTAGAAATTAGAAGAATAAGGAAGAGACAAGGCAGCACCCCTAGTCCACAATCAATCAAATGAGACTCAGCAAGGACAAGCACGGTCCTGAACTTGGGATGGGATAACTACATGAACAATACAGAACTGGGGAATGAATGGCTAGGCTGTAGTACTGCAATGAAGGACCTGGGGGGTTCAGTGACCCATGAGATGAATATGAGCCAAAAGTGTTCTCTTGTTGCCGACAAAGGACAACAGCATGCTGGGTTGTATTAACAGGAGTGTCACTGGCAAATCAACGGAAGTGATTCTTCTGCTTTATTCAGCACTCATGAGGCCTCACCTGGAATGCTGTGTTCAGTTTTGGGTCCTACCCTCCAAGAAGGATGGGGACAGTTTAGAAAGAGTCCAGCACAGAGCAACGAAAATGATTAAGGGCCTGAAAGACAAGATGTGTAGGAAAAGACTGAAAGAGCTAGGGATATTTAATTTGGGGAAGAAAAGACTGAGAGGGGATTTGCTAAGTCTTGAAATACCTATAGGATGATTATAAAGAGGATGGGCTTTTCTTTGTGGCTTTTTTCTTTGTGGCTTTTTTCTTTGTGGGACAGGGCTAGGATCAGTGGCCTCAAGGTGGAGCGGGGGAAAGTTAAGTTGGAGATGAGAAGGAACTTTCTGACTATGAGGGTAGCCAAGCATTGGAACAGGTGACCTAGAGAAGTTGTGGGATCTCCATGCTTGGAAACATTCAAAAGTAGGTTAGACAGACATTTGCCTGGGCTGATTTAGTCAGGGATGATCCTGTCTTAAGTGGGGTTTGGACTTGATGACTCTGTGAGGACTGTCCCAGCCCTACTTTCCTATGATATCTAAGTTACAAAAGAGAAAATATATGAATACTGAAAGGCTTTATTTAGAGCAGTGACTCTGAACCTCATGAGATTCAAGGCACCCTTATTTAAACTAAAGACATCCTTCAGAAAATGTCAGCTCTTAGCTTTCACCAGGTTTTTTGACCACAGAAAAATAATAGAACAGCTCTTGTGTTGCAAAGAGCTCAGAAAGACCAATCAGAATGTTTTTGGCACTATTTATTTTATTTGAAATCATTGTGTTTATATTGTGAATTGTGTGTAAATGTTTGCACACTTAATGGTTTGAATATTGCACACCACCATGAAGCACATTTACAAGGAACTTGTGGCAGTCTGGTTAAAACATACTGCCTTACAGCCTGTTTGCATTACCATATCAGGCACAGCAGAGACACCTAAGCATCTGCATGCACCACAGAAATGTTTAGACTGTCAAAACTAGACTCTTTGGGTGGAAAATAAACCAGTCCCCTCCTTAGCTCTGACGTCTTCTGATTGTAAAATTAACTATTTTTTCTCCCTCTCCTTGTGAGTGCATTGTCAGGAGAATATGTCTGCCTGAAAGAGAAGACAAGCCGTCTTTGAACAGAGATGATGAACCAAGAGACAGAGTCTGAAAGAGAGTTGTGTAGGTGGGGTGGAGCATGGTTTCAGGCAGCCTGTTTTATAGCCTGGGATATTGGTATACTCTCCTCTGGAGTGGGAGAAGAGGCATTGAGACCCCTCAACTTGAGAAGACCTAGAACACAGGTCCCCAGCTTTCTAGCCATTAAGTTGCACCACTGCTTGCCATATCCCAGAGTAAATGGAAAAGGGTGCTTAATGCTGTGCTCTGCACTTTATGCTGATCTGGCACTGAGATACCATGTGTTGTGTGAACATGCCACACATCCTGGACACACTCTGTTTCCTAGAGGGCTTTCTCTATGTCACACAGTTGGCCACAATTCTGGAAAAAATCTTTTTTTTTTTCTACATTCTGCCTTCCAAAAACAAAGTATCTTATTTGAGAGTATAGTATAACAGAGAAAATACAGGTGTGTGTGTGTTTGTAGTATTCAGTAAATAACACCCTCCTTCCTAATTAGCATAGTCCTTTACCTGTTTAGGCGAGATGGGTGTTATGCCACAGTAGTTCTTGTGTCTCTTATTAAGGCAAACTCAGATCCTGAGTTTACCTCCATGACAAACAGAACATCTGGGAGCATTATTGTAGTGCAGGTCTTCTACCATATGGGTGGTGATTCCCCACTATTGACAAGCCCAGTGCTGTAACACCTGTGAACGTTCCAGAGGCTGAGATTTGATTCAGATCAGCAACAGTATTTATGGTCACCAGAGGCATACCCTTTTTGGATGGCTTGAATTTCTTAGAACGCATGCTCAGTGCTTGGAATGATGGCATTCAGCATCATGGAAATGACATGTCTTGCATCTCTGACTTTTACCACAACTATAGTAGCTTTCCAGGGATGACAAATTAATTTTCTTGTCAACCGTTGGTGACTTTTTTTGAGAATTCCTTTTAGATTTCATTTGGTGGGTCTCCATTTATATAATTTTTGTGGGTGATGCTTGGATTTCCTTTGAAGGGAAAGTTGTAGCCTTCATTTTGCTTCATGGCAAAAGTCAAGTTTTGTTTCACAGGGAATCCACATTGTCAAGCCTCACCTGAAACCTAACACATGAGTAAATCCCTCAATAGAGTCTCAAGACTGGTACCAAAATTATAGTCCCCAGACAGATGATGCAACTCAGCTATGCATGATACAACCCTGGCAGCTGTTTGTAGTGATTGAAATTGAATCATCTCACTGGTTTAAATGGAGTTGGTGTTAAATTATTGTTTTAGTAGCTTGATGATTTCATTATAGGACTTGTCACAGGGTTTGGGAGGGTCTCACAAGTGAGCAAACGATGTTGAACTATGTCAGTAGCACAGCAAATCTTTCTTTTGCCTCCATGAGCTGATTGGCTTTGAGGACAAAGACAAACCAGTCACTTTGGGCATTTTTACATATACAAACACTGAAGCACTGTGCACGTTGAAAAGTGTTTGGTGCTGAAACACTTGCAGTTGTATAAGCGATGAAATGCGTGTCAGCACTGAAAAAATGGCAGTGGCATGCTTTTGAACTAAAGCACCTCGGAGGTGCTTTAGTTCAAAAGCTCACTGCCACCATTTTCTGCCCCCTGATGCACATTTTGCTGCTTATACAACTGAACATGGTGCAGCACAGTTCGCCTCAGCTTGCATGCAGAGCAGACTTGATTAATTGAGTCTGCTCTGAAGCAGCGGATCTCCAGAACATCACAGGGAAAAAAGTATGTGTATAAATGCCCTGTAGGACTTCAAGGGCAATGGCCTCACCACATCAAACACTTCCTGGCCCAAGATTGCCATCAAGGGAGAGAAGCCACGTTGAGCAACCAATACAGAGGATGAACCCCTCCTGGTGTGGGCTCCCCAGGCAGTGCAGGGTCCCTTTCTGCTTCGCAGCCCTTGGAATTCCCAGTTCAGGATGAAGCACTGGAAGCATCCTCCTCACTGGGATTCTGTCCCCATTGCTGGTTTAATGTTTTTCAAGGCAGCCACCTTTATTATACAAAACAAACTGAAGGCTTCCAAGCAAAATAGCTGCCAGATGATAAACATCATGAGAATTGATGTCACCTACAGATAACTGCATAGAAGATATACATAATACTCGGTACATAACAGACCCTATGGCTTTTCCTGCCTTGACTGCCCACAGGTCACCTTCAGCAGCAGTACGGGTGGAGGGTGTGCTTAGTCCTGCCTTGGTTTGTTAGGCAACTATGCTGAACAATGTGGCTTTTTCTCCCTTATGCATATTGGGCAATGAGTACAATCATTAGGCAGGCAATTGCATAATTGTCTGGAGAGTGAACATGAAGTTTTTAGACGCACAGGATATAATTCCCGGTGTCAATCTCCAGTTCACTTACCGAATCTTTGTTCTTTGCCAACCATGTTGAATACTTATAACAACATTCAAGTGCTGGGATGATTGTTTTACTTTTGTGTGTTTAAATGCACCTCTCAAAGCTGAATGAGCAGAGTAGGGGTACACTGCATGTTGGTTCTCCTGGCCCTGGCCTCAGGGAGGGCCAGAAACAGGCATGGGCAAACCAGGTGGCCACCCAGGGCCTGGATAGAAAGAGAGCCCAAAAATGGTGAAATTATCTCTGGTAAAGGGGGGCTCAATAGTACAAGTTTTCTGGGTCTGCTAGGAGTCTAGGTATGGTGCTGGCCCTCATGCTGCAGGAGGGAGAGCCAGCCATGCTGGCAGAGCAGCAACTTGCCTCACCCCTGGGTGAGCTCCCTGCCTGCCAGCCTCTCTGCAGCTTGTGCACTTGCATGGTGCAGAAAGAGGCTGCGATGCTAGGCACCTGTCCCTTCAGTCTGCCCCATAAGTGCCTCCATCCCACTGTCCCTCACCCTGGGGGGGCACATAGAGCACAATGTACATAGTCTGTGTGGCAAAAAGGGTGATATGTTGGTGTTGGGTGGAGTGGTTCATGGTGGGGCTCTGTTGTTTGGGAGGGAGGGTGGTGCTGGGGGTGCTCAGTGGGGCTGGAATCACTGAGTTTTGCCTATGCTGAAAAGGTGGCCTATAAGGGGCATGCAGGAGCAGATGGTCTTCCAGCATCTCTTGTACCCAGTACCCTGGCCTCCACTGCCAAATCTGCAGCTCTTCCCGGGGCCTCAGGGGTGAGGGGGGGGGTGCCATCACTGTCATTGCTGGCCTTCCTACTGCCAGGTGTTTTCCTTCCGCTGTGCCTCCTCCACCCAACCCTCTTGGAAGACCTCCCCCCAGGCCTTGCAGATGTTATGCAGTGCACAGGCTGTGATGATGACCTGAGAGATGTTGACCTCTATGACCTCAAGGAAGGTTGTGAGGGTGCACCAGCATCGCTTCAGGCAGCCAAAGGTACACTGCACCAATGTGAAGGTCTGGCCCAGGCACCTGTTGAAATATGCCTGGCAGGAGTCCAGCTGGCCAGTATAGTGCCACATGAGCCAGGGAAGGAGTGGGTAGGTGAGGTCCCTGATAAGGATAGGGGGGAGCAGCTGAAGGTCCAGCACCCGTAGTGTGACGCACTTATTCTCCATCAGGGCTAGCAGGAAAGAGTTGTGGAAGAGTATGGTCATCAGTACTCAAGTTTGTGAAGGTACCCTGGTGGTTGATGATGGCCTGCAGCATGATGGAGTGAAAACCCTGCCAGCTGTAGTATGGGCAGTCACCATGGGTCAGGCAGGTGTTTGGGAAATGGGTGCAATTCAAGGCCCCAATGCACTCAGGGAAAGCCAGGACATCAAACCCCACCACCACCTCCAGTGGGTCATGCATCCAGAGCCCCAGCATGTGCTGGAGGGCACCGCAGGCCTCCAGGATGGCCTCCTTGGTAGTCCCCTTGCCCATGCTGAAGAGATGGCTAACATAGCACGGGCTGGCAGGCATAGCCAGCTTGAGCATGATGATAGCCAGCTGGGTGTTGGCAGGGAGGGGCTGCCACATGGTGGTATCCTGCTGCTCCAGATGCAAATGGAGCCTCAGGAGCTCGTAGATGGCATCAATGGTGGCATGCAAGTGCACATTGTTCGTATCTCTGCCGGGGTTCAAGTGGCAGCCCAGGAGCTGGTTGGCATCAGCACAGGGGCAGGGGGCCTGGCCATGTGGCCTCACAGTACAGGCGTGCAGACAGGGCCAAGGCTGATCTGGGCCAGGTGGTGGTTGCTGTGGTGGTGAAGTACAGCAAGCAGGGTGACAAGCAGAAGCCTGGGGTGTGGGTCATCATGCCTGAGGCCTGGGGGTAGAGCAGCCATCACATGGTGAGCTTAGACTCTGATAACGGAGTTGCAGAGGGCTGCACCAGCAATCTGTAGCTTGCTCGGGGCCAGAAATGCAGGTGGCCAGGGAGCACCACACAGGGATGGCTTTTAAAGAGTGCTCCTGGTACCCAGGCAGCTGCGGCCAGAGTTGTAGGAGGCTGTAGGAGGCCTGGAGCAGGTCACTACCATAAGGAGCAAATCTATTTCCAAATGGGCACATATACATATGCACTTTAATGAGCAGTAGCTTGTTTTACTGTGCATTAAATGCCACCTAAAAGGCTTGGGCTACTGTGCATTAAGGCATTAATTTAGTACCTCATCATAAGGTTTCTGCAGAGAGCAGAAAGCAAAGCAGCAGATCAGGTAGGGGAAGCAGATCACAGTGGTACCCAGGGCAGGCATGGGGTTTAGTTTGTGGCACATCTGACAAAAAGGTTGGCCCTTACTGTTTTAGATCGTACTAACAGCCGGGATAGCAGGACAGTTATACTCCTGAGAATACTGCTTAGTGCACCTGTACGTGTGCAGTGAGGCTGCTCTGATGCCGTGCAATTACAGTGCATCAGAACAGACTCAATTAATCAAGTCTGCTGGAGTGTGGTAATTAGAGTGGCTCTCAGAGCCGCTCTAATTAAAGTCCTTGTCCTCCCTGCCTTGCAGATCATGTGTATAAATGCTCTTAGTACTTAACTCCTCCTCCAGTAAGTGAGTAAGCTCTGCAGAAGCTTACTTCCTTACTTATAGGAAACTTCCTGTTGAAACCATATCGTGGTTTAAGAAACTCACACGTTTTGTGGTCCTTAGCAATATATAGCCATTGGTAGGAGGGTGCTCAAGTTGGTGATATATCCAGAACGGAATTCTATTTCCCTCTGCACACATATGTGGAAACTTTCCAGCCATCTGCCTGGCTATTTTTGGCCCCTGCTTTATGTTTTGCATGGGTAAGTCTGCCAGTTTTCTAGCCAAGCAAACAACAGGGTAAAGAGGACTGTATCACCCTCTCGTGGTTGCCCACAGGGACAGTCTTAAAAGTAGCACCTGTGAGGGCACTAGGTAATGCCTGACCTCTGTGGTGCTGTAGTCAGTGTGCTGTGACAAGCAGTGGGAGACAAAGCTTTAAAACCTTCTGGGCCTAAAACCTGCATCACATACTTCCTGGGCTAATGACCTCACCTGTCAGCTAAAACATAGCAAGGCTCGACTTCCTCTGGTCTGGAGTTCAACATCAGCTAATCAAGCATTTCTAGTCATCTATATTTATATACCAGTATGCATCCAGAAGGTCTGAGTATATACAGTCATGTTTGTTACAGGCCAATATATAGTCTACTATATGTGGTCACTCCACACACAAACCCCCTTATGAATCCACTCTACTAGGAAAATACAATTACAACTACTAGGTAGGTGACACTGAGGCAACTTAAAACAGTCACTTCTATATGCAAAAGTACATAGAATGCCACCCCAGGTGCTCACTGCTCTTATGGGAACCTTGGACATTTTTACAAGAATCTATCCCTAGTACCAGACTCTGGGATATTAAATCAACGACAAGATAAGAACCCTAATATATGTGGTGCCCTATGGGCAGCACAGTGTTTTGCAGAGAAGCCAAGTTCCTGTAGAGTTGTACCAGCTTGCTATCTTTCACCAAGAAGAGTGGAGCAGAACCTGACTTTCCTTCCATGTGAGCTTCCATGTAGAAATGTAGTAACAGGTGTCACCTCCCCTCTACTGCCATTTTGCAGGGCACAGTGTGCAATTTTCTCCTGGAAAAAAAGAAGAGAGAATGTCATTTTGTTACTAATCCAGATCCATACATTAGAGAGCACAAAAGGCTAAAAGTTTCCCAATATTTTTTCTGTGCCAACCTCACTTCTGGTTTCACTAGCCCAGTTGCAGTCCAAAGACAACTATTAATAGCAACAGAACAAGACACAACTTGTACTTGTTGAGATCTGATGTGGGACTCAGAAACAAGGCTGGGAAAGAGTTTGATGTAAAATAGTAACAGAAATGTGAAGTGAATTCTATCTGGGTTCCAGAGTTGAGTTCTTTATTAAGACTTTACTCAGTAAAAGTCTGTTCTAGTTGAGGGGGCACAGGCATGTAACTGGAGGTGGGGAAGGGGAGGGGGAGACTCCAAAAACTGAGTCTATGAAGTGGGAATCTCATTCTGGAAGCAAAACTTGTCAATTCAGATAAGAAAATATGAAACAGAATCAACCAAACCTGAGTCTTCCACCATTTTAGGGATTCCTTAACAATGAGCAACAACACAACATGTCCTGTACTTACACATGACCCAAAGGGCCACTAACCCTATGAACAACACCAGGCACAGCATGAGCACAGCCAGGATGTCAGATGGGAGAGAGTATGGATGGTCATGGGAGAAAACCATTAGTCAGCAAAGAAAGCATGGGAACTTTCCTTTTGCAATGTCCTTTACAAGCTGTCATTTCCCCTGACTGACATATATCCTGAGGAAATGAGTATTTTGAGAATTGTGGGGTAATCAGTAAGTGGAGGCAGAACAAGACAGCTGTACAAGTGGAATCACAAATGATTTAGATGTTCTCTGTCTGTAGAAATATATTTTGGATTCCTTTGCGAAGGAACTGATGGTAATATTATTAGCCAACCATGCCACTCAGAAGCCTTTATGAAAAATCTCTTGATAAGAAAAGCATACACAGTGATAATAAGTATGATAAAGCCAATCAAAGCAATGCTGTTGTTCAGGATCAGAATGAACTGGCTCACGAGACCTACATGAAACCACTAGGCGAAATTTTTCCAAAGCTCCTGTCTTATTTAGGAATGGACCTCCTATTGTCCCAAAGGCTTAGGTAAGCAGTGGAATCAGTGTCCAACCAGAATGGACCCTCTCAGTATACAATAAACTTTGCTCCAGTGCCGACATAGTCCACAAATCCAGAAAACAATGTTTGTGTTTTTGTCGAAATTTTTCAATGCTTGTGGAAACATCCTTTACAGATGCAGAGGCTGCATACTAGTTCCTTGAGATAGTAGCATTAGTGGAGGCATGTGGCTCAGCTGAGTCTGCTCCTCCTCTTGCTGTGCCTTTGCCTGCTGAGGAGGAGGAAAATGCATCAGCATCCATACATGCACCCACACCCTGGAAACGAGCAGGTAGTGTGGTCTACTTTCACCGGAGCATCAAGGGGGGCAAGTTGCTGCAGTACAAACAAACAGAGCTGAACTTCCCACGGCACAAAATCCTGCAGGATGTGGAGACTTGGTAGTACTCTACATACCTGAAGCTCAAGAGGCTGGTGGAGCAACAGAAGGCCATCCATAAGATGGCCTTGCTCAGAGAGATTGGGATCAGCAACCCCCTTAACAAAACAGGGTAGGATACCATCTCCCAGATCTTGGTGGTCCTCAAGCCCTTCCTCAAGACCATCAAGACCCTTAGCACTACTGACACCCTCCTTAGCCTGGTGATCCCCATAATGAGGGAACTTCAGAATCAAATGGAGAACTTCCAGGGGATCAATGTTCCTGGCTGGGGCAAGTCAGCGTCACCAAATGTGCAAGCACTGGTGAGGCAGCTGAAGGAGGGGATCAGGAAACGGCTTGATCCCTTGTGCTCCAGTACAGTCCATGTGCTGGCCACCATGTGTGACCCAAGGGTGAAGGGCAGTGTATGCAGCAGCCAAACCCTGAATCAGTGGGCAGATGTGCTGGTGAAGAAAGTCAGAGAGGCAGATGGGTGGAGGCAGGGAGACATAGAACAGGGGAATCCACTGTCCCATGCTAGCACACCACCCACCATCCAGTCTTCTCCTCCACCACAAGCACTGCCAGTGTGGGACAAGGGGTATGGCTTTTATGGTGTGGTCCAGAGCCACCAGACCTCACCATCAGGGGAGGTAGCACTCAGGCCTTGGTAGCTACCTATCTTGCCAAAGACATGGAGGCACTGCTGTGTGACTCCTTGGCCTATTGGGCAAGCCACAGCCAGATGTGGCCAGATCAGGTCACGGTTGCCCACAAGCACCTGTCCTGCCCACTGACCAGTGTTCCAAATGAGAGGGTGTTCAGCATCACTGGGCATGTAGTGACACCCCTCTGCACCTGCTTGGATCCTGCTTTGGTGGAGCAACTGGTGTTCCTGAAGGTGAACCTCTCACTGCTGGGGTTCCCCAAGCTCCAGGTGCAGACAAAATGAGTGCCACCCTTCTCACGTTGTCTACACATATTTCCTTTTCTCATTTTTAAAAAGCTATTTAATGCCCCACTCTCAGAGCTGGAGGGGGCGCTCACTGCATCACCAGTCAGAAGGGGAAGTACATGTCCCTGCTGAGCTCCACTGTCAGAATGAACTTGGAGGAATGGGCTAGGGGGCATGGGGAAGGAGGAGGCCCCAGGTCTTGGGCATGACCACTAAAACTGAACTCTGCCAGAATCAGGAAGGCCTGGTGGGACTGCTGGCAGGGCTGCAGCCTTGTAAATGCGAGGACTGAGGATCTCCTGTTGAAAGGTGGATAGAAGGTGCCATAACCTCCAGCTACCACGTGCATGCACCAAGTCCTGGCTGGGGAAAACCCAAACCTGTCCAGTTTTTGACAGGGCAGAGGCTTGCTGGTTGCAGTAGAGTTGTGATACTCCAGGTGAGCTCAGCTTAGCTGCCTGGGATTCCAGCTTTTGTGTTCAGAAACTCTTTGTTAGGCTGAGTAAGAACCTGCAGTTGGTGTGTCTGTGTCCTGTTCCTGAATGGAAGGAATAATAAAGAAGGCAAAGGCAGGCATGCAATGCAGGCAGGAAAGCCAGTCAGTGAAAATGGAAATGGAGGTGTCAGGGGGTGAAGGACAGGCTGGGATGCGGGGTGGGAGAAGGGGGATGTAGTAGCACATGTAAAAGTGCAGCGGTACCTGGGGAGTCAGATGTCCGGCAGGATGCAGTGTGTCAGAATTCCATTGTCTAATCTATATTGAGTTCATGAGTTTTTGTATCTACTACCTAGGAGGCTGATGAAGTGAAGTTCTGGTGTGTATCCACCTATCTCCTTGAAACTTGGTGAGTCCAGGGGCAGGAGCTGGAGATGCCAGGAGTGGCACCACAATGGAACACTGGCCTTGCTGGCCCTCGACTCACGGCTTAGATGCCTATCTTGCTGGGATCATTTGACCCCTGCAGACTGCCTGCAGGGGACTGGACCTGATGATCTTGTGAGGTCCCTTCCAGCACTAATGTCCATGAAAGCTATGAAATCTAAATGGCTGGTGTGTCATTCTCACATAAAGGTCAAGGCCCTGTGGTCACAATTGGTCAGTGTCACTGAACACAACCACCAGTTGGGGGCTGCACACAGCCCTATGCACTTTATGCAGCAACTGGACCACATCCTCATGCCCTGGGACATCAGTGGCAGTATTGAAGCTCAGTGTCCCATGCCTGCTTCTTAGGTGTGCCTGGGGTACCATGGCAATCATCATCAGCAGCAGGGCATAGTGGGTTGGGTACCCCTCGATATGCACACACATTTCCTCTTAGCGTGCCTGGGACACTCTTGTCAGGGCCATGATCAGGATGCAGGGCATACACATGGTGTGATATGGCACAGTCCCAGGGCATCTCTCTGGAGAGGCCCCCTGGGGGGAGGAGGGAGTGCCATTAGCTCTGCATCCCAGTCAGCTGTAAGCCATTTGTCCCCCAAGCCCAGGCGCCATGGGCTGGTGCCCATGAGATGGTCTGGCCTGCAGGAGAAGAAGGGCAGGGAGTAGGACTGGAGCTGCAGCAGCAGGTGTTGCCAGGAGCCAGGCCTGGCTCAGGCTAGGAAGTGGGTAGGGAAGGCAGCTTACCTTCAGCAAGCCCTCAGTGGCCCACCTGCCACTGCAGGGAGAATTAGGATGGGGGGCTCATTCAGCAGCTGCCTGTGCCAGGGCATGCCCTGCTGGTTGTGGGGAAGGGTGGTCGTTCCTAAAGGATGCGATCCTTTGAGCACATAGGGAGACTGTCCCAGTACCAGGGACAAGGGGGAAAGGAGCCAAAAAACTTCCTTGGCTAAATAGGGAAATCCAGGGGAACCTAAGGGCAAAAAAGAAGGTACATAGATAGTAGAAGAAGGGAGAAGCTACCAAGCAGGAGTATACCTCCTTGGCCCGCACTTGCAAGGAGGCAGTTAGAAAAGCCAAAGCAACTACAGAGCTGAGGCTGGCAACACAAATTAAAGACAACAAAAAGTATTTTTTTAGGTATGTAGGGAGTAAAAGGAAGGCACAGGGCAGCATAAAACTCCTAATGAACAAGCAGAAGCAATTAGTGACAGACAGGGGGACAAGGCTGAGCTATTCAATGAGTTTTTTGCCTCGGTGTTCCTGAACAGGGATCAAGATATGCCTCCAAGTGGGTTCTTAGATGGGCATCAGAGGGACACTAGCCCACTGACTGCTGGTGCTGACTTGGTGCAGAGTCACTTGGGTAGACTGGATGGGTTTAAGTCAGTGGGCCCGGATGAGCTGCATGAGAGTATTGAAGGAATTGGCCCGTTTCATAGCAGAACCACTGACACAGCTGTTTGAGTGGTTGTGGCACTTGGATCAGGTTCCAGAGGACTGGAAAAGGGCCAAGGTGGTCCCTATTTACAAGAAGGGGATGAAGGAGGATCCGAGTAATTATAGGCCAGTCAGTCTCACCTCCATGCTTGGAAAGGTCTTTGAAAAGATTATGAAGCATCATATTTGTGGGAGTCCAATGGGAAAAATAATGCAGCAGGGAAACTAGCATGGATTCATTGGTAGATCATGCCTGACCAATCTGGTTTTGTTTTATGACGGTCACAAAATGCTTAGATGCAGGAGTAGAGGTGGATGTCATTTTCTTGGATTTTAGCAAGGCCTTTGAAATAGTATCTCATCCCATGCTCATAAATAAATTAAGAGGCTATGATATAGATGTTTACCAGGTCTCAAGGGTGGCAAATTGGCTTAGTGGTCACACCCAGAGAGTGGTAGTAGACGGGTCAGTATTGACCTAGAATGATGTGGGAAGTGGGGTCCTGCAAGGTTCAGTCCTTGGACCTGTACTCTTTGATATCTTCATCAGTGACTTGGATGTGGGTGTGAAGTGTACTTTGTCCACGTTTGTGAATGATACTAAATAGCGGGGTGAAGTTCATACTGCAGAAGGTAGAGAATGATTGCAGGCAGACCTGGACACGTTAGAAAAGTGGATAGTACACAATAGGATGCAGTACAACAAGGACAAGTGCAGAGTGCTGCATCTAGGGTGCAAAAATATCCAGCAGACCTAGTGGCTGGCAAGTGACCCTCTGAGCAGCACGGAAGCGGATAGGGATCTCAGAGTAATAGTGGACTCCAAGATGAACATGAGTCATCAGTGTGATGAAATCATCAGCAAAGCTAACCACACTTTATCATGCATCAGCAACCACATGACAAATAGAAGCAAGGAGGTGATACTTCCCCTCTATGTGGCATTGGTCAGACCACAGTTGGAGTATGGTGTCCAGTTTTGGGCGCTGTACTTCAAGAAGGATGTTGATACACTCAAAAGGGCCCAGAGGAGGGCCACTCATACGGTTAGGGGCTTACACAGGGGTGGGCACAATACTGCCCGTGGGCCAGATCTGGCCCACAAAGCCATTCTATCTGGCCTGTGGGGTCCCTAATTTTTTTTTTTTAAGCACTGCCTGGCACGGCAATTGGAGTGGGGGAGAGCTGCAGTTGCTGCCACCATATGCAGCCCCGATGGCTGAGCTCGGAGCTGGCGTGGGGCCCTGACTGGTAGCAGGGGCAGGTTACAAGCTGTTGCTGAGCACAGGGGGTAAAAGCATCCCCTCACCCACTCCGTGGTTGGCACCCCAGGCTGCAGCCGCTGGTAGCCCATGTGGGGCTGCCTGTACCTGCTCAGGACAGCCCCGCATGGGCTGCGAGTGGCTGCAGCAGGGAGCGCAGGCCATGGGGCAGGCGAGGGGACACTTTTCTCCCATACTCAGCACCAGTTCCTACCTTGCTGGTGAGCGGTCAGGACTGTGCACTGCCCCCATGCCTGTACTGTGGGGCTGGGGAACACTGGGAGTGAGCAGGTGCAGGAGCACAGAGCCTGCACTGGTGTCCCAGGGACAGTGCCAGCAGGGCCCAGAGCAAGGTGGCAGAGGTACAAGTTCCTGGCTGTCAGGGGCTCTATGGAGCTGGGCCAGCTCCCTTGCTCCTTGCTGGTGTAGCCCAGCCTGTCTTCACAGACCCCTGCCAGCTTGCACCCCACTTCGGGCCTCGCTGGTGCTGACCTTGAGATGTTGGTTCCAAGACATTGGGACATTGGTCCCAAGATGGTGACCAGGAGGCGGGTCACCTGTTAAGGGGCAGGGCTACCCATGCAGCCCTCAACAGCTTGCCAAAACTGGGTAAGTGGCCTTCTTTCTGAAATAATTGCCCACTTCTGGGCTTACAGGATAAGACCAATGAAGGATCTGGACCTCTTCAGCCTCTGCAAGCACTGAGAGATGATCTTGTGGCCTTCATTAGTGGGGGTGCAGCAAGGTATCAGAGATGTTTGTTCACCAGGGCTCCTCTTGGGGTAATGAGGAACAATGGTCACAAACTGACAGAGAGGAGATTTAGGCTAGATATCAGGAAAAACTTCTTGACAGCAAGGGTGGCCAAAATTTGAAATGGGCTTCCAAGGGAAGTGGTGCTCTCCCTTACTCTGGAGGTATTTAAGAGAAGGCTGGATAGGCATCTGTCTGTGGTCATCTGACCCCAGCACTCTTCCCTGCCTAGGCAGGGGGTTAGACTCGACGATCTGTTGAAGTCCCTTCTGACCCTACTATCTATGAATCATCGATGAATCTATGACTTAACATGGTCCCTGAGCACCTGTGCCTGTATGACCCTTGCTCTGAGGCCAGGAAACACACAGTCCCCTGGCATAGTGCATGTTATCTCATAAATGTTGCAAACTTTCACAGATAGCCTCTTTCTCCTGTCTCTGTAGGTCCAGGATGTGGGGAGAGGCACCAGCTATGTGCAGGGATATGCCTTCAGGGTCACCACCAACCTTGACCAGGGCCCTGTGTATGTGCCTGCTTTGGCAGAGGCAGACCCAGTACCAGATCCAGCTGCTGGTAATACAGATCTATACATTAGCGAGCACAAAGGCTAAAAGTTTCCCAATATTTTTTCTGTGCCAACCTCACTTTTGGTTTCACTAGCCCAGTTGCAGTCCAAAGACAACTATTAATAGCAATAGCACAAGACACAACTTGCACTTGCCACTTCAGATGTGAACGGAGCTGAATGAGGCGCTCCTGGAAGGTGGCCCAGGTCATGTGAAAGGACTCCATTTTGTTTGTTGTCCAAAGGAAGAAAGGAGGGGGAAAAAAAAGGAATAAAAAAGAAAACATAAATAAATGAGAGTAAGGGCTGTGGCTTTTAAAAGAAGCATATATTATCAACAGGTTAGTCTCAATGTGTCAATAAACCAATTAATATGCAGGAATCCTGGTTTTCTCTGTTCAAAAATCCAAAATTCTCTCATTAAAACTCATAAAAACTGCGTTTTTCCATGACTAAAATGAAACCACTACATATATAGGTATCAGGTGAATACAAAGTTTTAACGGTATATTTAAAATTTTAAAGCAATTTGGAAGCCTACCAGTGCCTCAATCATTGTAATAAAATAAATTCTAAATATCTATATTTTTTGGCAGTTGATTTTGGCTTTTTAATCATGGAAAATCAGAGCTCCCCCTGCCTCCTTCACTCACCAGGATGTGGGTCCAGCTGCAGCTCTGCCCCCCCTCGCTGCTTTGTGGCACTTTGATATGCCAGTGTCCAATGGGCCAGTGCCCATGCTGTTGCCTCCCACTCCAAAGCCTTGGATAAGGGGCTGGACTAAATGACCTTGTGAGGCCAAGGTGGAGATGGAACTGGGACTAGAAACCTGAATCAAGGATAACAAGAAATCCTTTTTTAAATACATAGCGGGTAAAAAGAAAGTTCCAGGTAATGTGGGGCCTCTGCAAGACACGCTAGGAAATCTGGTCATCATACCAGATGACAAAGCTAACCTATTTAACAATTTCTTTGCCTCCATTTTTCTGAGCAAAGACCAGGTCATCCCCCCAGTGGGATCCCTGATGGTCCCGGAGGAGGCGCAGCCAGGCCCAGGGTCAGTGAGGACCTAGTCAGGGAACTTCTGGTGGGATTGGACGTGTTCAAGTCAGCAGGTCCTGATGATCTCCACCCCAGAGTGCTGAGGGAATTAGCAGAGGTCATTGCAGGACCCCGGCATGACTTTACGAGCACTCATGTTGCTATGGCGAGGTGCCAGAGGACTGGAAAAGGGCCAATGTGGTCCCCATTTTCAAAAAAGGGAGGAAGGAGGACCAAGGAAATTATAGGCCTGTTAGTCTTATGTCAGTTCTGGGGAAGCTCTTTGAGAAAATTATCCAGGTGCACATCTGTGAGGGACCAGCAGGGGAGATTCAACATGGGTTCACTAGAGGCAGGTCCTGCCAGACCAACCTGGTGGCCTTCTATGACCAGGTCACAAAATCCTTGGATGCAGGTGTCATGGTGGAAATAGTCTTTCTGGATTTTAGGAAGACCTTCAACACTGTCTCTTACCCACTCCCGTAAAAAAATTTGGAGATTGTGGTGTCAATGTCTACACAATCAGATGGGTCACCAATTAGCTGGAGGACCGTACCCAGAGAGTGGTGGTAGATGGGTCATTTTTTACCTGGAGGGCTGTGAGCAGTGGGATCCCCCAGGGCTTGGTCCTCAGGCCCTCTCTATTCAACATCTTCATCAGCGACTTGGACGAGGGGGTGAAAAGCGCCTTGTTCAAATTTGCAGATGACACTAAGATGTGGGAGATGTGGGCACGCTAGAATGGATGGGTGGGCTGCAATTGGATCTGGACAGGTTTTAGGGGTGGATGGATAAGAATAAGATGGGATTCAATACTGACAAGTGCAAGGTACTGCATCTAGGGAGAAAGAACCAGCAGCATACCTACAGGAGTCATTATAGACTCCAAGATGAACATGGGCCGCCAATGTGAGGATGCAGTCAGGAAGGCTAACAACATCTTGTCATGCATCCACAGATGCATCATGAGCAGGTCCAAGGCAGTGATCCTCCCCCTCTATGCGATACTGGTCAGGCTGCAGTTGGAGTACTGTGTCCAGTTCTGGGCACTGAACTTCAGGAGGGATGTGGATAGCATTGGGAGGGTCCAGAGGAGGGCCACTTGCATGATCGGGGGCAGCAGAGCAGGCCTTATAAGGAGAGGCAACTGGACCTGAACTTGTTCAGCCTTCACAAGGGAAGGCTGAGAGGGGATCTGGTGGCTATCCACAAAATGGCCAAGGGGGACCAGCAGACAGTGGGAGAGTTCCTGTTCCCCCGAGCACTACCAAGAGTAACAAGGAACAAAGGCCATAAGTTGTCTGACAGCAGATTCAGTCTAGACATCAGGAAGCACTACTTCACAGTCAGGACGGCTAGGATCTGCAACCAACTTCCAAGTGAAGTGGTGCTCGCTTCTACTCTGGGGGTCTTCAAAAGGAGGCTAGATAATCACCTAGCTGGGGTCATTTGACCCCAGTACTCTCTCCTGCCCATGGCAGGGGGTCGGACTTGATGATCTGCTCTGGTCCCTTCCCACCCTACCAACTATGAAATTATGAAACTATGAAGTCCCTTCCAGCCCTACTTTCCTATGATCCTACAATCCCCCGCCCCTGGTTTCATTTCAAAATCAGGCATGAGGACTTCCTATTCCCCAAGAAGAAGCTTCCACAGAAGTAGAGACTAATATTTTTAGTTATACAAACTGGCAAAGCTATAATTAAACAGTATATAACATACAAAAGATACAAATAACAAAATAGTGAATATCCATGAAGAGTGGTATAAAAAGAATTCAAGGCAATTATACGCAAATATTCCAAGAAACTAAATTCTATAGTAAGACCTACTTCATTTCTGCCCATTATGTTAGTCGATAATGCCTGCACCATCTAATCCAAGAGGCTTTGCTGAACTAGCTTGAACACCCTAGGCTGAGCCTGGAAACATGTATGACCTCTGGAGTACAGAAGAAATAAGCCTGCTCCATTCCAAAAATAAGTCACTATGAAGGTATATTCTTCATCACCTGATAGCTGCAAGTGATTTCAAGAGTAGATCCAGGCAGAAGTCATTGCAGAAATCCATTTATTCTCCTTGTTTAAATTTGCATAAATCAAACAGAATTTGGTGCTACCATTGCCTAGCTCATTTGCAAATAAAGTTTCCCTATTTGACATTCTTCTGTCCCATGGAAATGAATTCCAGAGGTTTTTTATACATGGCATTCAAAATGTCTTTTCAGTTGCCCTTACAAGATCGCTGGTAGTACAGTAAAGAGAGTATCTGCTGAGAAAGGAATATAGATAATCTATACACTTTCCTTCCTACAGAATAATTAAAGGAGAGGTAAAGTATCTTGGGAGATATTGGTAAACATGGGTGACTATTGCCCCCCCACAAACCAGTCAGCAACCCAGGGGGGTCCCCCGGTAGCCAAAGTCACTGACCAGGGTAGGGGTCCCCTGGCAGCTGATCTCGCTGACCAGGGATGACAGAGGGAGGCGGGGGTGGTCCCCTAGCAGCTGATCTCACTGAGTCCCGCAGCCACTTCCACCAGCGGCATGACCCTGCTCCCTGGCAGGCACTTGCAGGGGAGGCACTGGCACTCCCGCCTGCCTCCCTGCCCTTTGCCTAAACAGGGAGTGCAGCCTGACAGGGGGTGTACCAGTGCTCTCGGGGGGTGCACGTGAACAGCTGTGCACCCTCTACACATCGCGGCTGTTGGTGAGCGTACATACTGAACAGGTTGAGGGTTTGGTTAGGATTTTAAGCGAGTATAAGCAGCATATTAAATATCTGTGCAAAAGTAAAAAGGTTAGTTTAGTGACCAGGAAATGCTTTATAGCAGAACATTTACAAGGAATGTGGAGTAGACTTCAAAACTGGAGCAGCCAAAGTCTCCTCACTTGAGTTTCATAAAGTTGTCTTATATATGACCTCCAGGAAATAGGCAACAGGGATCAACCTTATTAAAGACTTTTTTTGGGAAAAACAAGCTAAGACCTTATAGCTCTTTAAATGTCCAAATAATATTATGCGCTGACTTTTCTGTAGCATGACCATATGTCCTGTTTTAACGAGGCAGTTCTGGATTTCAGAGCCTGGGCCAGGCTGGCTGTTGGGCATTATAATGTGTGTCCCAGAAACACATGTGCATGGGATGCAGTCTGGACAGGAGTCGAAATGGTGTGGAGCACCTTGCAGGCAGGCAGGCACCACTGATTGCTTGGCACGCAGCCTCACCCCAGCCAACTTGTGAGAGCACTGTGAGATGTCCAGAATTTCCTGGATTTCCTTGTGGTCAGTCTACTTCTACGGCATTTCCCATTTCATTTTGGCAGCTGCTGCTCATTACAGATGTGGACTAACAAATCTGGCGTATTCTCTGTAGAGGCATGTGCTGTGTGCATTCCCTCAGGAATGTGACTATCTGAAAGACTCTCTCCAACAATGAAGACAGAGATTTCAAGAGTGTCTCATTCAGCACTGCTTTTGAAAACTTTTCAGTAACAAAAGAAAACCAGTGTAGAAGACACAGCATACTGTTTTGCTAATAGCTAATCATTTCACCAATAAATCTGGTGCCAGGTGGCTGTTAGTTATAGCAGTATAAATGCCCAGTGTAGAGAGGATGTTGCAACCTTTAATAATTAATCATAATTATATTGAAAATTAATCTTCCCTGCACTGATTATGTTAGCTCAGCTGGAAGGCTGCCTTCTCACAGATCCAGTTATTTTTCTTGTTACAGTTAGTGCTATAAGCAAGTGATGAAGAAATGCATGCACAGGGATGCTCCTTGTAAAGAGAGAACCTAGAGAAAAAAAAACACATTATTTTGTTATATCCTGACACTCTACAAATAGATACACCCTTATTACATCAAAAAGTTCTTATGGCACAAAACCTGAGGAACCAGATAGCCCTGCCTTTTATCGTGTTGCAAATACCATACAACTTGAGAGTGCCTGGCTCTGCAGAACTCTATTGCCAGTGCCCTGACTAAAATATGATTACAGCACTTATCAGCTTCAAGAGGTGGAACCCAAGGATGGAATAAATCCGACTCATCCACTTAGCCATGGAGAGCATGCCTAGATCCAGCCTCCGGAGTTTTGAGCAAGTAGCAGATGTAAAAGCGGTGAGAGACTGGTGCCATACTAACAGCCTCAACGGGAGCTTGGTGACATGCACAACATTAATGCTGCAAGCAACAAGGGTCTCACTCATAGCCTTGCCACTCCTGTTCCCCCAGTGCCATGGAGAATGAAATAATGCACATGCTATGGCTTTCCAGTCTGTCACTGAGGAGCTGTGCTGTTTCCCACCTTAAGCAGAGAAGAGACAGTTAGGAGTGTTTGGCAGGTGGAAGAGGGTTGCATGGGGCTGGAAGTTACTTCTTACTGGTGGTGGTGGGGATTGTGCTATGGCTTAGTGAAGCAGCACATCTGCACTGTTACCTGCTCATGCCCCAGAAAGACCTCAGCTCAACTGTGGGAGTTCCCAGGTGAAAAAGTGGTTCACTAAACTTACATATTCTTCTGTGCTGGAGTAAGAGGTGTGTTGTCCTCCCAAATCCAGTGATTCCTGTCTCTCTTAAATGAAAATCCAATCCAGTAAGTGTTGTTTGGAAACTGCCATCTTAGAAATTCCTATGAGGAAACAAAAGCATTAAGGAAACACAATTACCTTTATCTGATAAGTGTATAGGGTCCAAAATACTGTTGGAAATCATTAAAGAGGAGATAGGCCATGGCATAGATGGAGAGATGCTTACTTGTAATAGTTTCAGAAAAAGGAGTTACACTGGGAGCAGTTTAGCTTGCTTGCATCACTACAGCATCAGGCACAAGTCACAGATTTTAAGAGTTACTGCACAGTCCCAAGCAGCAACTTCCCTTCTCATTTTCAAGCCATTTCAAGTATATGCTTGTCCACACCTAGAGTGTTCTTCACCTATTTTGTAGCTGTCTGAGACCCCCTACTTTCTATTATTTCAAAGGTATTGACAGGCTTTAGACAAACTTAGGAGGCATCCTTTTCCACTATCACTGATTAAGCCATCCTGTGCCATTGTGCACAAGTAGGTTATGTAGCTTGGCAAAAGTCGCAGGAATTATAAATGCAAAGTGAAATGATTTGGTTGTGCACTGTAAAGTTATCTACCAGGTGGTACCAGGAATGTGTGCACTGTATACACAAGATTAAAGGTTTGAAGAAGAATCAGGAGGAGGAAACAAAACCCTGTCCAATAGAGTCTGTCTTATACCCTATGAGGCAGATCTCAAGCCCCCTGCATGAGTCTCTGGATCAATCACTCTCTTCCCTTTCTTTCTTTTTACTTTCTCACTTTATGTGAATCAGTCTTTTTTTCTTTCAGGAAATTGCCAAAGCAGATTTCACCAGCAGATGCGGAGAGCTGAGAACTCACTTTTCCTGAACTAGGATGGTGGATGCTATGTGATTCACTTCCAGTTTTAAAATGCTCCCTGCAGTGGAAGGAAGTATAAAATATTTGTAACATACATTTTGTGTTTCACATTTGCAGGTAGCAACTATAAAAGGGGAGGGTTTAGGGTTTGTTTGGTTTTTTTTTGGGGGGGGTGCAGACACAGAAACCCCGAAACCCCGAGACCTTTGACAATTAAAACAGAAAAAATAATTGGAAATGAGGAAGAAAACAGAAGGCAAAAATAAAAATAAAAATCCTGTGAACAATACATTGTGATAACTTCCACATCCAGTCCAGCCATCATGACAGCATACATGACCTGCACATATCTTTTGCCAGTGTGCAGCTGCCCCCATACTCATCTAAATCTTTCTAGCAGTTAGGAGAAAAAGATAGTTGGTTTCTTTAAGGCACGCCTTAGATTCCTTAATGCATAAAAGAGGAAATGAGTAAGCTCTGGGGAAGGCTGCTTCTGCTCCTAAACACACTGCATACAGTTCAGGAGACTCACAGATCCCATGGTCCTCACTAATACATTGTGGCTGGCAAGAAACTGTTTAGCTTAGGATAGAAACAGATGTCAAAAACTGGATAGGCATCTGGCTGGGGTCATCTGACCCCATCACTCTTTCCTGCCCAGGCAGGGGGTCAGATTCAATGACCTGTTGATGTCACTTCTGACCCTAGCATCTATGAATCTATGAACTGAAGTGGGTAAGTGGTGCCAGGACGTGTTCTCGCCCAGCTGGGGCCTGTGGTCCTCCAGGGTTAGCCCCTGCTGTTCTGGGAGTGGAAGGAGCCCAACTATGTGGGACATCACTTAGGGCACACCTCTGCAGGCAGACAGGGTGACCACATTTTCCAAATGGAAAGGTGGGACATGTGCTTACCTCTCCCTTTGTGCCCCCTCTGTCAGCAGAATGGCTGGAGCACTGCCAAGTGAAGTGCGGGGTCAGGAGGAATGTGGACTGCCTGCTGCTGGCTTAGGGCTCCTCACCATGCTGATTTTTGTCTGGGACATGCATGCCAGACAGGCACCCATTGCTCACCCAGCAGCAGTAGGGGACACAACTCTACACTGCCACCACCCCCACTGCTGCTGCATGGGCAGGACAGCACAGCCAGCATGGGGCTCCCAGAGGGAGAGCCACATCCACCCCCATCCGACGCAGAAATCTGGTGGGGTACATGGATCCTAGTGCCCCTCTCAGGGAGTGTGCACAGTGGCAGGGAGCCGCCCCCTCCCCATTCCCTAGACATACACATGGCGCCTCCTGAGTCCTGCTCCCAGTAGCCCCAAGTAGCCCCTTGCAGGCTGGAGTGCTGCAAGCCTACAAAGGGAAACATGCTGTTTCCTGCAGAAAAACCAGGATCCCAGTACAACACCGCAAATCCGGGACAAATGCTGTCCTGGGACCAGGACTTGATGTTCCCATTATGGGGCTGTCCTGCCCAATTAGGGTTGGGTGGTCACCCTGCAAGCAGGGAACCCTGGGACAGCACTAATGAGGCTTCTGCAAAGGAGGTAGTCTGCATTTTCTGTATGAAGGTGGTGAACTCCCCTCTGGTTCTTGTGCCAATTTCTGGGGCTGCATGTTGGCACAATACCTTTTTTATTGCCATAAATCTGGGCATTTGTAGCATAACAAAGGCCATGGGTGTCTGTTTGCTTTCACTTTGTGCACCAAACCTAAGTGTGTTAGCCACATAGCCACATAATGGATATTTTTGGCCGTTATGTGTTGGCTGCAGTTGTTCTACTTTCGACTGTGGGTTTCTAAAGCACGTGCACAAAGACTGAGCAAACTCAGTAGGCTATGCCCTCTCAAGTTGCTGTGATGTGCATTTGCTCAGTCTGCATGTACATCTGTGTCCAAGTGACAGAAACCCAGCCAGCCAGAAACCCAGGACAAATGTGTGAAGGAAAATAGGGTGCTGCACTACTTTAGACCCAAGACCTATGTGAACTCACTTGCTATGGAAATAAGAGAGATGGCTTCTAGCCCCTACCCCAGGTAAGGTTTGACTCTGCATCTCTCTGACATCCTTGCATAGTGTAGCAACCACCAAGCCACACATCAGTATGACCTGGAGCCCTCTCCAGCACTCCTTTGAAAACAATCTCCCTGGGCAGCCATAAGAGTAAGATACAGAGATTTAGAGGGAGCAGAGCAGGGCAGAGGGTATGTGGCTTTTCTGTGTTTTTGGGTTTTTTACTATTAAGTACATGGGGCAGTGGATTAGCTTCAAAAGGAGTGATGAAGACATCTTTACTAGAGCTTCACCTATGGCATGGGTGTCAAAGTAATGACCTGCTGGTCTCTACCAGTCAGCCACTGGTAGGGCCCATGAGACTCAAAGTTGAGACCTGGCCACTCCTGGACTGCACCACATGTGGCACCCACTCCAGTACTTGCCCCACAACAGCAGAGTAACCGCTGTATTCAGAAATGCCTCAGAGTGCCTGTGTGCCGTTCCACCACTATGGGGCCATGCTGCCCACAGCACCTGATCCAGCACATGGCGCTCACTCTGGCTGCTCTGGGACATCTGCTGGATCTGACATGTAGGACTGATTTGTGGGTCTGATCTGCCCCGCAGACTGGCCTGCAGGGCTGGATGAGTTTGACACCCCTGACCTATGGCATGCGTTTAGAGTATTATTAAAAGAAGTTAGAGTATAGTTACATGTTCAAGATCTCTTTACTTAAGGGCACCATCTCTTTTTTCCCGGGCACGGAAGTTGTTCTTGCTCCTACCTTGGGCACCTTCAAGAATAGATTAGATAGGTACTTGGCTGGGGTCCTGTGACCCCAGCACTCGTTCCTGCCATTGGTTGGGGGTCAGACTAGACGGCCTGCTTTAGGCCCCTTCTGACCCTAGGTACTATGATACTAAGGGGGGAATCTATAGTTTTCTGGGCAAGTGCCATAAGCACTCAGCAATTGGGAGTGAGATATGGAAGGTTCCCCCTCTTTATCCAGACTTACACTCAGGTACCTGCACATGTAGCAGAGTGTGCACCTCCCCTCTTTCCCCCCATGCATTTTTTAACTCTGCACATGCTCACCAATCCACACTGAAGAGACAGGACCAGAAATGCCTGGGTATATGGCTAGAATACTTCCACTTAGGTACACAAAGGCCAATAGAAATTTGCCCCAAATGGTCCCTACAGTAAGGGGATCTATGCAGGTTTACAAGGACCTGCCCCCAGTTTCAGACTCTGGGGATATGAGTTCAGTAGAAATACAGGAACCAAAGTAATTTTGCTTCCTTGTGGGCAACTCTGATAGTTACACTGAGTTTTATAAACCAACAAAAAAACAAAACAAAAAAAGCCAGGTAGCTGTATGCCATACTAGCTTTGCTCTATCCTTCACCAGGATAAGGGTGGAATTACACAAGGAGGACAACCTGATGTGGGCAATTCCAATAGTTGCACAGAGTTTAAAAAAAGGAAACAAAGGTCAGGTTGCTCTAAGGCCCATACCAACTTTGCTTTATCTTTCACCAGGACAAGACTGGAATTCCAAATGGAGCACAACGTCTGGCTCTCCTCCCATGTGTCCTTCTGTTCAGAAACGTAATAACAGGACTTATCACCCTTCAACTGCCAGTTTGCAGGGCACAATCTGCAATTTACTCCTGGAGAAAAGAAAGAAAAAAGGTTTGGTTTTTGTTTGTTTTTTTGCTGTAATCCAGAACAGTGGATTACAGAGCACAGGGGGCCAAAGTGGGATCCCATTTGGGTCCAGACTGAGAGCTGGGGAAGAGTTGGGCTACTGTGTTTTGCTTCAGATTGACTAGTAGGCACACATGAGAAATGTATTTTGTCTGTAGGCAGGGTAGAGCTGCACCCTATAGACAAAGTAAATCAGGGTGTGTCTACACAAGATGCTTTACTGAACAGTAGACTAATCTACTGTGTAGTAAAGTGTTATTACATAACTGTGTGCAGGAGCTACTGCAAAATAGATTAGTCTGCTGTGCAGTTTTCTACTACCTGTAAAGACAGGTAGATTTACTGCACATTAGCTACTGCGTAGTAGCGCAGGGTTACATAGCAGACCAGTAGCTAGGGCTCGGAAACTGTCTGTTGCAGGGGGCAGAGAACATTGTCCCAGTCCCCACTGCATGATCAGAGCCAGGGTTGGGCAGCAGGCAGTTGCCTGGGGCAGGGGTTGGGATGGAAGACAGCTACCCCGGAGACAAGAAAACTCCCCCCACTCCAATGCCTGACTGTGATGCCCCCTGCCAGCCTGGGGCTGTCACCTGGGGGAGACCAGAGTTCTCTTTGGCTGCCATATAGTAGCAAAACAAGACAGGAGTATATCTGCCCTGAACTGTTCCCATGGGGAGCAAATTTGATCCAGAAGGGCACACACAAGTTTTCCTGGTATACCTGGTAACTCATCATCAAGTTATTAATATTAATTACTTGTAGCTTTCCATACTGTCACATTCAGGATTTATCACTGATGAAATTTGTTTCCAGTTCAGACTATGGCTCTTACTGTTCTTTATTTCTCCTTTCTCTGGTCTTATTCCTCTTCCTTTCCTGCATCCCCTGCATTTCCTTTATGAGTTATCTTCCCCCCAGCAGTTTCAAATTTCCACTTTAATTGTTTCACCCCATCTCCTTTGTTTTCCATCTTTAATGGTACAATTAAATCTGGCATCTAAAATATTACCACAAATATCATCACTGGATTTCAATAGGTGGTAAGCATTTGGAGCTTCCAAAGGCAAATTTGCAGGCATTCTGCATATACAGGAAGATTAAACAGGATCCACTAAAACTTGTATACCATTTTCAGATCACTTGCAAAAACAGAGGCTGAAAACCAAAATTTTAAAATGGAAATGTGGATGCTGATTGGATGTGCCTAAAGGCCATAAACTCATCAAGCAAGGCCAACCCAGGCAATGATCAAATACAAATGAATAAGATATGTAGTTATCTCAAGCAACACAGAGCATGCATTTCACCTGGTGGTGTGAGGGGGATCTTCAGAGCAAATTAGTATACTTTCTCGTTGTAGGACCAAAAATTGAGGGAAAGAGGCAGTGCTGAAGGTGTGAGGAATGTATATCCTCCTTCTTCCTTCATGGTTTTCTATTTACAGATCTCTTATTCTCTGCCTTCCCTCCCTCCCTCTTTCCTAAATATCACATATATGTAAACGTCTCAATTTGATTCTACTACTGATTCTATGCAAATGTATTAACAGGCCATACCAATACACATTCTTTATTTTTGTCCTTTCTATCACCAAAATCCATTAATTTGTGGTGGTTGAAACTTGACTTATGTCCCAAAACAAAGCGCAACCTCACTCCCCCCCCCCACTCCCCTGACCCATACCCTGAGGTTATAGAAGATAGAGAAGTAATGCAGTTATTAGAGGTAGTATAAGCCTCTGATTTTAAAGCAAACAGTTTAATCTTCTGTGAATGATCTCAGAATACATCTCTTAGAAGACATGAATTGTCCTTGTTCAGATTAAACATGATGATCCATGAAAATAATTACACTCCACTCTGCACCATATATTAGAAGGAATACAAGTGCATTAGTGTGTATATTGATCTTTAAAGACATAAAGGCTCCTTTGTTACTCTTACTTATCATGTAAATCTTTATCTAATCTCCAGAAGTTAGGATAGAAGCTAGCCTTCTGGAGGGTGGGGGAACATATAACCATGGGGCTCAGGGTCTAAAAGAATGGAGGAGTGCAAAAGCCAAGGTCTCCCTTATGCTGGGGTCGGCTTCAGGGGTATTCCAAGACACTGAATGGCTGGGGATCCCTTGGGAATTTCTGACACATGTGCATTACTGCTTACTTTACCGTTATTTTTATACTTCTTTCCACCATCCAAACACAAACTCTCTCTTATTTCTTGCAGCTTCTTCGCAAAATCTGTTTGCAGAACTTCCTCCTTTGGCTTGAGTTTTTCAGTCTTTTCCTGGCAGTCCTTGGTAACCTGGAAAACTGCAATTCACAAATCATTTTTCAATGTGATCTTTTACATATGCAATGTGAGGAGCATTTTAGTATTCGATTGGCATAATGGGCTCCACCTACAGGGGCAGCCACAGCGCCCCCAGGGGCTATATTATGCCCATTTACCTGCTCCGGCTTCCTATCGGATCTCCTCCTCTCTCACCTTTCACGTCTTTACGTTAAAAATGAATATATTTTGGAGGCTTTCTTCAAATTCCCAGGGTTTGGCTTTCAGGGCCTTAGCCTTCCCTGCTCATCACTAGACTGCAAGGCCTGGACCCTGGTTGGGCTCTATCTTGGCCTTAACCCCTCACTATAAGGAGTGGTTCCCAGGTATTCCACCTGTGATACTCTCTACAGTAGTCATCTTATTCAGGCGTTGGCCTTTTAGCTCCAGTTTCTCTTGTGCCCTTGTGCTCTTTGGCTTCAGATCTGCCTGTGTCACCTTTCAGAGCAATAGCCCATCTAGGTCTCTTCCAGCCAGACCCAGACTGGCTGCCTTTCAGGAGAGTCGCTACCCCTATAGGGCTCTTCAGGGTATAGTTTGGATATATTATTAATTATTAGGCTGATTACAGTTGCATAGGTTATTTCTTATTACTTGAATATAAATAGAGTATAAACTTGTTCCTTTCATTTACCCTCTAATTCAGTAATAGACCATTACATTTACTTGGTAAACATCTGTGTTTCTCAGAAATGTTTCTTAGGAAAAAACACAATATCTTAGTGTTATTTTCTACCTAAATAAATGACAGGGCCATATTATGGAACCTGCCATCTTTGTATCACTGATTTGTCTCCAGCACAGTCCTATCTAAGGCATTTTCCCTAGTCAGTCCTCTGCTGTGAAATGGATGTGAATCCAGGTGTTAATGGGACAGTGTGCCACAGTACAAAAGTTACTTTCCTTTTCAGACAAAAATTCCCACCTTTGGCAGATTAAGAGGCCAAGCAGTGGAGGGGCTTTGGAGACTAAATTAACTTCTAGCAGTGGTGGTACTCTTGAAATAGGGTCAGGGAATAGCTGTGCAGGAAGAAGTGAATTAACTGCTTGGGAAGCTGGTACTGGCATTGCTCAAGTGCTGCCCCTTCTAAGGGTGAACCAAGCATTTCAGTCTAGAGGGGATGCCAATCTGACCTTTTTTACTGCCTCTGTGTTGAAAAAATAAATGAAAATATTTTGGTACTTACACAGGACTGCCAGGGCTGTCAGACCTACCACTAATAGCAGGCACAGGGTGAATAATGCCACAGTAGCCACACACCATGTGGAGGATAGAGTGGAATGTACTGAGAGAAAGAAAACAATCAGGTATTAACAAAGGTGGAGGCTGAAAGGTCCTTACTCCATTCCCATGTTCTTTTCCAGAGCTTTTGTTTTTCCATCTCTGTTAGCACAGATCTGCATGTCCAGCTTCTGACAGTGCGGTACTGGAACCCCCTGGGGAGATATCTGTACACAAAGAGTACACAATGGTAGCCCAGACATCATTATAGTTGGCATTGCCACGTCACTCTGTCTGCAGAATTCTCAGGACCCCAACATTAAAGAGGCAACTTCTTGCCTCCCTCTCTACTAGAAACACTTCCCAGGTTGGAGGAGCAACAGCAACAGCAGCAGTAGCATCAGCAGCAGTGAGGTATTACTTGTGTTCCATGTGCATTTGAGAAAATCATACCCTTACACATTATGCCACAGCAGCCCACACTTAGCAACATTTCTTGTATCTCCTCCTTGTTCACCAGCCTCCTGGCTCTTGGCAAAACAAGAGAAAGCTCCTTCACTCCCGTGCTGGCCTTATCTCTAGTCAACAGCTTCTTAATTTTTTTCCCTCCAGCATCTGCATGTCCTTCCTTACCATTCACTACTTCTTCTTCCTTCACTAGACACCACTGAGGTCATCTTAAGCAGCATTTTTTATTCTTAATTGATGATGCAGTTTATACACCTTACTGTGCCCTATAGGCAGGCACCTCCTTCCTCTCAGGCTTCATCAGCATCACCTCTTTCAGGAAGGTGACCACAGCCTTGCTTCCAAAATTCAAGCCGGGCTCACTTGTCCTGGAGAGTGCACCAACCATCAAGCTATAGGTGTTCTGTGGTGTCTTAGGGTGAGGCATCCTCCACCCCCTCCTGTTGAATCTCTCACTGTGCAGAAAAGAACCCAAGATTTCTTGGTTCAGCAGGAGACAAAGGAAAAGTGAGCATGACTTTTGCTTGGTGATAAGGACACTCAACAGACAGAGCCCTGGGGCTCATTGCCTGCTCCAAAGACAGTACATTTCACACTAAATAGTCAATGGGCATGTCTATATGAGATGCTTTATTTGATATTACAGCAAGTTACTGTTCATTAAGAGTCAGTATCTACACGTGCATATGCTTACTAGACAGTAATTTGCTCTAATCTCAAGTAAATTTGCTACCTGTAAATATAAGTAGCAAATTTACTTGGGAGTAGTTACTGCACAGTTTGGCATGTGTAGATGGCCAAATGGAAGCAAATTTGCTCCCAGTCAGTTGGACATGAGGGGGAGGGAGATTGCTCCCTGTTCCTGGGAGCTGCCTGCTTCCATTGACAGGCTCCACTGCTGGAGCCTGGGCCGGGACAATGTTCCCCTGCCCTGGCAGCAGGGGACTGGAAGCAGTCACGGAGCAGGGCCTGGGATCTCCCTGCTGCTGGTGCAGGGGGCATTGTTCCTACGCAGGCTCCAGTGGCACAGCCCACCCCATCAGCAGGCAGCTTCCAGGGCCAGGAAGCAATCTCTCAGCCCCCACCATGAGACAGCTGTCTCCTGGCCTTGTGCTTCATGCCAGCCCCTGGGCTAGCACCAAGGTAGAGACTAGAGCTCCCCCAGCTGCTTCAGGGGTCTGATGCAGGGCTGGTGGGGGCGGGTGCAGACTGCTACCATAAGCAGCAAATCTGCTCCCACTTCCCCACATGTGTAAACACATGCCCAGGATATTTATATGTATGGACACAAAGCCTAAGCAGTTGTCCAGCCATGAGTCTTTCTAAGTCAATGGAAGTGGGGTGGGGGATTTAAATCCTCTCAGGTAGTTTAAGGAATTGGACTGACATCACCAACTTCTCTAAGCACCAAGATATTGTACAAAAGGGAACATTTGAAAGTAAGGGATAGCTACCATTTTGCTTTTCATTGGGTCTGACCTGTGAGATACATGATAGGCATGCCCTAAGAATGCCAACTGCAGGAAACCTTCAGAGGAGAGAGTTTAAGGAAGAGAAGCACCTAGATGAACATACAGTTTATGGATTCCAAGTAGCGTGTGCAAACAAAAAATGTCACGTATGGAATTTGAATATTGGGGACTGTCACCATGCACACACTGCAAAGTTCCTGAGGTGGGCATTAGTACCCTCAGTCAAGCCACACTACTGTGTGCTGGCTGCCTCCAAAACCAGAAGTGCTGCAATTGTGTTTGTGCACCACAGCAGCAGGCTCATAAGCAATGCTGAGTGACAGTGCCGGTTAGTTCATCCTCCACATACTGCCAATGCTCCAGCCTCTGGAGATAGCCCATGTGGAGCAGCATGGTACAGATGAGCCCTCCACTGCTCAGATGCTCTATAACCTGTGTTGTGTGTACGATTTAGAAGCCTCCAGCCTGAGTGAGGCAGCATGAGCAATAGGATTTTCAAGATGGTGATTTTGGACTTAGGGATATACTTATGTCCCATGCACAGTGCTGTGCACTTATGCCCCAGTACTTATGCCCACGTAGGAGCCTTTGGATCTAGCTCAAGACATTACAGAAGGAGAAAAGGGTGAAGCCACTTTGAAAGTACCAGGATGCACCAGTTGCAGTCTTGTTTGTTATACCTTTTTTCTCCAGAGTGGTAGTGGGGGGTAGGCAAAGTAGCCCAGATGAGAGAGCACAGCACAACTGCAACCCAGGCACTGGACAGCAGTAGCAAGGGCCAGGTTCAAATTCAGGGAATTGTGCAAACTCTCTATTTGGATTCAAGTTCCTCTCCAGAAACCTGGCAAAATAAATTGTTACTGTATCTTCCAAAGGGAACACATGTCCCCACTCACAAGCAAAATTCAACTATAACAGGGTTTTTTTAAGGGGAAAAACAAAATTACAACCCTAAAAACTTTTATTTTCAAATAAGAATTAGCTGAAGCTACAAACAGTTAACACTGTCTGAATCACCACCAGTCTAACCCCCAGGTACTACCTCTTAACACAGTCTTCTAGGAAGGGCGACTCAGTCAGAGCTGCTTCCCAGGAGTTCTATCACCTATGCATCCAATAACGGGAGGTGCTGGGTAAGGAGGACCATCGTAAGGTCCTTGCCACTCCTTTGCTATTGATCCTTGCTGCCAGTGGTCATTACTTTGCTTCAGGGGCCCTATCATCAACTGCAACAGAACCGGTCAATCCCAGACCAGACTCATCACCCATCTTTGGACATATAGCTAAGACATGCATGGAAGATAATCATCCTCAACTGCAAGTGGTTGCTGAAGAAGATCACCGGTGCTAGCCAAAGTGACAAGTCCTAGGAAGGGAGGTCTTGCACTGGAGCTCACCACTGGGGATTACTTTCTCACCCTCTTTTAGGGGTCATGACTTTCCCTACTGGGAATCTTTGCTCCTTTAGCAAATAGTAATAGTATACTTTAGTAATAGCCCATGAGGATCCCAAAGTCTTCTGTGATGGGTGCATCCTGGTGCTTTCTCTTTCACAAGCTTTCAGATGGGAGCTTTCTAGATGCTTCACCCCAACACACTAGAGAAACTTGTACGCACAGGGAGTTTCTCATTGAAAATTGATGCGCTTCTTAGGTTTCAGAGTAGGTGTAGAAGGAACAACATGGGAGAGGAAAGGGGGACAAGGATAGAAAGAGCAGGGATGGGAGGAAGGTAAATGAGAAATGAAACAAAAGTGCAGAGACAGGACCCAAGACCTTGAGGGATAGGAGCACAAAGCCAGGAAGTAGAAGGCAGGGTAAAAGGAGCCAAAACTGCTGGGAGGGCCTTACCTTTTTGGCTGCCTGGTTGTTCCTGGGCAGAAGCTACCTTCAAAGATGCCTGAAAATTTAAAGAGGTGTATCCTTCCTCGTCCTGCACCTCCAGACCTCTATGCTGCCTCCCTGAGGTGTTACGTGCTGGGTGATAATGATGCTCTGGTGGGTCTGCAACACCAAGAAAAGTAATGAATGCTTCCCCATTTCAGCTTAGCTCAAACAGAAAACTGATGCCAGGCTTGAAATAGGCTTGAAATAAGGAACCTGCAGCTTCAGTAGTAAGTGCAAGATACAGTGGGTTGGCATTTTTTCTCTCTCTCCCTTTATTGAAATTCTGCAGTTTTTGAAGATGAAGTTAAAAAAAAATCAATTAAAGGTTTCAAAATGATCATCAATCAGTTTCCTGTCACTACAACTCCTGTAAACACAGACATTGGATTTTTGATACATTATAATGTTTAGTTCATGATCTCTAGTATCCAGCATGTTGATGAAATGGAGCTCATAGGCTCGTCTCTGGGAAGTGTTGTATAAGTTTCCCTTGAGGATCAGGACTGAGAGATTGGAGAGAGAGTGGCCTTCCTGTGAGAAATGTTTCCCCACCAGTAATTGAGTGTTTCTGTCTTCGATGGATTTCCGGTGTGCGTTCGTTCTGGTGCGCAGTTGTTGTTGGGTCTCTCAGAATCAGTGTCTGAAGCCTCACACAGCCCTAAAAGTCATGTTTAGAAAGTTGTGTCTGAAGTAAGAGAGAGAAGGAGAGGGATTGAACCAAGTCTGAGGTTTAGAAAGTGTGGTTAAACAAAAGAAGGGTGGAGAGAAAGACAGAGAGTTGGGGGTCTCACCACTCCAAGTTTCCAAGATGTTTGTTGACAGGCAGAGCCCCCAGCACACTCACTGATTGTATTCCAGGCAGAAAAGGAGTGGAGCTGGTGCAGCTTTTGGATTCAAGCACCAGGACAAAGACTGGAGCTGTGGTTGGGGTTTTTGTAGGGGCTCAAGGGAGAACACTAGGTTTGTTTATGAGTAATTGATGGCTTATATGCTGGATAGTAGGAACTGATCACTCCTGGCTATGGGTGTCATTACTCTGATGAAGTTTAGTAGTCAAACAGGCAGATTCAGTGTTTTGGGTACCAATAAAAGAGTCATTACTGGAATTGGTCTGATAAATGCTGAGCTGAGTGTGTGGAGATGTGGGTTGATTAGCATTTGAAGCAGGGATCCCCCATCATGCAGTGCTCCCCTGCTCCTCTGGTCCCAGAGTTCAGCGTGGTCCCTTCCTTGGAAGCTCTCTTCTCCATTCTGAATGGAAATGAAGGTACTGCCCCATCTCATCTGTGATGTAAATCAGACCAGGGTGGTTGCTATCCTTTTCTGAGGGGTTTAGGTGTCTTTTCCAGTGCATCTTCATTGCCTTTTGTAAGTCCTTCTTCTGACCAGTTCTGGTTCAGGCAGGGGGGCAGGGGACGGACTGGGAAAGAGTCCTTCGTGAGTCAGACAGGCTGAGTACTGCTCAAGGGGTCCCCAGAACACAAAACTGACAGGTAACAAACTGTCCCCGAGCAGCTCTCTTCAGGATCCACCTTGGTCACCCCATGTGGACAGGGAGCTAGAAAAGGTGCTCTAAACATAGCCTGTCTAATACATTATTCTGTATTTCTTCTTGACTGGATAACTGCATCCAGTGAAATCACCTTTACTGTGGTCAAAAAATACCAGAAAAGACACACCATTGATTTTGGAGCCTGGACCATCAGGGCCCTCATGGACAACCCTAAAAGAGAACACCCAGAGAATTGCACAGCATCGTGGTCTGAGAACATAGGTGGCACAACACTGGTGTAGCTGCACCGAGCAATACCCAGCAAGCAGGATGTGGGCAGCTCAGGGAACATGCAAACAACCAGACCTTCTTTTGGAAGGTTAAACAGGAAGGACAATGCCAATTTCACAAAGTCGGTTTTGCCATTAAGAATGAACTCATAAACCAGCACAGTGATTTCCTTATTGGAATTAATGAGTACCTCATGACTCTCCATCTTAAACTGTTGGGGAGCCAATATACCACTGTCATCAATATGTATGCACGGACTCTTGATGCCACCAAAATGTGTCACCCCTTTGCATGCTCCATGATGTAAGCAATGCTTCTCAGTAATGGAACCATCATAGATCCCTTTCAGGTTAAAACAAGAGCTAAACCATATCATCTGTCCAACACTTTTCTCAATATTCCTTGCTGTGATGTTACATCTGCCCACCATCAAGCTTACAGCCACAGAGGAGCTAAACTACCAAGTGGGTGGTAAGCCGTTTAACCTCGGCCAAATCCAACCCAAAACCAAGACATCCCTGACCTCAATCTCTGGTATGCTGGTGATACTATACTGCTATGCTATACTATACTATGCTGCTACTACTATCTCTGATATGCTGTATTCAAAAACAGACTTTCAGGCAATCGTTGACATCTTTGCTGAGGACTACAAGAAAGTGTGACTGACACTTAACATTCAGAAGACTAAGGTTCTCCACCAAGAAGCTCCAAATGAACAGTCCCCAGCTCCAGCTCCAGATCCACCAACAGATGCACCAGTGTTAGCATTCTCCTGCAAGCAAACACCATGAGTAGTGTGCTGGTGATTATCTGACATAAATCTAATTAGGTCTGTCATGTCATCCAGATGTCTGACTCCAGACTCCCAAAGCAAGTTTTATTCTCCCAGCTCAGCCGAGGGGTACCTGGGGGGGTAGATCATGCATGACAAACCTGGTGTCCTTCTATAACCAGGTAACTAACCATCTGGACAAGGAACATGAGGTTGATTTCATTTACTTAGACTTCAGTAAAGCCTTTGATTCTGTTTCCCATGAGATTCTCTCAACTGAATTGGAGGGTATTGAGCTGGACCAGTATACAATGAGGTGGGTGGACAACTGGCTTATAGGTTGACCCCAGAGAGTTGTAATCGATGGGATGGCCTCATCCTGGAGGGCCATCTCCAGTGGTGACCCCCAGGGATCTGTGCTTGGACCTGGGCTCCTTACCATATTTATTAATGACTTGGATGAGAGGGTGGAAAGCTCAATGATTAAGTTTTGCAGATGATACTAAACTGTGGGGAAACATGGGCACATCAGAGGATAGGGTAAGGATCCAGGATCTGTATTAAGCTCTTTCCCAGCTTTTCAGTTTGGCCAATGAACTGAAATATGTAGTCATCATCCAACTATCCTCCTTCTAACCAATATAATGACTGGACTCAGGAAAATAAGGTACAGCTGTAGCTATCATGAACTCTGGTGCCCTCAGCTGCTGTATTGATTCCAAAGGGTCACTCAAAACTGGAACAGATTGCAGTAGTTTTCAGGTCTCTGTAGTTAAAATCAGTAGTCTGGCTGGGCAAATCTACCTCAGATGCTTTACTGCACAATTGGCTAATTAACTAACTACACAGTAACATGTCGTTGTGTACATATCAGGACACTTACTGCGCAGTCAATTAGTCAACTGCAGGGTTAATTTGTTACCTGCAAATGTGTATGGGGCCAGGAGACAGCTGTCTCCTGGTCCCATGCTTTCTTCCAGCTCCTGGGATAGCATCCAGAGGGAGCCTGGAGCTGCCCTGGCTGCTGCAGGGAGGCAGAGCAGGATGTGATCATCTCTTTTCTAGTTACTCCCATTGGAATCAAATCTGCTGTCAAGAGGAAGCACATGTATACATGCTCCCCAGTGACTTAATGCACAGTAGTTTTAGACTGCATTAAGCCTACTTTTAAATGATTGCACTTGTAGACATGCCTTCTGAGTGCATAAAAGACTGAAGATCAGGAGTAGCGCAAAGAAGGCATAAAGCCACTTGCTCATATTGCAACTATATTGCTTATGCAACCTGAGGGTCAGCACACATAGCATACAGATATATTATAACTTCCCTGAAAGTAATAGGAGTCCCAAATAAACTGTGATTATGTGGATTAAATGACAAAATAACCACTTTGCTCCCTATTGAGTCAAAGACACAAGCTGCAGCTTGAAGGGAAGGTGTGTCATGGTTCTTTACACAGTTCCATGAAAAGGGCGAAGTGATTTTCAGACTGAAATATCCAGTGTCTAGGGTTATGAAATACAAACAAGAGTCTTCTGCAACATATATTAACATGAATGTTATGTGAGTAACAGCAGGAGGAACCAGGGGGCATTTTGCAGAACTGTGCTGACTGTTCATTTGGACTATAATTCCAAGAAATGCCCAGGGCCTAGGAGATAAGGGAAAGGGGAAGAGGAAGCTTGAGACCGCAGTAAAGGGAAGATAAAGCAGCCTGCAAGTGGAACCTGGTCAGCCCTATGCAGAGGACTGCACAGTACAGACTGAGAGCTCACTGGCTTGTCAGTGAGTACTGTGGACTAAGAGGCTGGACTCAGACTTGGGGGAAGCTACAGGATGTTGTCTAAGCACTCTAAAGACTAAAGGCTTGTTTGGGGACACTTCCAGAGATAGTTTCATAGTTTCATAGTAGGTAGGGTTGGAAGGGACCTGAGCAGATCATCAAGTCCAATCCCCTGCCATGGCAGGAAAGAGTACTGGGGTCAAACGACCTTGGCAAGGTGCCTATCTAGTTTTCTTTTGAAGACCCCCAGGGTAGGAGCGAGCACCACTTCCTTTGGAAGTTGGTTCTAGATCCTAGCTGCCCTGACTGTGAAGTAGTGCCTCCTGATATCTAGCCTGAATCCACTCTTTGTCAGCTTATGGCCATTATTCCTTATTACTCCGAGTAGTGCTCGGGGGAGCAGAGACTCCCCTATTGCCTCCTCGTCTCCCTTGGGCCATTTATAGATGGCCACCAGATCCCCTCTCAGCCTTCCCTTGTGGAGGCTGAACAGGTTCAGGTCCCATAGCCTCTCCTCATAGGGCCTGCCCTGTCTCCCCCTGATCATGTGAGTGGCCCTCCTCTGGACCCTCTCAATGCTATCCACATCCCTCCTGAAGTTCAGTGCCCAGAACTGGACACAGTACTCCAACTGCAGCATGACCAGGGTCGCATAGAGGGGGAGGATCACCTCCTTGGACCTGCTCATGATGCATCTGTGGATGCATGACAAGTTGCTGTTAGCCTTCCTGACTGCATCCTCACATTGGCGGCCCATGTTCATCTTGGAGTCTAAAATGAGTCCTGTAGGTATGCTGTTGGTTCTTTCTCCCTAGGTTCAGTACCTTGCACTTGTCAATATCTGCCCACCCCCCTAACATGTCCAGATCCAATTACAGCTCACCCATCCATTCTAGTGTGCCCACTTCTCCCCACATCTTAGTGTCATCTGCGAACTTGAACAAGGCACTTTTCACCCCCTTGTCCAAGTCGCTGATGAAGATGTTGAACAGACAGGGCCCGAGGACCAAGCCCTGCGGGATCCCACAGCTCACACCCCTCCAGGTAAAAAATGACCCATCTACCACCATTCTCTGGGTGCGGCCCTCCAGCTAATTGGTGACTCATCTGACTGTGTAGGCATTGACACCACAATCTCTGAATTTTTTTACGAGAGTGGGGTGAGAGACAGTGTTGAAGGTCTTCCTAAAATCCAGAAAAACTATTTCCACCGTGACACATGCATCAAAGGATTTTGTGACCTGATCATAGAAGGCCACCAAGTTGGTCTGACAGGACCTGCCTCTCATGAACCCATGTTGTATGTCCCCTGCTGGTCTCTCATAGATATGTACCTGGATAATTTTCTCAAAGAGCTTCCCCAGGACCAACGTAAGACTAACAGGCGTATAATTTCCTGGATCCTCCTTCTTCCCCTCTTCCCTTTTTTTGAAAATGGGGACCACATTGGCCCTTTTCCAGTCCTCTGGCACCTCACCAGAGCACCATGAGTGCTCATAAAGCAGTGCAAGGGGTCCCACAATGACCTCTGCTAATTCCCTCAGCACTCTGGGGTGGAGATCGTCAGGACCTTCTGATTTGAACACGTCCAGTCCCACCAGAAGTTCCCTGACTAGGTCCTCACTGACCCTGGGTCTGGCTGCTCCTCCTCCGGGACCATCAGGAATCCCAGTGGGGGGAATGACCTGGTCTCTGTTCAGAAAAATGGCGGCAAAGAAATTGTTAAATATGCTATCCTTGTCATGTAGTGCGATGACCAGATTTCCTAGTGTGTCCTGCAGAGGCCCCACATTACCCGGAACCTTCTTTTTGCCCCCTATGTATTTAAAAAAAGGATTTCTTGTTGTCCTTGATATGGGTTGCTGGTCCCAGTTCCATCTCCACCTTGGCCTTCCTAACAGCCCCCCTACAGCCCCGAGCAATGGAGGTATCATCCTCCCTGGTGATGGCCCCTCCCTTCCATTGGGTGTACACCTCCTTCTTAGCTTTGAGACGTTCTTGGATGCTTTTAGCGAGCCATGGGGGTTTTTGAGCACTCTTGCCCCCTTTGATCCATGTTGAGATCACCACCCTTTGGCCTTGGAGGATCGTCTCCTTCAGGAACAACCACTCTTCTTGGACTCCCAACTCCCCTCCCCCCTGGGGCCTCAGTGCCTCCCCGACTAGTCTCCTTAGCTCAATGAAATCTGCCCTCCTGAAGTCCAGGAATGGTGTCTTGCTGCAGGCCTTTGCCAACCTGCGCTGGATGGAGAATTCCTATAGGCAATGATTGCTATTGCCCAGTTGATCAAGCATCCGCCGTCCCCTCACCAGGTTGTCACTTGTGGCCAGGACCATGTCTAACAAGGCATTTCTCCTGGTGGGACTGTACACCTTCTGGGTTAGATGAAGGTCCTGTAACACAGCTAGGAACCTACATGACCAATCAGACCTGGCTGACTGCTCTTCCTAGCTAATGTCCAGATAGTTTAGATGTGGCAGGAAGCAGGAATTATGGTATGACAATATGTTACCACAATGTTGATGTTTCTTTACCTTTTACAACATAGGTTCCCTCCCTGTGGCCTGTTGGCTTGTGACCCTAAACCCTATGATTTTCCACATAAAATAAGAACTTCCCCTTAACACTTTTGCAGATTTCTGGGGTGCCAGTTTTGACACAAATTGGTGGTAGTGGGGGGATTCTGCAGTGGGGAGCTGCCTCACTTCTGAGGCAGCTCCCAGCCAGCTCCCAGTTGAGCTGGGAAATCCAAAATGGTACAGGCTTCACCTGATCAGGGATTTCTTCACTGGGACTGGCTGGCAACTGACCATTGTTGCCAGAAGTGGGACAGATGTTAGCTAGTCCCCAGCTGTTTGGGGAAGCCCTGCTGGTCATGAGGCTTGTCTCCATGTGTGTGGGACCAGGAAAGCTGTGCACAGGGAGAGGAGGGATGTGCATGGGGAGAGGAGACAGTTGTTGCTACAGCTCACAGAGCTCTCCTGGCCCCATGTTTTCAGGACCAGCCCCAATGATCCCTGATATTCCCTAGGTTAGCACTCCATGGGAGCCTGAAGCTCCACCTGGCTGCTGCAGAGGAGCAGAGTGAGGTAAGAGCATCCCTCTACCATAATGTTCCTATTGGGAACAGATTTACTTCCAACTGGGAGCGCATGTAAATGTATGTAAACTATATCACATATATGCTGTATAATGGAATATATAATTATTTTCATGTAACATCATATTTAATCTGAACAAGGACAATTAATACTTTTAACAGGTGCGTGATGAGGTCATTCACAGAAGATTAAACTTGCTTTAAAAATCAGAGTCTTCTACTACCTCTATTGGCTACATTACTTATCTTCTGTAACTCAATTGTTTGGCGGGGGGAGGGAGTATTTGGTTCTGGGACTTAGGTCAATTTTCAACAAGATTAAATTAATGTATTTTGGCGAGAGAGCACACAAAGAAAATAATACGTACTGGTACATCCTGGGAATTTTCATATTAAAAGACTTAGTCTGTCTGTCCGTAACATTTTATGTGCACTGTGACTGGTAATCTAAAAAACCCCAGAGTGCTCCAAGAGCATTCCAGACAGGAGGCAGCAGTGGAGTGCTGCCATGATGGTGGGGACAGAGTGGCACTGGCCTCCCCTCCAACCCCAGCCCCACTCCCTGGAGGCGGCAGTGGTACTGGGTGGAGTAGACCCAGCCCCCAAGTGGCAGTGCAGGGGAGGTGGAGAGCAGCCCTGGGCCCCACCTGGGCCTGACCTGGTGGGGTAGGGGGCAGGGAGGATGGGGGGCTTGACATGGCCAGGAGGGGAGAAGTGGGCCTGGGCCTGATATGGCAGTGGGGTGGGGTGGGGTGGGGAGGAGCAGATCTGTGCCTGATGTGGCAGGGGAGGGGGGAAGCAGGACCAATCCCCAAGTGGTGGGGGTGGAGAGGGGAAAGGAGGGGAACAGCCTGTATAAGGGGGTGGGGAGACATGGGACTCTGTCCACACCCACCACTTCCATCATTCTTGATGAGCAATTTGCTAGTTGTTAATAAGTATGCATAAATCACTAGTTGAATTCACTACAGAAGTTTAATGTACATATATGTGATATTTAGAAAAGAGGGAGGAAGGATGGGGGTAAAAAGGGGCTTGGTATTCTGAGATGTATTCCTAAGCCATTATTTTCAGAGAGTCCCATCTGCAGACAATAATGAAGACTGAACATCCAAGACAGTGCCTCAAACTTCAGGCTATAGGGTATTCTGGGGTATCTGAGAGAAGGCAGTCTCTATCCCATCCTGTTGAATCTCCCACTGTGCAGAAAAGGACCCATGGTTCCTTGGGAGACAAGGAAGTAAGACAGGGAAGGGAGGGAACTCAAAAGGCAGAGCCCTTTGGTTCATTCCCTGCTTCAAGGATGGTCTGTGCCTTTTACACTGGACACAAAGCCTAAGCACTTTTTCAGTCACTATGGGCACATCTACACATTGTACTAAAGCACGGTGCAGTAACTGCTCTTGCTGCACAGTGCATGGTTAGTTTTCACTACTGATTCCTGTAGTGGCACACTAAAGTGGGGGGCGGGGGGAGGATGCCACTACAGCAAAGTAGCCGCTGATCATGTGCAGATTCAGGTGATCACTACATCGCCATAGTGTGTCATACAGTGATGTAGTGCATCGCTATGGAAAAATACGGCAATGTGTAGACACACCCTATGAGGCTTTCTAAGCCAAACGAAGATGTGGATTTGAATTTTATCAGGCAAAGAAAGGAATTGAACTGGAGTCACCAAAGCCTCTAACCACTGGGGTATCATACAAAAGAGAAGAGGGAGCATTTTGAAAGGAAGGGGTAGCTATGCCTGTGTTTTCCATGATTCTTGATCTAGGATGCACATGGTAGGTATACCCTAAGAATGCCAACCATAGGAAGCCCGCAGAGAACAGACCTAGAGGAAGCACTTAGAGTGCTGAGCTGCTCAGCCTTGCCTGGATAGAGTTTCCCCTGTGTGCGTGCAAAAGCAGAACCTGTCGTATAGGGAATTTGAATATTGAGGGCCATCACCATGCATGCACCACAAAGTTCCTAATGTAGGCAGCAGTGACCCTGGACAAGCCACAGTGCTCTTTGCTGGCTGCCTTCCAAACTAGAAATGCTGCAGCTATATTTGTGCATTACAGCAACAGGCTCATGAGCACCGCTGAGTGACAATGTTCGTTAGTTTTTCCTCTGTTCACTGCCAAGGAAGCGTGAAGTTACTTTGAAAAGCACAGTATGCACCAGTCACAGTGTTGTTTGTTATACCTTAGTGCAGGGCAGGCAATTATTTCAGGTGGAAGGCTGCTTACTGAATTTTGGCAAGCCATTGAGGGCTACATGGGTAGCCTTGCCCCTTGACAAGTGTTCCACCCCCTGGTTGCCATCTTGGGACCAGAATTACTCCTTTCAGCAGTGGGTTTTGTCATCTCTGAAGCAAAAAATACCAAATTATATTCTAAAAATCAAACAAACTATAAAAGTCATTAATTTTATTAAAAAAACAAATTGTGTCCTGATTTACATGTGTTTGTGTAGTGTACATAGGTGTGATACTATAATAGCTTAAAATGAAGTCTTATTCGTGTATATTGGGGGAGTATGGGTATAGGTTTATTGGTACGATAGGTATCATACTCCTGCCGCTTCCTCGCCCCCGCCCTCAGGCCTCAACCACTCTGGTACCACATCCCAGCTGCTCCTGCAGTCCCAGTGCTGCAGCTGGGAATCATGTGATGCCAAAGCATGGTGGGTGAGTGGGTGTGTGGGAGGAGCGGGGAAATGGCTGCAGCAGGCAGGGAGAAGGGGCAGTGAGTGGGCATGTGGAGTGCAGCAACAGCTGGGCAGGAGCACAGGGCCCGCACTGGTGCAGTGGGGCCAGTGCCAGTGGGGCCCAGAGTGGGGTGGCAGGAGTGTGGGAGCCAGGCTTCCAGGGGCTCTGTGGATCCAGGCTGGCTCCCTCCTCTCCCTGCCTGAGCAGCAGAGCCTGGATCCATAAAGCCCCTGGCAGCTCCACCCCATGCTCCAGCCAACCCACACTGGCCTCCACCGGTGCTGGCCCTGGTACACTGGCGCAGGCCCCACACTTCCTCCCAGCTTTTGCTGTACTACATGTGCTCACTTGCTGCACCTTCCCTCCACCTGCTGCAGATATTAGCCCTCTCCCCCCCAACCTACCTGTTGGCACCACATGATTCTCAGCTGCAGCACTGGGACTGCAAGAGCTGGCTTGACCCTAAGGACCCATGATCACTCATGGTTCTTCCATGCCTCCCTTCCCTCCTCCTTATCTGTATTTCCCTTGGTGCAGGGAGTCAGGAGCAGTCCCAGGCCAGAAGCCTCCAGATGCCCCTGCTGGACAGAGGCTTCTGGCTGGGGCTGGGATGGGGGGGATAGAGAGGGGTGGGGCGGGGTGGAACTATGGCTGTTTAGTTCTGATACCAGCTTTCCCTGGGTCCTACTGCCCCTGGCTCTTCTCATCTTTGACAGGCAGCCATGGGCAGATAAATATTTGGCCCCAGCTCTAAAGTAAGATGAACAGGTGGAAGCCTGTTGCACCCCCATGAGCTCTGGGACCCCCAACAGGACTCCAGTGGACCCCAACCCCAACAGCCAGCACAGCCAGCAGGTAGATGGGCCCCATGGTGGGTGGGAGTTAGTTCACCTGTGGGGCAACTGAGAGGAGCCAAGGAGGGCCATGCCACACAGCAGCTCCTACTTAGCACAGCCCCCCAGGGATCCATGAGACCGTTGCCATCCAGCACATGAGACAGGGAAGGGGGGACACTCACCTGTCCCCTTCTCCAGTGGGAGAGGGACCCCCCCCAGTCCCCTGAGAGTGGCGTGACACCAGCAGGCCCTACTGCTCATGCACAGTTTTAAAGGGCATGCCAATGACAGAAGCCATAGTTTTGCTCCAGAGTTTAGACCCTGAACCCAACCTCAAGTGCAGATGGCAGGTAGGTGGGGCCCATGGTGGGTGGTAGTTAGTTCAGCTGCCTCCTCTCCCCTCATCCTCTTCCCACACCGACAGCTCCTTCTTCAGCCAGACCCCCAGGGAGCCACACAACTGGAGCCTCATGAACAAGTACTTCCAAGGCTTCCACCCAGACGGAGCCCATGGCTCCTCCCTCCATTCAGATGGAGCCCCTGTCTTTTGTCTGTGGGGTCTACCTGGCATGACTTCAGGCATGTGTGATCAGGAGGATTGCCACCTGCACTTGTAAGGTTTGCTCTGCACTGGAGTGTCTGGAATGTCAGATATTGGAGCTCTGGACCACAGTGTAGAGGCTGTGTGCCATCAGGAATGGCTGACAGGAGATTGACTCCTACTGCCAGGCCCTTCACCCCAACAAAGAAGAGGGAAGAGCTAGGTTGCCTTGTTACCAGGACAAGAGAAGCCAAGAGGCACTCTCATACTGTCCAGCCAGGGGGTTGGACAAAGGTTGTCTCTGGTCCCAAGGGTCACTGCACCAGGGTCACCATCTCCACTGCATCTCTGCAATAGGTACAAACCCCTCACAGCACCAGTAGAGCCTGCAGAGCTGCCAGCTCCTGTGAGTGAGGAAGAAACGCAACCAGCTACCACCTCTAAAATGAAACACAGAGTGGTTGCTGTGGGAGACTCCCTCCTGAGGGGGCAGAGAGAGCTATCTGCCACCCCAATCCCTTAGCCCAGGAAGTCTGCTGCCTCCCAGAAACCAGTATCCAGGATGTGGCTGAGAAGATCCAAAAACTTATCTGGCCCTCTGACCACTAGCCCATTCTCCTTATCAGTGTGCACACAAATAACATGGCTCAGAGCAATCCCAGCTAGGTCATGAATAACCACAGGGCTCTGGGAGCAGGGCTTAGGGGGTTAAAGGCACAGGTACTTTTTTTTCCCTCAGTCCTTCCAGTTATGGGTCACGGGCTGAGGAGGGTGAGATGAATTAAGGTAGTGAACAGAAGACTGCGGCATTAGTGCCATTGTGAAGGCTTCGACTTCTATGACCACAATCTGCATTTTAGAGAAACGGGAAGTGGTTTGTTGGGAAGAGACAGCCTCAACCTCACCCCACTGGGGAAGAAGCTCTTCTCAGCCATAATGGCTGACCCGCTTGACCAGGTTTTAAACTAAGCTCACCAGGGGATGGGCAGACAACCACCAGAGCAAGCTCACCAAGCATCAGCTGCAAAATCAGCATGTTAGGATGCTCAAAGAAACCCACTCCTACCCTTGCTCAGGAGCAGAACTTCCCCATAAGTGCAAGGAAGCCTAGGGCTTCCAATGGCATACTTACTTGCCTGTACACTAATGCCAGGAGTTTAGGGAATAAACAGGAGGAACTGGTCCTTCTGGTAAAAAAAAAATGACTATGATCTCATAGGGATAACAGAGACCTGTTGGGACTCCTTCTATGACTGGACTACAGGTATAAATGGCTATACTCTGTATAGGAGAGATCGTGCTGCATAAAGGGGTGTAAGTATAGCTTTCTACATGAAAGAGAGATACATGTCCCTACATGCTGATATTAGCACCCAAGGAGGATGACTGGAGACACTCTATGTGAGAATACAAGGGGAATGTGGCAAAGGGGATACAGTGGTAGGAATCTATTACCATCCTCCAAATCAGGAACAAGAGCTTAATCATGAATTCACCAAGAAACTGGCCAAGGCTGTATGCTCTTGGTGCATGGTTGTCATGGGAGACTTCAGCTACCCGAACATCTCATGGGAAGTGTACTCAGCCAAATCCGGTCATTCTCAAAGCTTTGTCATATGGGTGGATGAGCTCTATCTGTTTCAAGAAGTTTGTGGGACAGCACGGGGTAAGGCGCTGCTGGACCTAGTACTGACCACAGGGGATGATCTAATCAGTGACCTAAGTATCAAAGGGAAGTTGGGTGACAGTGACCATGAGTTGATCACTTTCAAAATCCATTGCAAAGCTGGCAAGTCAGGCAGCAATGCAGTAGTCCCTGACTTTGGGAAAGCCAACTTTCATGAGCTTAGGAGGTTTGTTCCTGAGGCCCTGAGAGGCCATGATTTGACATGGAGGGGAGTTCATGATGAATGGTTGATCCTTAAGGAAGTGATCCTAGAATCACAAGGTAAGTCCATCCCAACCCATAGAAAAGGTGGTAAATGGGCTCAGCAACCCCCTTGGCTCAACAGGGAACTCATGGACCTCCTACAACTTAAAAGACAGGCTTGCAAAGGATGAAAGATAGGAAATGCCACTAAGAAGGAGTCTTCTGCACTGGTCCACACCTGCAGGGAGTGAAGTAAGAAATTCAAGGCTGCACCCAAACTCAAACTGGCTACATGAATCAAGAACAATAACAAATCCATTTTTAAATACTTGGGGAGTCAGAAAAAAACAAAGGCAACATTGGACCCCTGCTAAATCAACTGGGGCAGCTGACAACCAACACCCAGGGAAAAAAAACACAATCTGCTTAATGATTACTTTTTGTCCATTTTTCACCAGCCCGAAGGGGCCACCCTGCTTAACGTGATGACCAGGATGAGGTGGATGTATGTCCACCATTGGCATAGATCTTGTGAGGGAGCACCTTGCAAGGCTGGACACCCACAAATCAGCTGGTCCGGATAGACTGCCTCCAAGACTGCTAAAGGAATTGTCAGACATCATAGCACAGTCACTGGCAAGGATATTCAAGAACTTGTGACACTCAGGCAAAGTACCTGAAGACTGGAAGAGGGCCAATGTGGTGCCTATCTTCAAGAAAGGAAAGAAGATCCAGGAAACTACAGACCAATCAGTTTGACCTCAATCCCCAGGGAGATCTTGGAAAAAAATATCAAAGAAACCATTCTTGACAGGCTAACAGAAAGCAACATTCAAAGGGATAGCCAGCATGGGTTTGTTGTAGGAAGGTTTTGCCTGACCAATCTCATTTCCTTCTATGAACAGGTGATGTATCACCTGGACAAAAGGGAAGAGGGTAATATCATATATGTGAATTTTAAAAAAGCCTTTCACCTGGTGTCGCATGATGTCCTCATGGAAAAATTGGGCAACTGTGTCCTTGACTATACTAGTAGATGTCTGGGGAACTGGCTTTGAGATTGGACATAGAGATTGGTAGCTGAAGGAATCAAATCAACATGACACTTGGTGACCAGGGGAGTCCCCCAAGGCTCTGTTCTCAGACCTGCACTCTTTAATGTCTTTATAAATGATCTAGACCAGGGGTCAGCACCCCCTGGCGCATGTGCCGAGCATGGCATGCAAAGCCATTTTGCTTGGCCCACCACCGCCAGCCCAAGCTCTAAGCAGCTGCTGCCAGCCCCAGAGCCCAGGCTGCTCCCAGCAGGCTGCTGGGAGGCTGCAAGCCCTGCAGCAAGCAGACAGGGCTCTGTGGGCTGGCTGCAGCTGGGAGGATGCAAACAGCTGCTCCAGGCTCCAGCATGTTGGCACTCCAGCACCTTCCAAGGTAGACATTGTGGGGTTTTTTGGCACTCAGGCCACAAACGTTGCCTACCCCTGATCTAGGTGTTTTCTACCCCCTCGTGTCAGAAGTGGTCTTGCCAAGTTTACTGATGACATCAAACTTTAGGGAAAGGTATTCACACTTGGGGATAGGCTGGTAATCTAGGCCAATTTTGATAGGCTTGCAAGGTGGGCAGATAAAAACCTGATGACATTCAATACAGAGAAATGCAAGTTACTCCACCTTGAGGGAAAAACAAAATACACTTATAGGCTCAGCAAATGCTACACTGTCTAGCACCACAACCAAAAGAGACAGGGGGTCGTGACTGCCTGCAAGATGAATATGAACCATCAATGTGATACCACAGCAGGCAAAGTGAGCAAAACTCTGGCTTGTATCTATTGATGTATCTCAAGCAAGACCCAGGATGTCATCCTCCCACTGTACTCAGCCTTGGTGAGGCCATAGCTGGAGTACTGCATCCAGTTCTGGGCTACACAATTCAGGAAGGATGTGGAGAAGCTTGAAAGAGTCCAGAGGAGAGCTATGCACATGATCAGAGGGGAAGAGAACAGGCCTTATGAAGAGAGGCTGTGAGCTATGGGATTCTTCAGCCTCGAGAAGCGCAGGCTCAGGGGGGACTTGGTGGCAGCCTATAAGTACGTAAGGGGTGTGTAGCAGGATCTGGGGGAACACTTGTTCACTGGCGCACCTCAAGGGATGACAGGATCCAACCACCACACACTCCTGCAAGGCCATTTTAAGCTGAACATCAGGAAAAATTTATTTACTGTCCGGACCCCCAAGGCCTAGAATACACTCCCCTGAGAGGTGATACATTAACCTATTCTGGACACATTTAAGAAACAGTTGGATGCTTATCTTGCTGGGGTCCTTTGACCCTAGCTGACTTCCTGCTCTTTGGGCAGGAGGCTGGACCCAATAATCTTACAAGGTCCCTTCCAGCCCTAATATCTATAAAATCTATGAAATATTAATTGTCTACCTTTTTAGGGGCCCCACGGGATGGATAAAATGGTTTGGTGGGCCGGATCAAGCCTGTGGGCTGTATTTTGTCCACCCCTGCCTTAGTGACTTCAGAGTGGTGGTGGTGGGGAGGGTAGACTAAGCCAGATAAGATGGCACAGCGCAACTATAACCCTTCTACCGGGCAGTAGCAAGGGCCAGGTTTAAATTCAGGGCTGTTATGCAAACGTTCTACTTTGACTCAAGCTTCCCTACAAAACCCTGAAAAAATAAATTTTAACTGTGTGCTCCAAAAGGAACAATGTTCTGGCTCACAAGTAACAGTCAACTACAACAGAATTTATTAAAGGTGAAAAAACAAAAATACAACCATGCAAAACCTTTTTCAGACAAGTATTAGCTGAAGCTACACACAGTTAGCAGTGGGTGCATCAACATGTGAAATTAATGTGCCTGAATTTTCTTTGTGCACAATACAGGCACATTAAACTGCACCCCTGCATGCATGTAAACGTGTCCAAGGGAGAAAATGTACTCCTGATGGGATCAATTAACTCCAGGATTGCTCCTGCCCTGCTCTCCCCACTGCAGCAGCCAGAGAAAGCTCCAAGCACCCCCAGGTGCCAGCCTCCAGCTGACAGAGGCCATGGAGGCTGGTCTCAGTGCCCATGTGACTGGGAGAGCTGTCCCAGCAGCCAAGACTGCTTCAGAATGGGTCCCAATCCCTATCTGGCATGGAGACAGCTGGCCTTGCAGCTGGCACAGTTCTCCCTGCATCAGTGCTTAGCTAGGCAGCAGTGGGCTCCCAGTAAGCATCTACACATGTGCTACTGCACAGTATGTCATTTTGTGTTAATCTAGTACCTGTATTTTTTGGTACTTGCAAATGGTGCATTAGCTTAATTTACTGGGCTGTAAGTCCCAGGCATATATAGATGCTGATGCTTTACTGTGCATTAGATTAGTCTAATGCACAGTAAAGCATCTCATGTAGATATGCCCAGTCTATCATAGTCATAGTCACTGCTCTGCTCCAGAGGATTTACCACCAATTGCAAGAGAGTCTGTCGATCCCCGATCAGCCTGACTAGCCACCTTGAGATGCACAGACAAGGCAATCATGGAAGACAATAATCCTCAAGTGCAAGTGATTGCTGGAGAAGATCGCCAGCCAAAGTGACAAGTGCTGGGGAGGGAGGTCTTGCACTGGAGTTAACCACTGGGAATTACTATCTCACCACTACCACTGCTGGGAATCTTTGCTCCTCACTGCCTGTGGGGATCCCAAAGGCTCCTGTGAAGGGTGCAAAGGGTGTATCCTGGTGCCTTCTTTCAGAAGGTTTCAGGTGGACAGATTCTCAGATTCAGGTGGATTTTCTTCTTGAGAACTGATGCATTTGTTAGGTTTAAGGGTTGGTGGGATGGAAATAGTTCAATGGAACAACATGGCAGGAGAGAGGGGAGAGGGAGACAAGGACAGTAAAGACAGGGATGGGAGGAAGGTAACAGATGAGAAATAAGGCAGAACTGAAGAGACTGGTGACCCAAGGCCTCAAGAGGTTGGAGCACAAAGCCAGTCAGTACAGGGCAGAACAAAACCTGCCGTGTTGCTGGCAAGGCTTTACCTTTGTGGCTGCTCGGACATCCATGGGCAGTAGCTGCAGCTTGGGCGTCAAAATATAATGTGGAGTAATCTTCCTGGTCCTGCATCGCCAGTCCCCTGTGTTGCTTCTGTGAGCTAGTAGATTCTCGGGGATAAAAACACTCTGGCTGGCCTGCAAAACCAAGAAGAGTGGTTAGTGCTTCCACATTTCAACTGAGCCCACCCAGGAAATTTAAACCAGAATTGAAATGAGGAATTGCTTCATGGTAAGTATAAGTCAGTTTGGGTTAGGAGTTTTTTTCATTCTCTTTTTATTGAAATCGTTCAAGTTTTTGAAGATGAAATTAAAAGAATTTTAAGAAATTAAAGGTTTCAAAAGAACCATCAGTGAGACTTATCGGCTTCCTGTTGCGGCAGTCCCTAGAGTCCTCGAGGAGCATGGGTGATGAAACTGTTCAAACTAAGTGCAGCAGGATATCTGCATGGCACTTGGGCAGTTTTGGAGCATCCAATCCATTAAGCCTACCCACCCTTCTGGAGTCCTAGAAAAAAACTGTTCACACAGCTCATTGTGTACCATGCCTTTCTCAGAGCCTAAGTACATTAATCCAACTCCACCTTGAGAGGTAGACATAACACTTAGGCCCTCAGTGCGGCAGGAGTGATCCTGCTGTGCTCTGTCCATTTTACCTCATGTCTATTAAAATAGACCATGGCCAGTGCAGCATCTGGGGCTGGTGAGGTCAGGGCCAGGAGGCGGCCAGGGCCAGGGCTGGGAGGTGGCCAGGGTAGGCAATGCCTAGTACATAAGCAGCTAGTTAGAGCACTTTGCTGAGAATTAATAGATGCAGGTTTAAACCTCCCCTGAGTGAGGAAGGCCTAAAGTGTGAGTCAACCCTCTTCTGGGACAAAAGCCTTGGCTCCTGAGGAAAAAGGGGTGGGTATCTTCTTTCCTGTGGCTCTTCTGTGGCTAACAACCCCACAGATTTTGTGCCTATGGGAGTGGAGTAATATCCCTACAAAGCATGTCACCTGAATGGGTCTTTCTGAGCATGCTTAGAAGCACTGGCTTATTTGTACAGAAGGAAATTGCATCTAGAAATATGCATCAGCGGCCCAAAACAACACACGCACAGCTGAAGCTGGAGGAAGAGACAGAGGCACAAGACCTTGCTGTGGGAAGGTGACTGAACCAGAGTTGGTTGTGTGTTTGGTTTCTGAGTGTTTGTTGTGTGGGCTGTGCGTGTTCTGGGCATGTGCCACTTGAGTGATTTTTGAGTTATTGCTGGGTGATTGCTGATTGTGTCTGGCAAAAACCCTAACAAGGGGGGAAGAGGTAGACCAAGCCCAACAAGGTATAAAAGGAGACTACAGGAGTGATCAGGGAGTGAGCAAACAGGGGTATTAAACAAGGTAATCCTTTAGCAGGTCAATTTTCAGCCATCACCCCTCCCACCCCCGGACCCCCTTTGAAGAGTAGCCTTTAAGGTAAGCTCTTTTGTTTGATTAATCTACATACATATAGTACAAGTAGCTAAAACTGAAGAGTTAGACCAATACAACTAAGTTGCCCTATGTAGTCCAAATTAACAGTCATCACAGCTTTGGAGACTGTGCTTTGTTTCCTCCTGCTGTTGCACACATTAAATTCATATTATATTGGCCTGTGGGTGTGTTGCCCTGATTGCCCCCCTCCTCCCCAATTATGCTGCAGGCACTGGTCACATTCACCACTTTTGTCAAAATCCTTTCTTGTACTGAGCGCTAAAAGCAAACAGGATTTGAGAGCACTGAACTAGGTCTCCCAGCAATCACACCCAGGGGAACAAGGGTAGGTTTCAAGCCCTGTTGAAAGGATGCGGTTCTTCCTTTTATCCCACAGCCCTGTGTTATGCTGTCTTGAAAACAAGACCAGCCATCACAGTGCAATAAAAGTCAGGGATTCCCTCACAGTGCCACAGTTCGCTCTGACCACCCAACAAGGCATAGCAGAGGGACAATGCAGACTCCAGTTTCGTACAGAGTAAGAGACCCTAGAGAGGTCATTATCAATAGCTCCTTCCATAAGAGACAGTCCCTGAGCCACTCCAGTGACATGTTACCAGGGATCCTGGTTTTCTCTGATTTAAAAAAAAAATCCCCAATTTTTGGTTTAAAAAATAGTAACCCCAAATCCTCATTTTTCCATGATTAAAATGAAACATCACTATATACATATCTATATATTAGTGGTATTTCATTTTAGCCATGGAAAAATGTGGATTGGGGGTTACTTTTTTAATCAAAAAATTGGAGAGCTTTTTTTTTAGACCAGAGAAAACCAAAATCCATTCATATTACTGATAGAAAGAACTCTCAGCTAATACATATGCCCACTAGGCACAGTTATGCTCCTTTACTAAATAGGAAAGTGGCAGGACATTGTGTCTGCTAACTGTGCCCAGGCATAATGGAGTTAGTAGGAATGTGAGGTGCAATTAGCCAGTTTCATTAGTCTGCATTGCAGCCATGTCTAGGGTGAAACAACCAAGATCACAACTTCAGTGGGCTCTGTGCTGGTGAACTTATACTGAGAAACAGTAGGTACTCAGGAGGGCACATAAGCTAATACCTAAAGACAGAGAGCCTGGGGAAAAGGCTACACACTTTCAAGCACGGAAGTCAGTTATCTCTACTTGGTCTCATTACAAATCCCTACCTGGATCCATTACATTTTTGTTGGGTTTAAGAGTGAGGTGGGAATAGCTCAATGAAGATGCAGGTGAGGAGAATCAGTGGAGGGAGACAGGGGTGGTACAAAGAATAAGGGTAGGAAAATATCAGGTAAAAAGTAAAGCAGAGTTGTGAGGAATGTAAGTAGAGATGCAGAGTTGATCCCAGCAAGGTGCAGAGCTCAGGGCAAAGCAGGCTACAGGGGGTCCTCTCCCTGTCCCATGGCACACTTACACTGGGGAGTGAAAGACCCAGCACACCGGACATGGCAAGACAGGTGGCAGTCGGAATAGGCAAAGAGCCGTCAACATTGGGCTAAACTGCAGTCACGGCCTGTCCGCCTGGCTCTATGGGGCCCCCCAAATTGTGGAGCGTGGGGCAGTTCCCCTGATCCGCAGCCCCCTAGGGATGGCCCTACCTGGAGGGGTTCAGGCAAAAAGGCAGTCAGCACAGGGCAGGGAAAATCCAGCTAAACCTACAGGAAAGGCCATACCTTTGTAGCTGCCTGGACATCTGTGGGCAGAAGCTGCACTTCAGGTTTGCCTATTTAAGATGCTGTATCCATCCTTATTCTGCATTGTGCTATGTTACTTACCTGGGCTATTAATTGCTGGCAGACAGAGATGTCTTGACAGATCTGCAGTCCATGTTTTGAAAAGGAGGTTTTGTTTCAGGATCTTGGCCAAGAGCACACAGGAAACCCACCCCGAACTTGAAACAGAAACTTCAGCTTCATGAGCGAATGTGACATTATTAGGGTTGGAACCTTAGATTTCTGCTATAGTCTCATTTTTGCTTTACTGTCTGCTGAAATCCTTGTAGTTTTGAAGGTGAAATTAAAGAAACTTCCTGTTTCAATGGGATTTTTGTTCAGATATACTAAGTGCCTTTCACTGTAGTGCCTGAAGTCCTTGAGTGAAAAGTAACTTTTCTGAAGTGCTGCCTTGCGCCTGTCCAGGTGTGCCTCAAGCCTAGAAAGGTTGAGAACCACTGCTCTAGTTGTTCCTTGAATAGTGAAAACACCCCGAGTGCTGGGAACACCCAGAGTTCAAGACAGTCCTGAGTGCTGGATGTGCCCCAAGTGCCAGGAGTCCCCGCAGTCTGGGAACTGCTCAGATTGCTGCTGTTGGCACTCGGGGTGTGGGGGCGCAACAACAACCAAGGCAGCAGGCAGGAAACCCAGGGCAACTGCAGTCTCACTTTCAATGCCTCTGGGGGAAGGGAAAAGGACAGTAGTGCTTTCAAGAAGTCTCTTGTGTTGAGTCCGGCAGCAGGCAGGCTAGATTGCACCCAGCTGACCCTGGTTATCTGATACAGCCAGGGTGCCAGAGGCCAAACTACCCGTAGCAGATCACAGTTGCTTGCATGGGCATGACTGTCTGCTTATAAGCAGTGGCAGCTCTTTCAGTGCCCAGCAAGATAATCTACAGGATACATGCCTCTCTATTTAATGTTGGCTTTCTCAATCCCTGTTCTTTGTTACCTCCATCCTGCTTGTTAATTCCTAGTTTCCCAGGCCACAGCTTTTGCCTGTGGTCTCTTTTCTTTTAGACTCCAGCCTGGAGATGTCTGTTTTGGACCAGTTGGCACCTAGCACCTTTGCTCCAGATATGCCAGCTCCACAACCACTGGCTGGTCTGGATTGCTACTTCTGAGAGCCGGATCCTGGCATGTAGCTTTAGTCTGGCAATCATCCCTATCCAGGTCCCTTACTGTTCGAGCTGTCTGCTCTGCTCACCAGCTCCCTAGCTGCAGTATAGGCTAATCAGGAGCGGGTGCTGTACCAGGCTTCATATGACAACTGACCCTCTGATCTCTTGGTAACCCACTCCTTACTAATAGCACCCACCTACAGATCCCACTGTTCCCCTGACCTAATTAACCTCTTCCTTTCTCAAGTGCAAACTAGTCAGGGAGGTGGCAATCTGTAACATTACGGTATGAACACAGTTAAATAAAAAAACAGAGGTGGGGTGGGCAGGGTGAGCAGGGCACCAGGCACAGGCACTGAGAGGACACAGAAAGAAGCCGTTGCCACTCCTGGCCTTGCACTGCCACCACCAGTGATTCCCCAGCGGCTACCACTGCCTTGTGTGTCACTGCCTCCCAGACTGGAAAACTGTGCCATTACACCTTTGCAAGAACCAGCACAGAGGTTATTGAATTTTCTTTTTCTTTTTCAGTATCTTTAGCATTCTGTTAATTCCTATTAAATGTTGGGGGGCAAAGACATTCTGACTGTCCTGTAGCACCAGGAAAAATGCTACATTTCTACACGTCAGCTCAGGACACACAATACTCTTGCACCAAACATGGGGGGCAGGGGAGAGTGCTTGGTTTTGGGACATAGGTCAAGGTTCAACCAGTTTTAATTAATGCATTTTGATCAGAGAACACACAAAAAAAGAATATATACTGGCATGTCCTGGGGATCCTTAATAAACATGCATGCAATTAGTAATGGAATCCACCGGAGAAGTTTAATTTACATATGTGTGATATTTAGAAAAGAGAGAGGGAGGGAAGGCAGAGAGAGTTGAAAATAGAAAACTGTGAGAGGAGAAGGAAAAGATATATTCCCCAGGCCTGCAGCACTGTTCCTTTCTTTCAACTCTTGGATCTCAAGTGAGAAGATATGCTAATTCATGCTGAAGTCCCCCCTCACAACACCAAGTAAAATGCATGATCTCTGTTGCTTGAGCTGAGGTAAGTATTAATTTGTATTAGATCATGGCCACAAGTTGGCCTACTTGACAAGTCTGTGGCAATCAGGCACATCCAATCAAAAAACAAATTTCCATTTTAAAATGTAGATTTCCAGCCTTTGTTGCTTTAAGTGATCTGAAAATGGTATCCAAGTTTAAGCAGATGCTGTTTAACCTTCCTGTGTTTGCAGAAGGCCTGCAACTTTGCATTTGGGAGATGCAAATACTCACTGCCCCTTGAAGCCCAAGGATGATATCAGTGATAATATTTTTATGCCAGAATTAATTATGCCACTGAAGATGGAAGACACAGGAGATGAGGTGAAACAACAGAAGTGGAAATAAGAAATTGCTGAGGGGAAGGTAATGCATAAGGAAAAAGCAGAAGATGCAAAAAAAGGAATCGGAATAAGACCAGAGAAAGGAGAAAGAAATAGCAGTAAGAGCCATATTCTTAACTGGAAATAAATTTAATCAACAGTAGATTCTAAAAGGTAGAAGTAAGTAATATTAATAATTGGATGATAAGTTACCAGGGATAGGGTAACTTCTAAACATTACCTCTGTGCAGATCATTGAATGGCAGCCTTGGGAGTGCCACAACCGAGTGGGGAGACCTTGGAGTCCTGAGTTAATGCACTGGGCCCTTGGACCTCAATTACAAGATTTGTTCCCCTTCATGGAACGAATCTTACAGAACTGTTCTTGTCCTTGGGACCCCAAACCTACAGCACTGAGACTGTACAGGGATATAAGAGTTAATGATGATAAACACTGGGAGAAGTTGTTAAGCTTCCTGCTTCAGGGTCTAAGCCAAACTCTGTTCCTGAGCAGGATGGACCTCCAAAAGATCCACCATACCTCGAAATGCAACTGCAGGGCATTCACAACTTCCCTGGGAGTCTCTGGTCCTACATACTGCAGGAAGCAGAGTGCTAAGCTAGTTGGATAGTGGCTGTAATGAAGGTGGGCTAATCCCCTGTGTCTTTATATTGAGGGCTCAGCAAATAATGGGACAAAATGTTCATGATCGTTTTTTAAATTTCTGAACACCATTTCTATCAGGGCTTTTTCTCTTTTCCTGGTTTCTGCAAAGTCTTTTCGAAGTGCTGTTTGGTTATTCATGGAAAGGGAATGCTGCAAGTTAGTTAAAATGTGTTTAGTCAAGACACTGTGTAGTTTGGGGTCAGTCTCGTCATTCAGTAAGATCCCTGTTGTGGAGTTGCCCTGGAGAAGCAGGAGCATTACCCTCTCTGTATAAAGCACAGTTGTCCCCTTAGGCTGGAAACAGATGTTGCCTTTCGTCATCTTTGTGCTGCCATAATTTTTTTTTATTTTGCCACAAAGTGATAGCAAATGGATTTCCACACTTTGTGAAACTACCACAATGTGACCACAAGCAAAGGTAGTAATAAATTGTGCCACTTTATTCTGGAGAACAATAGGGTTGTGCAAAGCTTCGCCCCCTGATTCGATCTGCCAGAGATTTGGCTCGATTCGGTGGCTGAATCTCTGAATATGAATCGAATTAAAAAACCCTTTAATTTCTCCAAATCGAATCGGAACTCTCTGAATGGATTCAGAGAGATTCAGAAAGATGCAATGATTCAGACATAGACACAGCTCTAAATGTTTTTTCTACATACCTCAAGGTACCAAGTGGCTCGTCAAGGTGGATGGAGCATCCCACAGGAGCACAGGGGGCTCCCCAGCGTGCTTGGCATCAGACCCAGAAGTGGACCAGAAGTACTTGTGGTCTACTTCCAGGTCTGCCAGGGTACACATGGAGGGGGACCTTGTGTCCCCCTAGCTTGGTAACTGGTGCCTCTTGGGTCTGGGGGGCACCTGGGATCTCCCAGCAACCAATTGCCACTCCCCAGTGGACCGGAAATACTTACTGTCCATTTCTGGGCTCACCACCAAGCATGTGGAGTGGCCCCCTGCGCTCCTGTGGGACTCTCCATGCTCCCCAGCATCGCAGCATTCACAAGCCACACCTACTACCTCAAGGTATGTAGAAAAAACATTTAAAGCTGTGTCTGTGTCCAAACTGCTGATTCTCTGAATCAGTATTGAATCTTCAGATTCAGCCAAATCAAATCAGGGATAGTGATCCAAATCAAATCAAATCACTGTCCCCGATTCAGGCCAAATCTGAATCTAAATCAAATACAGTCCCTTTTGCACACCCTTAGAGAACAACTGTTTGCTTTATGGTGCAAGAGCACGTGCAGACACTCAGGGGCCCAGTCCTATAAGCCCTCAGATTTCCTGTGTGAGATTGGGCCCCTCAATCCTTGGCAGTACCTGTCTAGTTTGTCCTGCCTCCAGATACATACCTGTGACTCTCTCTGGGGAAAATCTCTGTAAGTGGGAAAAGAAGGGCTCCCTGTTTCCACAGACTTGCTCTGGAGATTGTGAAGGTTGCAGCAAGTGGGTTCCCCACTTGCTGTCCCCAATTGCAAAGGTGCATCCTGGAGAGCTTGGTGTGCCTTGGTAAGCAAGAAATACTGGGACACTTCAGTGCAATTCTGGGGCTGGGACCACCAATCAGTTATCAAATTCCCATTTGTGAGTTTGCTCTGGTGCAGTCCCAGGGCACATCTATAGAAGCTGGGAACACATGGCCCATTGTCCCACAAAATCAATAGGTAGGAACATGTGTGACACATTTCACCCAGTGAAGTGGATCCACTGTGTTGCAACACATCCCAGCCCAGCTGATCTGCTTCATTTTGGCAAAATCTATTTATAGCCTATGATAGCCCCACTTTCAGCCAAACTGTTTAAACCTAGGGGTGATATATCCCCAGTCTCTCTTGACTCTTCATACTCATATAAAAGCACTCCCTATTTGCCTGGGAGATGGTGACTGAGAAATAAAGGACAGTATTTTATTTTATGAAACACCAGTGGGCTATGAGCAGTGGATATTATACAATCAAAGTAATGGACATAACATAATAATATATGTCCATATATACTGGTATAAAAATCATAACAGTGAAAAATTATTTACATAAAATCATAGACATGGAAATCCACAGTGCAGTTCTTCATATTGATCTGAAATCCTTTTAGCTTCGGGTCCAGCCTAAATCATGGATGAAGTATGCTGTAAGGCGGCTGCTTTAATTTTGCTCTTTTCTCTGTGAGATCCCTTTCGTCTGCTTATTGGTAGAGAGGCCCCATCAGCCTCACTGCTCGCTGGCAGGGATTCCTGATCAGGACATGGGGCTGGGACCTGTCCCTGACTGGGACAGTTCCGGCCAGCTCTGGGCTGAGTAGGGAAGTGTGCACGTGCAGCCCAGAGTTAGCTGGGGACTGCCCCTAGTCACCTCCAGGCTGCATGTGCACGCTTCCCTATGTGGCCTGGGGCTGACCAGAAACTGTCATGGTAAAAAGCAGGTCACAGCCAGGTCCAAGCTGGGTGGGGAACCCTTCCTATGCTAGGAGCCCCTATTCGAAGTTCTGCAAGCACTGAGTCGGGGCTGGGGAGCTTGTTCCTGGTCAGACATTTACACATACACTACTGCACAGTAACTAATCATGAGTCAATTTGCTACTTGTATTTACAGGTAGCAAAATTACTCAAGAATTATTGCATAGTAAGTATCTGCACATGTAGACAGTGACACTGCACAGTGATTTGCTCTAATCTTGAGTAAAGCATCTCATGCAGATGCTCCCAGTGTTTCCTTTCAGACCGCATTTGTTGAAGTTTCTACCAAGTAATGTTTTACAACTTTGATTGAACATGGAGAGGAAAAGAGGTTCAGTGTCCTAAGATGTGTTGCTCTGCCATTCTTTGGTGAGATTCCTATCTGAAGACAATAATGAAGAACCAACACCTCTTAGAACTTAGTCTCTGGATTTGGGTAAGGTTTCCCTAATAGGCTGGTGACTTGTTAGAAATTCTAGGATTTTAAGATGTAGAGATTTTAAATTCATAGTTTCATAGCAGTTTGGGATCAGAAGGGAACTGAACAGATCATCTAGTCTGACTCCCCCCTCACCCCCCAGCCACTGGCAGGAGCACACGCTGGGATCACATGACCCCATACAGGTTTTCATCCAACTTCTTTTTGAATTTACCCAAGGTAGGAGCAAGGAACATTTTCCTAGCAAGTTGGTTCCAGATCCTAGCCACCCTAACAGTGAAATAGTGCCTCCTAATCTCTAACCTGAACCTACTCTCCAGCAGCTCCTCATCACACCAGGTGGTGCGGCGGGGAATAGGGCCCTTCCTATTTGCTGCTGATCTCCCCTAATGAGTTTGTAGGTAACCACCAAATTCCCCCTCAGCCTCCACCTGCTGAGGATGAACAATTTCAGGTCCCTCAGCCTCTCCTCATAGGGCCTGCCCTGTTGCCCTCCACCAAGTGGGTGGCCCTCCTCTGAACCCTCTCAAGGCAGGCCACATCCTTCTTAAAGTGCAATGCACAGAACTGGATGCAGTACTCCAATTAAGGCCAGACCAATGTCATGTAGAGGGGGAGTATCATCTCTCTGGACCAGCTTGAGATGCATCTTTGGATGCATGACAAGGTGCGGTTGGCTTTGCTAGCATTGCTGGCATTGGTGGCTCATGTTCATCTTGGAGTCAATAATGACTCCAAGATCCCTTTCCACCTCCGTGCTCTCAAGGGGGGAGCTCCCCAGCCTGTATGTATGCTGTGGATTCCTTCTCCCCAGGTGCAGCACCCTGCATATGTCTACATTGAAGCCCGTCCTATTACCATCCGCCCACTTCTGTAGTCTGTCTAAATCTAATTGCAGCCTTTCTCTCCCTTGAGTGTGCCTACCTCTCCTCACATCTTGGTGTCATCGACAAATGTGTGCAATGTGTTTTCCACCCTCTTGTCCAAGTCACTGATGAAGATTTTGAATAGTGTAGGCCCCAGGACTGAGCCCTGAGGGACCCCACTATTAACAACCCACCAGGCTGAGTATGACCCATCCACAACCAGTGTCTGGGTGCACCCCATCAGCCAATTTTTGACCCATTCAACTGTGTAGGCATCAATGCCACAGTCGCTCAATTTGTTAATGAGAATGGGGTGAGAGACAGTGTCAAAGGCCTTCTTAAATTCCAGAAAGACTATGTCCATGGCAGCAGCAGCATCCAGGGATTTAGTTACCTGGTCATAAAAGGCCATCAGGTTGGTCTGGCAGGACCTGCCTTTGATGAACCCGTGTTGATTTCCCCTGGGCATAATCTCCCCTGCTGGCCCCTCACGGATGTGCTCCTTGATCATTATTTCAAGGATTTTCCCTTGAAAACCCTTGAAATTTTCCCTTAAATTTTCCCTTAGGATTTTCCCTTAAATTTAAGACTGCTAAATTCTCGTTGGAACATAAACATAAATGTTTTTCATGTTTATCATATTATATGTCTATCATATATGTATATATTGTGGGGGCTTTTTTATAATTTATTAATATTAACAGTTGGAGCTATCTAATAAAGTTTGCTTCTGCATTCGCACCATTGAAGGACTTGTTTTCCATGATGTTGGGGGCTTTCAAAAGAAGTCCTCAGATCTCTAAATCAACTCCAGGGGGTCAACAACAGTTAAGTTGCATCATATTTCTGTCCATTCTCTTGCACTGTCTGTAGAGCCATTTTCTTTAGTAGAAGAGCCCTCAGTGAGGTGAAAGCTTTGGAGATGAGGTCCCTTGGCTGGGAATCTCCAGTGTACCAATGTATTCTTAATGCTGCGGTCAAACACAAGGAAAAAGCTGGTCTGTATGATTCACAGGATCCAAACTAAAAGGCCTTTTTTCAATTAGTTCTAACACCCTGGACTGAGCTTGAAAATGTGTGAGATCCCTGGAGCACAGAGAGAGACTAAGTATGATCCGGCTCAAAAACAACTGTGAGAGAGCAGTTACATTTTTCACCACCTGAAGTCTCTGCGTGATTTCAGGAATAGGCCTAGGCAGAAGCCATTGTGGAAATAAATTTCTCCTTTTTTTTTCAATTGTAGAAACAGAACATTTGCATGGTCCTATAGTCTTTCAGCCCATTTTTAAATCCAGCCACCCTGTCTGCTTCTTTCTAGGTCTTCTACCCTCTAGCAGGGAGTTCTAAGAAGTGGAAGTGGTTATCATATGATCTACCCTATTTTTCCTACAAAATGAGTAAAGGAGGGAACAACTGACTTTTCAGGAAGGATTATAAGACTTGGCATAGTGTGCAATTTCCTCCCATAAAAGAGAGAGACTATTACATTGCATTCAGACGGCAATATCTGTAAGTGTACTTCTACAGAAAATGCTATGCAACTTAAGTATTGCCACTACATTTGAGGACCCCACTCAGAAAAGGGAGGAGCTGGACTATAGCCTTTGATTTCAGCTGGAGTCGTAGCAGAGATGAAACATGAATTCTGACTCCCAGTGATGCATTCTTCAATCCGATAATACTCAGTTAAAATTAGAGGGCAACATCATTGTGACTAAATTGAAAACAGAATTGAATCTTCAGCAATCCTGAGCAAGTTTAGCAGTCGGACACTTCCTGTCACAAACAGGCTCTTCTGTTTGAACGCTTATAGGTGCACAGAACTGTCTCCAAAGAGAAACACTGACACTGATGAAATGAGGACCATCCAACTGTCTGGAGAAAGCCATTAACGATTTCACAGTATAAACAACACTGTCCTTGTTGGAACAGAGGGGTAGGAACATGGACAGGACACAAACTGTTAGTACCAGACTAGTCTTGATTAGAGGATTCATCTCATTCCTCTTACCCTGGTGTGGCCAAACAACCTCTTCCTGAGTTCTTCCCTGCCTTTTCACCTCCTGCCCCTGCTCCAGGGTACTAGATTTGAGCTTCCTTTTGCTTAGCACTGCTAGAACCACTTGTTGGCTGGGTTAGAGTTCAGCTATATTAACATAATTTTAACAACAGTAGAAAAGGTGCTGTTTATCTGATGTCTTAGAGGACAAGCAGTGAAGGGATCCTGGAAACTGGATTCACTTTCACGAAAAACAAGAGCTTTATCCAGTGAGTGCAGAGCTGAAGTGTGTTGCCGATCACTACATCCGCTACTTGTATAACCACCTCAGCGAGGCAGGAGTGGGCAAGAGAGGTTGAATCTACTGTCTGGACAGCACCCACCCTGCTCCTATGTTGGGTTGGAGAACCTTTGTTCGAGGGCATAACAAACCCATTTACCATTATGCTTATGCTTCCCTTCCTGTTCCAAACACAAACTCTCCCAATTTTTGCAGACTTCTAACCAGGGGGCTGATGATGGGTTGCAGACATTCCTGATCTGGTGTGCAGTTTTCAGTAATAGTGTGAGTTCAAATATGTTGAATCTATGCATACATCAGCATGAGCCCCTTCAGTTTCCAAAGTACAATTTAAATGAAGAGAATGAAGCTCTACACTTGAAATTATGTGACTGAAGATGCTGTGTTTTCACATTAGACTTGCTTGTGGCATAAATTATTAGCTATGAGAATGCTACAACACTCAACGGCTATCTGAAAATAATGCTTCAACATCACTGTTCTTTGGTGCAACTCATTAATGATATCATGTCATGACATTAGGCAATAAGGGACATTAAGTTGCTATGACATTGCGTGACAAGATTTCTTCACATAATTGAAGAATGAATTTAATTATAGAATGGTTGGAAGGTTAAATACAATGAAATAATGCATGTTCAGTGACTATCGGTATTATTGGTTCTTCTTAATAGTCAAGTAGAGCACAAGAAAGCCAGGGTTTATTAGCTACCACCTGGTAGAGACTGACAAACAGGCTCCTTCTGAAATGGGAGTCTTTCAATTCTAAGGGAATCAGTGATATCCTTCCTCAGCCAGGAAGCTAAAGGGTCAGTCATGTGATATACATGAGCTCTGAGAAAGCTGCCTCTGTAGGGGTGGGAAGGTGCTTGTGAGATTAGGCTTTGCAACCACTTGATACAGCTGACAGAGAAAGCTGATTGTTAAAGCTGCCACAGAGCCTAGAACACATGATAATGATAGGAGATGCAAGGACAAGGGAAATTTGGTAGAGATCCTAATATTTGCTTTGTAAATTTCTGAGGAACACAGAATTGTTATAATCCCCATATTACAGCAGGACTGGAAGCACTTGGACATTTGCATTATTAGGTGTAGGAGCCGCTATTCGTATCTTGTGACTATCTTATAACAAGTACCTGTGTCTAGCACCTTGTACCACTTTGGACAAGCACGTGAGTTTGTGGTTTGTAGGTAATAAATATGGCAGAACCTCTGCCGCTGAATTAATCCTGTGGTCATTCACTGCATGACCACAGGAACTGAAAGAGAATACACACTGCCTGCAGCCGCAGCCATGGTAGCTGCAATACAGACAACACTCTAACATAATGCTCATACCCAGAGAACTAAACTGACCAAGAGAACAGAGGGAAAATATCCACAAGGCTCCCAGTAAAGTCATGACTCTTTCAAGGTCTGCTCTTGTCATGTTGACCAGCCTTTTTCCTCCTTCATATTTAGAGATGAAGCTCCCAAGGAGCTGTGAGTTCTGTCCCAGAACAGGTCACAGCCATCAGGGTTAAGCGAGAGTGTAGGTTTCAATCCCTACATTAACTATTGAAACAATGTAGTCCTTCCTTTCACCCCAAAGCCTTGCATAATGTTGGCTAGTGAATAAGATTCAACAGCACAGTGGGTGGTCTCTTCACTGCCAATATCTTGCTCTGAGGCCCTCAGGAGACATGGTAGAGGGAGACAAAGCAAACTCTAGTTTCATACCTGATGAGAGACCCAAGAAAGATCAAAACAGAGAGCTCAAAGAGACATGCCCACAGACATACCTGTTATGATCCTCTTGACAATAAGGTGTAATGTGTTAAGATACTCTTGACAATGTGCAAGAAAAGGCATGATAAGGTCTAACACATGATTCACACAATTGCACTTCCTGCCGTACCAAAATTGCATGGTGGGAGGTGCAATTGTGGGATTGCACATTAAATCTCATTGCATCTTATTGCTGGTGGAGGAGAGCATGATCCCGGTTTTCTCGTCTTGCACGGGCAAGAAGCAGGATCCTGTGGCTGGGAGCCACACCCCTCCCAATTGAAGGACTACCAACTAGAGAAGCACCCCACACACCCTTGGGCTAGAGGATCCCTGCTACAGTGATCTCCCAACTCCAGGAGTTTCCCCACACCCTCAAACCTTAAGGATTGTGGCATCTGTGCTCCCTAGTGCTCAGGGGTGTGTAAGTCCAATACACCTTGGGGATCAGAGTTGCCATGATCAGTGGGGCTCATAAGCTTTTCATTGGGCATGGTGCACCCTTGTGCCTAGGAGCCCCATTAGCTGACAGGGATTCCAGGGAGACCCTGCTACACATGCAAATTACAGCTTGACGGCAACCAGCTATAAAGTTAGTACACATTTTTAGGTCTAGCTTTATAGGTGGTTAGAGCCTTTTATTGTATGATAGCTACTTCACACCTGTAGCTGGTCTCTGGGTAACTGCACAATTAACCAGTGCATTGCACAAATCCCATAACTTGTGGAGAGGGGCTAGGACCTCTCTGTTAATGAACATTCACTGACTATATGTAAGATTTGCTCTTTAGATAGAACACGTACAGGAAGTTGTATCCACAGCAATTATCTGTGGTCTCAGTGAAGTTGTCAAGAGCATGAGATGTGACTGCCAATTTTTATATCTCTGTATTACAGCAGGGTCTTGGGTGAAACTGAAGTCAGGGTTGCTGCATGCACCTTACTAGTGAGTGCATAGTGAAAACCAACACCAGGCTGCAGGAGTTCACAACCAAAGGCAGGCAGAACTTGAGAGGAAAGACTACAGACTCTCAAGCAGAGGGATCAGGGTGATGGTCATAAATCTTTTAGTGCCTTGATCTTTTTGTTAGGATTAAGGTTTAGTAAGGCAGTAGTTGGGTGAGTACTAAATGAGTGAAGAGAGACTTAGGATCCCTTATAGTTGAGGTGGTAGGAAGCTGTGCAGCGCAAACAGAGCACGCAAACAGGGTGGGCTGCGAGGGGGGAACTGTCCCCCCAGGCCAGGGAGCACCTCTGGAGCTAACCCTCGGGGAGCAGGCTCTGGCGGTACCGGATCCTCCCAGCGGGGGAGCGTAGGGGGCGGGACTGCCTGCAGGCACTTCCGGGTAGAGCGGGGCACCTGATTGGCTGTTGGAGCAGGGGCAGGAAATTCAAACTGCGGGCTTTAAAAGCCGTGGTGTGATGTAGTTCCCAGCACTCAGGAACCAGCAGCAGGAAGGAGAGGATCCAGGCACATGTATGTCCTGAAAGCACGTGTAACCCCTTTACTTACTGACTGACCGGCAACAGCAGCAGCAGAGGAATTGGCAACAAGGGCGGCAGCAGCTGATCCCCCAAAGGTAAGTGGGGTGGAGGGACCCAGCACAGCTGAGCCGGATCCAGAGGGGAAGCCCCCTGGCTCCCTTATAGCTGAGCTGGTAGGGAGCCGAGCTCCCGAGCTGCTCAGTGTGAACAGAGTGCACAAACACACGTGCGCTGGCATTTGCACCAGCGGGCAAGCAGGAATGGCCAGGAGGGAGACTCCTGTACGGGTAGAGCATAGACACCACACAGATCTAACAAACAGCAGCTTATACAATGGTGTGGACGAGGAGTGGTGCTAGGGCCTCTGTCCGGGGGTCCATTCCTACCCGGGGCTGGTCTGAGGCCTTCATCCAGACTGAGCCCCTGGGGAAGCTGGTGTCCCCCTGCCTCCTGGCCTGCAGGGGATCCCCAGTAGGGATGGGGGGGCAGAGATTGGGGGGCCCCACACCTGTCCGTCAGGTGCCCGTCTTAGGGCTCTGGAGGCGCAGGTGAGGGAGCTCCGGGAAGAGGTTAGCAGGCTGAGGGGTATCAGGGAGGCAGAGGATGAAATTGACAGTTATTTCCTTTCCCTGCAGGACCAGGCACCTAAGGAAGAAGCATCCCGGGGAGTGCCCTCTACAGCAGAATGGCAGACAGTCACATCCAGGACCAGAGCTGCTTGCAGTAAACTAGTACCAGTTCCTCCAGTCTGACTGGTGAACAGGTACGAGGCCCTGGTGACCCTGCAGGAGATGGAAGGAGAGGAGGAAACCTCTAGGCAGGAACCAATGCCACATTCTCCACACTCTGACAGGTCAGAGATCCAAGCAGACCCAGAGGAGGAGGGGTCAAGTGATCATCGTAGGTGACTGCATCCTGAGAGGTATGGAAGGACCCATCTGCCACCAGAACCCCTCAACACGAGAGGTCTACTGCCTGCGCAGAGCAAAGATTTGGGATGTGACGGGAATAATCCAGGCCAGGATTAAGCCCACCGATTACTACCCCATGGTCTTAGTCCATGCGGGTACTAATGATGAGGCCAGGAGAAGCCCCGATCACTTGACACCTACCATGTGTCTAGGCGGCGTGCTGAAGGAGTTCGGTGCACAGGTGGTATTCTCTTCTGTTCTACCAGTTTGCGGACGCGGAAGACAGCATGAGAACTGCATTAAAGAGACCAACTGGCGGCTTCGGCAGCGGTGTCTTGAGACAGGCTTCGGCTTCCTAGACAATAACTCACACATCATGACGAGGGACATACTCAGTTGGGATGGACTTCACCTGTCCCCCAAAGGTAAGCGTGTGTTCTCTTCTAGGTTGGCAAATCTCCTCCGGCGGGCTTCAAACTAGGCTCATCGCGGGAAGGGGAAGATGAGGAAGGGGGAAGCCGTGGACCACCAAACCATGTGGCACTCACAAGGACAGCCCAGCCTGAAAAAGGAGAACATTGGGAACCTGCAATCCATGGGGTGGCCAGCAGTACAGCATAGGTAAGCAGTAAGCAAGTAGGCAATAAAGGGCCCTTTGCGAATTGGATCTGGGGGGCAAAAAAGGCACCTGTCACAAGGTTCAAATGACTATATACTAATGCTAGGAGCATGGGGAACAAGCAGGATGAACTAGCACTCCTGCTTGCAGAAAACACCTACGTCTTAGTAGAACTATCTGAAACCTAGTGGGATTCTTCCCACAACTGGGTGGTACATACTGAGGGTTATAGGCAGAAAGGACAGGGTAGGGAAGAAAGGGGGACGGATTGTGCTCTATGTCAATGAGCAATATACATCAACCCTCATCAAGACAGAATCAAAGGAGGAGAAAGTAGAAGGACTGTGGGTTAGGTTACATGGGGAGCAAGGAGAAAGGGATTTGGTGGTAGGGGTCTGCTACAGACCCCCACAACAAGGGGAAGAACTAGATTCAGGGCTCCTGAGGCAGCTCTCAGAGACCATAAAAACTAAGGAGGTGGAAGTCACGGGGGACCTAAACTACCCAGACATCTGCTGGGAGACACAGACAGCAAAATCCCACCGCTCACGCATGTTCCTATCCTGCGTGTAGGATCTCCACCTGATGCAGGAGGTACATGGTCCCACTAGGGGGAATGCCTCACTGGACCTGGTACTGGCAACGGGGGATGATATGGTAGGGGACCTACAGATTGGTGGTCGCCTGGGGGACAGTGATCACTGAATAATAGAATTCACCATAAGACATTGAGTGGGTAAGGTAACTAGTAGGGTGAAAGTGCTAGACTTTAGGAAAGATGACTTCAATGAACTCAGGCAACTAGTCAAGGACACACTGCAGAGTAGGAGTTTTGAAGTGATGGGAGCCCAAGAAAGGTGGCTGTGCCTTAAGGAAATGATCCTTCGGGCACAGAGGGAGACAATCCCGATGCGAGGAAAAAGAGGGAAAAGGGCCAGGAGGCTTCCTTGGCTGACCAGAGAAATCCAGGGCAGCCTGCAGACTAAAAGGGGAGCACATAAAAGTGGAAATGGAGAGAGATTACCAAAGAGGAGTATACCTCCTCTGCTCGCGCTTGTAGGGAGGCAGTTAAACAGGCCAAAGCTACTATGGAGCTGAAGATGGCATCCCAAGTAAAGGATAACAAGAAATTGTTTTTTAGATCTATAGAGAGTAAAAGGAAGGTCCAGGGTGGAATAGGACCCCTACTAAATGGGCAGAGGTAATTGGTGACAGACGGGGACAAGGCTGAACTCCTCAATGAGTTCTTTGCCTCAGTGCTCCTAAGTGAGAGGCAGGACAAGGCTCTTACTGGGATTGTAGAGAGGCAGGAGCAAGGTGCCAGACTACCATGCGTAGACCCTGAGATGGTGCAGTCGCTTGGAGGAACTGGATGCCTTTAAGTCAGCAGGCCTGGATGAGCTCCATCCAAGGGTACTGAAGGCACTGGCTGACGTCATTGCACAACCACTGGCGGTAATATTTGAACACTCGTGGCACAGGGGCCAGGTCTCAGAGGACTGGAAAAGGGCCAATGTGGTCCCCATTTTCAAGAAGGGGAGGAAGGAGTACCCAGGTAACTACAGACCACTCAGTCTCACCTCCATCCTAGGCAAAGTCTTTGAAAAAATTATCAAGACTCACATTTGCGAGAGCCTGGCAGGACAAATTATGCTGAGGGGGAACCTGCATGGGTTCATAGCAGGTAGATCATGCCTGACTAATCTAGTCTCTTTTTATGACCAGGTTACAAAACTCCTGGATGCAGATGTTTTGCAGAAGTAGGGATTGGTGTCGTATACTTAGACTTCAGGAAGGCCTTCGATACGGTATCCCACCCCAAACTGGTAAACAAGTTAAGAGGTTGTGACTTGGATGACTACATGGTCCAGTGGGTGGCGAATTGGCTAGAGGGTCGCACCCAGAGAGTCATAGTGGATGGGTCGGTATTGACCTGGAAGGGTGTGGGCATTGGGGCCCGCAGGGCTCGGTCCTTGGACGGATACTCTTCAATGTCTTCATCAGCGACTTGGACGAGAGAGTGAAGTATACTCTGTCCAAGTTTGCAGATGACACAAAACTGTGGGGAGAAGTGGACACACCAGAGGGCAGGGAACAACTACAAGCAGACCTGGACAGGTTGGACATGTGGGCAGAAAACAACAGAATGCAATTCAACAAGGAAAAATGCAAAGTGCTGCACCTAGAGATGAAAATGTCCAGTACACCTACTGCCTAGGGAATGACCTGCTTGGTGGAACGGAAGCGGAAAGGGATCGTGGAGTCCTAGTGGACTCTAAACAGCGTACATGTTACATTTGGGCCCAGACTCATAACTGGGGAGGGGCTGGGCTGCAATCTTTACCTTGAGGTTGATTAGTATATACCTCTGACATTCATTTTGTCTGAAGGCATTGTAGCGATGAGCCCTACAGACTAAATAAATCAGAGAGGCATAAGATGTCATGGGCAAATCCTCACCTCCCATGGCTGAAACCTTAAATCAATGAGTTTATTAGCCCAAATTATTCTCCCCATAGAGAAGTGACGGAGCCTGATTGGCTCAAAACCTTGTCGTACCAAGGTTGTATAAGGTATTTCCTGGCAAGCCTTTCTCTGGTTTCTGGGTTGTAAAAAAAATGAAGCCCCTTAACCTCTGTTCTTGTTCTGCGTAACAGATCAATGACGCTGGAGGTTTCCCCCAGGGGGTGGTTTTTATTGTTACCCATGTCCTGTCTATGCATTTTCTACAGCCAAGAAGAGTTTGGGCCATAGATGTAGTTTCATAATTTCTAAAATAAATCTCTCTTTTTTATTACTCCGGGATCCAGAACCAAAAGCCCTGTGGATCTGCCTCTACAGACCCACTTCTTGTACTACTGTTTTCCCAGCAACCCATAGATGTAGACTCAGAATTTCCAAAACAAATCTTTCTTGTTAGCCCCATGGTGCTTTTACCCATAGAAATACATTGGCCCTGCCCCTTAATTGGTCACAAAACTGAACTCTCAAACATATAAAGCACTAACCCCTCAAGGAGCTGAGCTCCACAGCCCTTTCGCTTTCCAGCAAAACTTAGTGGGAACTGAGGAAAAGCAGAAACCTGGTCTACCACACTGAAGCCTACCAGTGTAGGGCTGCTCCCACCCTTACCCCCACCCAGTTAAATCTTTTTCACAACCTGTACAAAATGAGTTGGTTGCTTCCTCTGTCCTTTGCACTGAATCATTAAAACTGATCCTAGTTATCTGCCTTGGAGGGCATGATATCGGAGAGGCTAAAAAGTGAAAGTGTCATAGGAGCTGAATTTACTTACACCTTTTCTCTCTCCATACTGCCTGCTAGAACCAAATGCATAGTCATAGGGAATTGTTGACTATAAGGGGTCATACCAAATAGTTACTGTCTGGACAGAGGACTTTAGCAGACGCTGGGACAGTTACTGGTTGGTTGCAGTAGATTTGTTTTCAAAATATTCGATCATAATTATGTTGCATGCCACAATTTCCCTAACCACCTTGTATATAAGAAAAGGTAAGAATAAACTCTGTCTGAAAGAAGAAACTGCAGGGGTACACTGAGGAATGAGCCATCAAGAGATCAAAGAGCCAATCTGCAGAAGAGCAAGCAGAGCACCAAGCGAGCTCCAGGCAGGGCACCTGAAGAAGTTCCTGAGAAAAACAGAATTGCCCAGAAAGTCGGGAGGGAGAGAGATAAGCCTGAGGAGAGGAGCGCAGGCGTTTTTTTTTAGTGGAAGAGAAAATAATCAGGGTTGTTTTACCGATCAGAGACTGCCTTGGGAACTAGCCTAGGTACTATGGCTCTACTGTGTTGAGGTTGATCAATAAAGCTCTTCTTTGGCAAAGAATGAGCTGTCCCTTCTGATATATGTGACTTTGGGCGCACTCTGTATCTCTAAAGAGATAAACTCTTTCAAGAGGTTAGGATAGAAGTTATCGTTCTGAAGGGTGGGGGAACAGATAACCATGCGGGTAGGGACCAAAGGAATGGAGGAGTGCAAAGCGGTCTCCCGCATGCGGGGGTTGGCTTCAGGGGTACTCCAAGACACCGTGGCAGTCTCAGCATTCCATGGGAAATCTGAGACACAAAGCATTACTTCTCCATTTCCCATTATTTGCATTTTCCGTTTCCTCTTCCAAACAGTCTCTCTTTCACTTCTTTCAGCTTCTGTGAGACGCTTGTTTGCAAGGATTCCTCTTTTGGTGTCAGTTTTGCAGTCTCTGTCTGGCAATCCTTACAATTGCAAGGGAAGTGGATATGGAAAGGAGAATATTAATATTCAGCTGGTATAACGGGCTCTGCCTACAGGGACATCTACAGCTTCTCATGAGGCCACCCTATGCCCATTCTCTGACTCCAGCTTCCCCTATCTGGTCCTCTCCTCTCTCACCTGCCATGTCTTCATGTTAAAAATAAATAGATTCTGGAGGCTGGCTTCAAATACCTGGGGCTTGGCATTCAGTGTCTTACCCTTCCCTGCTCATCATTAGGCTGCCACTCAGAACATCCTCATACACTGAGTGGATCAGGGATCTCCTGCCCTGGTCTGGGCTCCCATGGCCTGGTCTCACTCTCATTCTGGCTCACTGGATCTTCCAGGCTTTGCCCTTTTCCCCTAGGCTTTAGTTCCTAACAGTACATCAGGGCCTGGATCCTGGCTATGCTTTATCTAGGCCTTAACCATTCACAACAAAGAGCATCTCCAAGGCATTCCCTCTAATTCCGGACATCTTGGATGTACTGATACCCTCTAATTCAGGTCATCTTGTTCAGGCATTGGCCCCTCAACCTCAGCCCTACGGTGCCTTCTTTTGAAGCAACAGCCCCACTAGGCCCCCTCCTCTAGCCAGTCCCAGACTGGCCATCTTTCAAGATATTTAACCCTATAGACCACCTAATGGTATTGTTCAGCTATGCTATTAATTATTAGTCTAACGAGCATGTTCATAGGTTATTTTTTATTATTAATATAAATGAATTATGAACTTGCTCTTTTCATTTACTTTCTCCTTTAGTTATGGACCATTGCATTTCCTTGGTACGTACCTGTGTTTCTCAGGAATGTTTCTTAGGACAGAACGCAATGTTTTAGTATTATCCTCTACCTAAATAAATGGCAAGGTAGGTAGGGGGGCACATATTAGGAAGCTTGCCACCTTTGCATCACTACACAGTCATATCTAAGTTATTTCTTCTGTCAGTTGTTTGCTGTGAAATGGATGGGAATCCAGGTGTTAGTGGGACAGTATGCCAGAGCACAAAAGCCATTTCCCTGACTTGCACAATAATTCCCACCTTTGGTATATTAAGAGGCCAAACAGTGGAGGGGCTTCAGAGACTAAATACACTTGTGGCAGTGGTGATACTCCTAGAATAGGGCCAGGGAATAGCTGTGCAGGAACAGCTGAAGCAGTGGCTTAGGAAGCTGGTACTTCCATTGCTCAAGTGCTGCCTAAGCATTTCAGCCTAGAGGGGATGCCAGTATGGCCCTGGTCACTACATTTATGAAGAACAAATTAACAAAAATGTATTGGTACTTACATTGGACTGCCAGGGCTGCCAGCCCTACCAGCAATACCAGGCACAGGGTAAGCAAAATCACAGAAACCACACTCTGCGTGGAGGACAGGGTGGGATGCCTTAAAAGAAAAGCAATCAGCAGGAATTAACAAAGGTAGATACCGAAGGTCCATAGTCCATTTCCATGTTCTTTTCCACTGGTTTTATTTCTCCTTCTTTGTTCCCATAGATCTGCACATCCAGCTTCTGACAGCACAGCATCTGGTACAGGAACCCTACAAGGGTCTGTACAGAAGGTGCTCACTGCCTTCCTTCCAGGGCAGGGAGATGCAAATGGTAGCTCAGACATGAGTATAGTTGTTTTTTCCACTGCAATCTGTTTGCAAAGTTCTCAAAGACCCCGTCATTAAAGAGGACAGTTCTTGCCTTCCTTTTCACCAGAATGACTTCCCAGGTCAGAGCAGCAGCAGCAGCTGTTCCATGTGTATTTGAGAAATTCATTCCCCTCTACATTATGCCGCAGCAACCCACACTTAGCAATATCTTTTGTATCTCTTGTATCTCCTTCTTGCTGTCCATCCTGCTGGCTATTGAGGATTATGTCACTAATGTGGAAGTGTTTCAAAGAGCCAACACCACCAGTATTGAGGTGATTCTCCTACAGAATCACCTGTGGTGGGCAAGCTATGTGGCCTGGATGGATGACCACCCACCAAAGGCCATGCTGTATGGGGAACTGACAACTGGGAAAGGTGACAGAGGGGTCCCACACAAGCATTTCAAGGACACTCTGAAGAGGTCCTTTTTTTTGCCTGTGGTATATACCACAAGCTGGGAAACACAGGCTGCAGATCATGATGCCTGGCAGCTCCAAACCAAAAAGGCTCCAGCCTTCTTTGAATGTCAGAGCAGAGCCAGCATCGAGAAGAGGCAAAGGAGGAAAGATACACCCACCCTCATCTAGCAACCATCAGCTATAAACATGTAACCATTGCAGGAGGATTTGCCTCTCTATAACTGGACTGATTAGTCACCAGCAGGTTTATAACTGGTGTGGGCAGTTACCTTCCTAACATCTTTGTCTGTGAAGAAACATCGAGAAAGAAGAGAAACGTACCAAAATATACCTTCCTTCCATTTTTCTTCTGCACCCCAAGTGGGAAGACTACCTGGGTTTGAGACATAGGTAAAATTTCAACCTGCTTCAACTAATGCAATTTGGTAAAACAACATGTAAAGCAAGATTTTGTATATCCTGGGATCTGTTAATAGTCATGTTTAGAATAAGTAGAAGCATTCACTAGATACATTTATATGGCCTTCTCAGAATGAGAGAAAGTGAGTGCACAGAGATAGACAGAGATGAAAACACAAGTGAGATAGGAAAAGGAAGAGATACATTCCCTAGGCTGGGATATGTTTCCTCTTTTTCTCAATCTTGGGAACTACTGCCAGAAGATACATTAATTGTCATGGACTATCCCTCCTTTGTGTATGCCTTATTCTCCTTAACTAAGGATGATATACACTTTCACATGTATTTGACTACCTGGCCTGTAGTTGACCTGTCTGAGGCATGTTTGCGGCCTTCAGGCATATTCAGTAAGAATGCAAATCTGGTTCTGCAAATGATCTGATACTGGGAACCAAGCTTAAACTGATACTGTTTAGCTTTTTTACTGCAGGTGGAAAAGAGAGTGAAGGAATGAAACGGGTTAGAATGTGAATGGAGAGAAAATGTGAGGAAGAATGGGAGTAATAAGGAAAAAGAAGAAAATCAGAAAGGAGAAATGAACAACAGAAAGACTTGTGACCTTAAAGGGAAACATATTTCATCAACAAGTGAACCTAAATGTCTCAATAAGCTAAGTAATAAATAATGAATATTAAGAACTGGATATTTAGTTCTCAGGTAAAAGCCAAATTCAAAACTTCCTCCTTGTGCATATTTATGAATGACAGCTCTGGGAGATCCATTGTGGTCTGGGGAGAAATCATAGTAAGTACTGAGTTAGTGAGGAAGCCCATGAACCATATGTGGCAGGCTTGTCACTTTTGCCTGGCATACTGGGCTTCAAAGAGGATGCTTCTGATTGGTGGAACATTTTCACCAAAGTACTATATAGGCTCACCACCCTTCAATGCAAATGTGAAAGGTGGGTGGGACCAGAAGTCTGGCCCCTTTATCCCCACCCCTTCCCTGGTACGGTGTGTGAAATCACCAGCCCTGCCCCCTCACCCCAGTCACACGATGCATGATGTCACCAGCCCCACCCCTGACCCCAGTCACGCGGTGCATGATATCAGCAACTCCACACCCACCACCAGTCACATGGTGTGTAACATCAGCAACTCTGCCCCCACCCCCAGTCACATGGTGTGTGACACCAACACCACATGGTCCATGATATCAGAAGGACAGCCCATGCAGACCCCTAAAGCCCAACCACTCATGCTGCAAGAGCCACTCTAGATCACATGGTGCAGTTATGGCCTATCAGGTCCCAGACTGCTCTAGCCCCCGCTGGAGCACAGGCATGGCCTATGGGGTGATAGGGTGGTGGTGTGACCCTTCTAACAACCCTCCCTACCACCCCCAACCAATTGGCAGGAGTTTCAGAGGCCTCAGACCTCCCAAGAGTGATGCTGAACCAATTGGAATGAGTAGAGGGGGTGGGATTTAGGCGGCAAACGCCACCAGGTCTATCTGCTTTCCCAAACAACTCTTCTGTTTATCTGAGACCATGCTAAGGCAAGCAGGGGCAGATATGGATTCTTTCATAATGCCTGTAGGCCCACTCACTACAACCCCAAGAAGGCCTTATAGAAAGCGTTACTCTAGAAATAGTTTTGAGGAGGAGACCCAGCTTCTTGCCCAGAGACTCTTTGAGAAACCTGACCCTGTTTGGGAAGACCCAATAAACAGGCAAATGGAGGAGGGGGTGCACATTTGACCTAGGGGGTCAAGAAGCCCAAAAATGTATTACTTGGTTAGATGAAGACATAAATCAAATAATTCAGGAACTTTGCCAGGCAATATGTCTTGATAGCATTTTCGATGCTGTTATAGCCATTGGGTTTGCCAGGAACATTCTCAGAATTACTGAGAAACATTTAATTCAGGTTAGAGAGCTTCTAAATGCTGTGTATTCTGCAGAAGATCCTAATGCTGCCCT
>JAGPOW010002882.1:46039-76415 GCA_030014935.1 Caiman crocodilus
CCCGGCCCGGCCCCGGCCCCGGCCCCGGCCCGTCCCGGCTCACCGGGCCCGAGGCAGGCGAGCGCGGGCAGGCGGCACCTGCTGACGATCACGTCGAGGGGCAGCGGCCCCGGCCCCCAGCGCACCTGCGCCAGCGCCGCCGACAGCTTCTCCATGGCCGCCTCCGCCGCCGCCGCCGCCCGCGCCGCCCCGGCCCGGCCCGGCCCCCGCCCCGCGCAGCCCCGCTCCCCCCGGATCGGGTCCGCCCGCCCTGCCCGGGCCCAGCCCCAGCCCCAGCCCCGGGATCGGGCCCCCAGCTCAGCCCTCCTGCCTCCCCCGCCCCTCAGCCCAGACCCTCCATCCCCCCGAGCCGAGCCGAGCCGGGCCGGGCCGAGCCGCACGCCAGCCCCGCGCCCAGCCGGCGGGGAGGGAAGGAGCCAGCCCGCTCCGCCCGGGAGCCGGGGTGCGGGCCCTCGGCCCGGGGCTCCCCGCCGCCGGCTGGGGGGCGCGCGCGGGGCAGCAGCACCCCCTGCCGCCCAGCGCGGCTCCTGCACCCGCGGGCACGCCCCGGCGAGGGCCACGCTCCCCCCGGCCGCGGCCGGGGCCACCTCCCGGTCCCCCCGGGCAGCGCGAGCCCTGGCAGCCGCCGCCGCCATCCCCCGGGCTCCTGCTGGGGGGCGATGCCCCTGCGGGCCGAGCCCAGGTGGAGCCAGGCTTGGCCCCCCGGCAGGAGCGGCAAAACCTTCCCATTGCCCCCCAGGGTCGGGTTGCAGCATCCCGGGGCTGGCAAGGAGCTGCCGGGGCAAGATCAGCCCAGACACACCCCGTGCCCCGTGTCGGACCGCACGCCACAGGCACTGGCATTGCCCCCGCTCCTGCCCCGGCTCCCTGGGAAGCGGCGGGGGGGCTGCGGCCACCAACACCCGGCTGCTGCAGGTTAATATACGCTGCAGAGACCCCGGCTCCAGACCATGCCCCGCTGCAGAGGAAGGTAAACCCACCCAGTCTGGACCAGTCTGAGCAGAGGGGAAATCCCTTTCTGCCCCCAGGGCAAAGTCAGGCTGAGCCCGAGCGCAGGGGCGAGACCCTCCAGCCGGTTGGTGCCCAGCCCCATCTCCAGCACCCGGCACCTCCGGGGGAGGCTTAAACCCCCCGGCACGGAGCAGAAAGGGGGTGGGAAGCAACCAGCACAGCCCAGAGCACGGGCATCGCTGCACCTGCACCATCCCACCCCAGCGCCCGCCTAGGCTTTCCTCGACACCTCCGGGGATGGAGAGTCCTCCCTGCCCCGGGTTGCTGGGATCCTGCATGTCCGGTGCATCCAGCGCGACTCCCTGACGTGATGCCAGGCCCCTGACCCCTCCCAGGGGCCACGTGGGGCAGCCCGGCCCAGCCCGGCCTGGCAGGCGCGCTCCCCGCAGGGCGCGGGAGCCCTGGACACCGGGAGTCCCGAGCCGGGCAGAGGCACTGGGGCCCATTACAACTTACCAGCCCCTCTGCCGGCGTCGCTTCACTTCCTTCCTAGGTCCCTGCTCTCAGGAGACGGTCCAGCATGGAGAGGAGACGGCACGCAGGCCGCAGAGGTGCCTGGGCTCGGCCTTGTGCTACTGCTGGGCTATTCCAGTTAAAGAAAAAAAAAAGTTTTCCTTAAAATCCACCATTTTTGCCAAACGGAGCAGCTGAAGTTGGAAAACTTCGTTTTCCATTGGAATAAAAACCCAGCAGAGCTCCGGCGTCGCAGGGACCCCCTTGGTGGGGCAACCGGTGGCTCTGGCAGCGGCCCCGATTCTGCAAGTGGATCCCTGCAGCGAAACCCTAGCGTCCCACGCCACGGCCGGAGCTGTTGCTGGCCTCTCCAGTAGGACGAGCGTCCAGCTGCACCCGGCCGTATCCAGGGCATGTGAAAAACCCTGGAGCAAAGGCAGACTCACGCACGCCAGGACTCGCAACGCACCCAAGGTGCGTCCCCCGTGCCCCTGCGCTGGGTGGCAGCTGGCGGGGCTCCTGACCGCGGTGCGGTCGTGAAGCCTGCCACGGGAGGGCACCCTGCCCTCTCCGAAACCAGCCGGGGCTCTCCGGAGCGGCAGGAGCTTGCTGCAAATCCTGGGAAGGCGGCCTCCGCGAGCCTGGAGCCGGCTGCTGGCCTCTCCCAGCCGGGGGTCGATGGCAAGGGCGACTGGCTGAGAGTGCCGTGCCCCGTCTGCCTGGCTGCACCCGAGGCACCGACTCCACCGGGTGGGCATCGGGGCAGCACCGGTCCAGCTGGACCCAGGGGCCATCGGAGGGGGCCGCATGCTCTTGCTTTTGCAAACCCGCAGCCTGCCAGGGGCTCGCTGGGTTCGTACACGGGTGCCCTACCCGGACGGATCGGGGGTGTAGATAACGCGGGACACTTTTCTCCAGTTTGAAACGGGAAGTGTCATTACTATGTAGGCGGTCTGACACTGGATTATTCTGTTTAAGAACAAAGCAAAAACCAATCTAACTTCCCCGTCACTCATTTGCTAGATTATATATTACATCCAAGCAACGCAACAAGCTAGGCCAAAACCAGCCTGAAGCTCTTGTGTCACTAGCCCTGCAGTCACCGTAGTTAAACGCACCTCTCTTTTTCCAGTTCACAAAGCAAAATCCGGTCTTCTTGAGCATCTGGACAGGACCTCTAGCACATCACCTGAGTTAATATAACGAATACCCCTGAGTTAAGGCTTTGAGGTTGAACGGAAACAAGCCTGCGGGGCAGCGAACCGGAAGACAGGCAGGACGGTCGGGGGTGTTGACACCGATGGAGTGAAGGGAGATCCGCGGGAACCAGGTCACTGATAAACCATGAAGTCAACGGGCCTGCATCGAACCACTGCTGAGGTTTGGGTGGATTGAAAGGGTGCAACTGCCCCACGGCACCCTCCTAGATCTGGCCCCGGTGCCCTAAGAAGGGCATGATGGAGACAGGAGTCACCGGGGCCAGGCCGGGCATAGGCGTGCTGCCCGCCGGGGATCAGGGAGAGTCCTCCGGGCCCTGAGAAGGGACGTGGAGGCTGCTGGGGACGCGTCGCTCTGCAAGGTCTGGACAGCCCCTCGGCCCGGGCACAGGCCGCAGCTGAGCTCAGGATCCCGGGGAGCGACAGCCCTCGAAGCCGTCTCCCTTTGGCCCGTGCAGCTCCGGGGCCCCTTGTCCCTCCCACGTGCCTACGACGCCGCGTGGAAGCGCTCACGCCGGGGCCCGGCCGCGTGCAGAGCGGGGGGCTCGAGCCCGAAAGCGATGCGCTGGCGAGACCCCTGCGCTTGCCCGGCCGCCGTGCTCTCCCTCCAGCCCGCGGGGGCTTCCCAACAGCACGGCTCGCTGCCGCTAGTCCTGGGGGCGGCAGGGAAGGACGCGGGGAAAGTCCCCTGGGGACGGGCTGTCGGGACAGGCATCTCCCACACGTCATGAGACGCGTGGCTTTTCCTCCCGCCCCAGCGCACGGCCCTCGTGGAAACGCTTCCCCCGCCGTGCTGACCGGCAGCAGCTGAGAGGCCTGGCCTGGGAGAAGTGACCCGGGTGGCGAGGGTGGGCCGCTTCTCAGCGAAGACCCACGAGGACGGATAGACCCTACCGGAGAGGTTGCCACATGCCATGGCACGGAGGGCAAGGCCCCAGGACGGAGATAAGGCTTGGCCCGACGCTGAGAGCGCCCCGCGGTTGCTGTATCTGGCTTATTCATGGATGAGGTTTGGCACCGAAACGCCCCGAGCTCCTGCACCAAGTAGCAATCCAGCCCCGTCCCCAGACAACGCCGTGGGGTGCGTCCACGGCGCCTCGAAAATGCGATGCCTGTACGACTCCCTCAGGGTTCAAAACCCCTTATTCGCATTCAGACCAGAGCAAAAGCTGCCACGTGGAAGGACCGCTGGCTACCCAGCCCCTGCAGAAAAGGCGTTATTCAGCGTCCAGACGCAGGCAAAGCGCCAGCCAAGCCCGGGCTGAACGAGCCGGCCGTCCTAGAACCGAGATAACCAGCCGTCCCGGCTGCGCTTCCAGCTGGTTGGAGAGGTGCTGCAGTCGCACCCCACAAACACCTCCAGCCTCTGGTGTGTCCCCTGCACACGCTCGTGCCACTGAGCTGTCCCCGCTTCAGGCACGGGGCTTGCTCTGGTCCTTGCTGGTGTCACAGGGCATGGCCAGAGGAGCTAACCGTGCTGCCTTCTTCTAGCACCATCGGTCTTGGGGTCTCCAATGCTCCCTCGGGTGCAAAGTGCACGGATGAGAGCATGACATTTTGTCTGCCTTCCTTTATCTATAGCCCTCGTCTCCAAGGCTCCCAGCTCCTGCCCCGTCCTGTGTTTGCAGTCATTCGGGTGGCCTGCTGGCCCCACCATTAAACGTGATACACCTGGATCCCATTCATTCATTCTCAGCTCACTCAAGTGTCTCCTAACAGTGCAGGGGATGGGTCGTGCTGGCCCAAGGCACGAGGGGGAGAGCACCCGGCGCTATTCCACGTGCCCACCGCGGCGACTCGACTGCATCGCTGCCCGGGGCCTCAGACCGGCTCGTCCCGCCTGCGGTCTTGCGGAGGCCGGGCCCCTGCGACCTGCACGCACAAGGCTCTGATCTCTCTTTAGCAAAACCAAGTCATCAGGACATCAAAGCTGCCATGCGCAGGGTCAGAGCCCAGGTCCGCGGTGCCGTCTCCCGCGTCACACGGCAGCAGAGCGCGGAGGCTGGAGGGAGAGTGAACAGGGGCCGAGTAGGGTTTTTCCCCCCGTTCCTCTCACGTGCAGCCTCCACCTTTTAGGGTCCAGGCAGTTCTGACACGGAGGCTGTGCCCTTCAATAGCAGCCAATGTCCCCTGGGGTCTCCTAACTAGCCATCCAGCAGCAACAAGGACTAAAAGACCCTGAAGAGCTAATACTGCTGCAAAGCAAAACCGTGCCTTTCCGACCCAGGAAGGGGCAAATTCTCCAGCCGAGCTACACGGGGCACATGAAGACAGCACCCTGCACAGGCAAACCCCACTAAGGGCAGAGGTCAGTTTTCAAAAGCGTAAAACCCTTGTGCCAGCAAAGCCGGGCCCGCAGGAGGGCCCTTGACCGCCACCGCGCTGCTGCCATCAAGCAACGGCGTACACTGAGCTCGATTGTGCCCACACTCGGGTGCAATGGCAGCATCATGCCAGGTGCTGTGTATAAGGCCACGGGGCCAGGAAGCCGGCGTCGCTCTGGCAATAGTTGTGCTACCGCAGCAGGGACTTCTTGCACCGATGCAGCTCCATGCAGAAGTTTTTTCAGGTGCTGGAGCTCCCCCAAGCTGCGGCAACCATCCCGCATGGGCAGACGGCTGCACTAGTGGTCTGGGCAGCAGCATTAACAGCTGCAGGACACGAGCTTTTCCTGGCCTGAACTGAGAAATCAATAGCTTAGCATGCAAGGGGAGCCTGGAGCTGTGGTGGGAAAGATGCAGAGGGAAGATCAGAAGGGAAACAGAAAGGATGAGAATAGCTGCAGGACGTGGAAGAGCTTGGTTACTAGAGGTCATGGTACCCCGGGTGGTCTACGGAGCCAAGAGCTCAGCGGCAGGGGCTGAAGCCCTCAATCCTTTGGGTTTATTTCCACTATCGAGGTTCAAAGCCTCCCTGGAGCCGAGCAGAACCGAGGACCCGGTGAAGCAGCTGGGCCGCCCACTTCAGTTGCCCCTTTTGCAGAAAACCGCTGCTGTCTCCATGAGCAAGCAGACTTTCGGGGAGCACGACGGGCACTGGACCTGTTGCGCGTTCACAAAACTGAGCGCAGTTCATTCAGTGGTTTACGCCACCCGCCTCCTACAGCGAAAGGCCAGGGCAGAGAAGCCCAAATCACGTCCTGCACAACGCAACTCTCCTTAACGTCACTGCAAGCACTCGCTGCACGAGGGCACGCCTACACACAATCCCACTCTCAGCCGCGGAGGCAGCAGCAATCCGAGCCGCTCAGCCAAGCCGGGAAGTGGAGGCAATCCTACCCCTCGTGCCGTAGCAGTGTGCACCAAGAGCACAGGGAAGGATTCAGCAATGCTAGTTGTCGGGGTTTGGGCTCTGCTAGGCCGTAGTTATACTAACAACCCTCGTAGCTAAGCTATGACACTGCAAAGTACCTTGGGAATAACTGGCTTTGCTGGCCCCTGGATGGCCTGCCAAGACCCAGGGAGCAAAATGCTACTTCAAAGGAAAAACCAGGAGCTGAGAAGTTGAGGAGTAAGAAGGTAGTGCTTACTAGCAAAGCAGGGGTAACAAGAGTGAGGTCCGTGCAAGGTGGTGTAAGCTGAAGACACCCAGACTCTGCAGGGAGTGAGCTCCAGGTGCTGAACATGGAAGCGGGGAGCTGCTCGTGGCCAGGGATGGGTGCAGGTGCCTGGACTTGGCCCAGGGACCAGCAAGGATGGACATCTCACTAGAGAGGAGTTGGCACAGAGCAGGGGTACCTCCGTTATAAATAGTGATGAGGTTTCCCTTTTGTAGAGACTTGGGGGTGTCCACGCGTGCAATGCCTTGCTTACCGCTGCCTGCTCGCTACCCTCCTAAGAGACGCAGCCTGGACACCGGGCAGACGGCTGGTGGGAGCCCTCCCAAACCCCCGAGCACCTCCGAACAGCACGACTTGCCTTCCTCTGCCCGTCCCTCGGGGAGTGACCACTATCGCTTACCCTCCTGCCCCCTCACCCACCTCCAGATGTGTTACCGGCGCCCTCTACTATGGAGCAGGCTTAACGAGGTCGAGGGACTATTCAGTACGGCTTAGGAAGTAACAGATTCAAGTTTATAAAAGCTTTTATTTGCTCACGGTATGACCGAGGGGACAGCGCTCTTTTATACAGTAAGTGGTACAAAAGAATGGTTGTAAATGAACAGCCAGACAGGGTTAGCCAAAAAAAATTTTTAAAGTGTAATTAAAATATCGTAAGCAAGGTAGTTAATGAGCTTAGACCTGATCACAGCCAGAACTTCCAACAAGGCTAAAAACTGCACTGCCCGTCTCAGACTCCTGAGGTCCTTGCCACCAACTACTCTGCTGCTGCTCACAGCACCGCCTGCCGTCTTACGGCCGAGGGAGAAGACTGGGGCGTAAATCACTGAACGTTTAAAACCCTGTCAAGGCAACTGGACAAATAGATTCCATTGCGAGATTTAGCTTTTGATTAGGAATTTAATTCACTTACCATTTTTGCCATAGCAAAAAAAAAAAAAAAAAAAAAAAAGTTAGCGGCAATGCTCCTCTGGGGACTAGTTATGTTAAAAAAAGATCACCCCTCCACTGGTACAGGCTACATTGTGTGCAGCGGGATTAATTGGTGCCAGGGTAATTAAAAACGAAATGTGGACTTTGTCGCTGCAGAACCCAGAGCTCCATCACTGCCTGGACGGGGTCCGTGGAAGTCTCCTTTTAGAGCATCAGACTTTACCCGCAGGGGCAGGGGTGGCGGGGGAAGAGAACGGGTCCTCCTGCAAGTATGCGATTCACAAGCAGTTTGGGAGCCGGCAATAAAAAGTACTCGCACATCCCAAAAGGATTGTTTCGCTTTAGCAGAGGCATGTACGCTTAAGGCTTCTTCCTCCATAAATGTGCCTCGCACTCCACAAATAAATGAAAGCCAAGCCACACAGTTGGAAATCATGTTTTTATATGAACAGAAATAGACCATCTAGAAATATTTCAGTTTATTTAACTCGTTAAGTAGAATATGAAACTGAATTTGTAGCTAGTAGTACCAGAGAGTGGACTGTTCTCCAACTGCTTGGTGTTTTAACGAACACAGCTTCCACAAAGGATCCCAACAGACTTGCACAGGAGAGGCAGAGCCCCACAAAGCAAATGAAAAAGCTCACGGTCTAGACAGATTATACAAAAATGGAAGTATACTCCATTTTCCCTTTTTTGATAATGTTAGAAAGTGCAGATTTAACAAAAAGGTAGCCGGATTCTCTCTATTTACAAAGCTGATCAATAGGCAAGAAACAAAACCACATCAAATTTAATCCCTTAGAATCCCAGTTCCTTGCCTTTACCTCAACAGCCACTCAACTGGAAAGGGTTAACAAGTAGAGAGACAGAAAAAAAAATAAAAATAAAAATAAACCACACCACACATGGGAAGAGGGAGACACATCAGTAAAGTTACTACACAGAGCAGGTCAGAACTAGGAAGTTAAAAACACTGTAAATTCATTAAAGTCAAGTCAGGTCATTTGCTGTTACTATGAAGTGGAGGAAGATCAAGAAAGCAAGTGCATGAGTCAGGCGCAAACCCGCCCGACTACCAGAATTCGACTCTGGGGTTCCATTTACAATTGTTGCTGAGCGGAGGAGTCCTCCTACAGTGTGTACAGGCAAGCCAGGCGGATGTTAAAACGCTGTCCCTGACAAGACACCCGATTCAATAGGAGCGGTCTAAATCAGCCCGGTGTTCTTCAGCCCCTTCGCTGCTAGGAATGAATGAAGCCATTCAGCTATTTAACACACAGGTGTCTTATTGGGACGCTGGTAGCGTAGCTAGCAGGTCTTTATCTACAGAGGAAGCAGAGAGGCAAAAAACTGGAAAAGCAAGTTAAATACTCAAGGGGGCTGAAAAACACAGGGATGCTGATTCTGTCTCCCTTCCGAATCACCTGTGGTCTTCCAACAGGATTCAAGTGAGGTCAAGAACGACCATAGCTACGTACAGACGATTCTTATTTACTATACATTTTTTTTTTTTTAAACTTAACACTGGGAAATGGAAAGTTTCAGGGAAGCAGTAATTCAACGCAACTGCCAACTCTGTTTTTTTCTTTCTTAAAAAAAAAAAAATCTATTTTACTGAACCTCTTGCTAGGCTACCAAATGACTCATTGGAGCAGCTACCAAATCAAGAGAACTTTTAAGTTCAAGTTAACTGCTGTCAGTTTGGGAACGGCATGTTATATTCATACACATAGAGAAGACAACCACATCACCCTCCATAGAAAACTAGTGCATGCAAACAACTCTTCCATATCATAAAACCCAACGGCTATGCAGGAGGAGAGAAGAGATACTAGTGAATTGACATTGGCTAGAGGGAAATTAGTAAGTATCTTTAACATTTTATCTTGAAAGCTAAATCAGTGCTTTGTATTAAGTTTGGCAAACTTACAAGGTTGCCGTCTTTTTCATTAACACATCACACCATGAAGGAAAGCAAATAAAAGCAGCATGCAGGCAAAAAGAAAGAAGTCGCTGGGAAGGGGAGAAAGGAGGTAAAGTTAAAAAAAAAAACGGCAGCAAGAACAGTTCTGAATTGCTAAGTCACCCAAGGGGAGACCCAGAGCATTAAATGCAAGTTTTTTTCTGGGTTTTTTTGCACCACCCTTTGTCCTTGATGCATCATCACACCAACAAATCACAGTAAAGCAACCACAAAGAGTTCGATAATTTAAAATGGTCAAGTGTGGATGTATAATCAAATCTCCTGCACATGCTTCCACCAGAACAAAGTAAAAAAAGGAAAAACATGTTCCTTTCCACATAAGGCACAGGACAAAAAAATAAACCCCATTTACATACTCAAGGCGAAAATGAGTGTTTTCCTGGCTCTTCTGTTGATGCCTGTCTATAGAATATGGTGACTCAAGCACATAATCTATAACAGAAAGTTCCACTGTTGTACCAAAGAAATTGTTAAGTCTAACTTTTATTCTTATACAATTTGCAGAGTGGAGTTTAAATGATTGCTATAAGTTTTAATGTGAAGAGTAACGGGACTATAATACAACCAAAATGTAGAGGCGAGTTGAGCAGGGACGTTAAAAAAAAAAGTGAAGTCACGGACATGATTTTTTTTTTTTTTTTTTTTTATACATTTTGTTGAGAAAATTATAGCCAGCAAGCTGTCCTAACCAGAAGAACACGGGGAAACTGGAGCTCTGTTAAGATGAGAAACAAAAACATTCGTTTAAGGTTAAAAATGGGCAGAGTGGTTTGTTTTACAGCGAGAAAAAAGGGGCGGTGGATGGCGATTGGTGATATAGGAGAACGCTCAGCAACACTTGCTCTTCCAGCCTGTCACTCCACCTCCACTGCTGATATCTACATTTTCACTGTTGGGCTCTTTTACAGGGGTCTGTAGAGAAAGAAGAAAAAACACAAAAATGAGAATTAGACCACCGATTATATTATGAAGTAGGACAGACAAGCAGTACAGGAGAGATACAAGCTTGAGGAAAGCACCAACATCAAAAAGGACGTCTAGAGATGATGTGGACCTAAACCTCCTCAGAAATGTGGAGATCTTTGCATTGACGCTTCTTGGCAAGCTGCTCCAGGACCACCGTATCTGAAATCCAGGCTCTGGATGTTTGCAATAAGCTTTACAGCTTGGGCTCAAACTCCAAAAAGAAACCTAACCTGGTTCTGGCCCCTAAGTTTGGGACAGAACAAAGTTTAATCAGTCATACCAACAAGTCACAGGAGAACTGAGATTTAGCTGGGACTTCTGACTACTTATTCAGTAGCCAAGCATTTTAGTAACTGAAAACCACAATCAAATGCCAGTACCTCACTGTACTGTAAAAGGGCAATGGAAATGGTTGTGGGCTGGGGGACAGGACTGGTGAGGAGAGGCTGAGGGAACTGGGCTGACTGAGTCTGCGGAAGAGCAGACCGAGGAGGATAGAACAGCAGCCTTCACCTCCCTGCTGGGGGGCTTCAAAGAGGATGGCGCTGGGCTGGTCTCAGTGGGGGCAGATGGCAGAAGAAGCAATGGGCTCGAGCTGCAGCAAGGGAAGTTGAGGTTGGATATGAGGAAGAATTTGCTCACTAGGAGGGTGGTGAAGCACTGGACCAGGCTCCCCAGAGAGGAGGTGCAGTCTCCATCCTTGGAGGTGTTTAAGCCCGGATAGACAAAGCCTTAGCTGGGATGACGTAGTTGGGGCTGGTCCTGCTTGGAGCAGGGGTTGGACTAGATGTGACCTCCTGAGCTCCGTTCCAGCCCTCACTTGCTATGATTACATGAAAATAGCCAAGGGAAAACTGAAAAGCTCTAGACCAGACATGCTGCATATAAAACTTCTTGTGGTTTATTACCAAGCAAGTTTTCAGGGCTTTTACTTTTGTTGTTCACTTGTTTTAAGACTACACTGTCTTGCCTTCCAGTTGCACCGTAGGTGTCAGCATCTAACCCTGCAGTTGGGCTATGCCATCTGTCCAGCACTTGCATGTCTGATCAGCAGGAACTACTTTTCGGCTGGTTATCACACCAAATTATTTCTGAGAAAGTGCACAAAGCAGGCTTGCTTGCGTCACAGGATGCAAGAGATTAAACCACACAGAAAATAAGCTCAAGTGGTCTCAGTCAGACGTGAACTTCTGTTTTCGGCTGCTCACAACCTGATCCAAGTGATCCACTCATGCTGCAGTATTACAGGGTCACAGCTACCTGTTGCTTGCTCTCCCTTGCCACAATGCCTCTGGAAAACTGTCCCAAATTGTTCAGATGAAGGGAAACTGAGGTTCGAAGTGGCAAAAGGTTCCTCCACAGAGCTGGTAAGGCAGGCCAGAAGGATCATTAGGAGCATCTAAATCAACTGTCCATGCATCACAGGCTATTAAAGTTTCACCCAGATATCCCTTTAAAGCTTGTTAAAACTGGCTAAGAGCAAATCACTGCACACGTGCATCTGGTTGGGTCCTAAATCCTACTCTATTTTCCTTTTGTCAAGGGACCTGAAAGAAAATAAAGTCATTACCAACAAAGTCTCCAGGTGACATACTAGTGGAGTCATAAATAAATGAGGACAAGTTACTGACAGAGCCATCACAGCACAACAAAGTGTCTTTTGTCTAGGAACAGAGTACGCTGGCCATAGCAATGACACACGGCCTCCAGCCAAGGGAGTCGCGATGCATCAGTCCTGAGGCTGCTGCAACCATCAGGGCACCTTAGATGCTGTAACAACCCTCCTAGGTTAGCGGAGTTTCTTTGCATCATTGATAATTCTTTGGGCAGAAAGACCTGGAGGCATCCATCTCCTCTCCAGGTAGGGATGGCCGTTGGCTCAAAGGAAGTTCCTCCACCCTTTGACAGGTCTTGTTTTTAGACCTCTTGGGTGTCCACACATCCTCCTCACTCAGGCCAGCATAGGCGAGGGTTTGGGTTTAATTGCTGATAACGCAACCAGGGGAACAGGCTGTTCTGGTTTACATGGTAAGAGAGGTCTGGCCTGACAAGCACACTTAGAGAGGAAATAAACTTCTAGGAAGAGCACTAAAGAGTGTAACTATTATGGAAGGCAACGTGATCAAAGCCTTGGCTGGGATGATGTAGTTGGAGCTGGTCCTGCTTGGAGCAAGGGGCTGGACTAGATGTGACCTCCTGAGCTCCCTTCAACCCTCATTTGCTAGGATTACATGAAAATAGCCAAGGGAGAACTGAAAAGCTCTAGACCAGACATGCTGCATATAAACTTTTTGTGGTTTATTACCTACAAGTTTTCAGGGCTTTTATTTTTGTTGTTGCCTTGTTTTTGGACTACAGTCTTGCCTTTGGATTGCACTATAGGTGTCAGCATCAAACCCTGCAGTAGAGCTATGCCTTCTATGCACCACTAATGGCAGCAATTATGCAATTCCAGAGGACTGCAATTTCTGGGTACAATTTCTTTCGGACTGCTGGCTGGGTAATAAAAGCCTACTAAATAATGGTAGGGCACACACTTTTTGGATGAGTTACCCGACAGAGAAATCTAGCAAACAAACAGTCAGCATACCAACAAGAGGTAAAGCTATCTTGGATTGAATTCTGGCAAGTAGAGAGGAATTTATAGAGGGGCTAGCTGTAGATAATCTGGGATCAAGCGAGCTGATCCTAGTGTAAATTACAGTAGAAACACTAAGTCTATAAAACAAGGCTCTTCAGAAAGCCTAACTTCTAAGGAAATTAAGGAGCTGACTGGATTTGACAGTTAAGGACATAAAAGTAATTCCACACTGCTTGTACATCTAAGGCAAAAGTACAAATACTGTCATGAGTTTGCACCCCAAGCAAGGAGAAAAAGGTCATTAGGGAAGGGCTACAGACCTTCAAAAGTGAATGAAACACTTCACAGGGGCATTAAGAAAAAGCAGAGGAGATGTATGCAACTGGACAGAGTGACTGGTCACTAAGGACTGACTTTCCGAGGGTCAGAGAATTTCATAGATTTCATAGACATTAGGGCTGGAAGGGACCTCGGAAGATCAAGTCCAGCCCCCTGCCCCAAGGGCAGGGAGTCAGCTGGGGTCTTAGGATCCCAGCAAGATAAGCATCCAATTTACTCTTGAAGATGTTCAATGTGGGTGCTTGAACTACCTCCGGTGGCAAGCTGTCCAGACCTCGGGGGCTTGGACAGTAACAAAGTTCTTCCTTATGTCCAGCCTGAAACAGTCTTGCAGTAGTTCATAACCATTCAACCTCGTCATCCCTTGGGGCACTCTGGTGAACAAACGTTCCCCCAGATACTGGTGGTCACCCCTGATAAACTTACAGGTGGCCACCAGATCACCCCTGAGCCTGCCCTTTTCCAGGCTAAACAGCCCCAGGGCTCTCGGCCCATCACTGTAAGGTCTGTTTTCCTGACCTCTGATCATGTGCATGGCTCTCCTCTGGACTCTCTCAAGCTTCTCCACATCCTTTTTGAATTGTGGAGCCTGAAAGTGGATGCAGTACTCCAGCTGTGGCCTCACTGAGGCCAAGTACAGCGGGAGAATAACGTCCCGGGATTTGCTTGAGAAGCATCTATGGATGCAGGCCAACGTTTTGGTCGCTTTACTAGCCGCAGCATTGCATTGAAGGCTCATGTTCATCTTGTGGTCAATGCTGACCCCCAATCTATTTAGTTTACCAAGAATGCTAAGGGGTGACTTGATCAGGGGAACAGGCTAACAGACGGTTCCTCCAGGCTGACAAAGGTATAACAAGATCCAGAAGCTAAAAGTTGAAACTAAACAGCCACATTAGAAATGAGATGCAAGTTTTAACTGAGGAAATTAACCACTGGAGCTGCTCACCACTGGTCCAGGTAGATACTCCAGCCCCGAATATTTTGAAACTGGATCTTTTTCTAAGACACATTCTAGTTGAAACAAGAATTCAGGAAGTCTTATGGCCTGTTATGCAAGTGGTCACGAAAAGACTGCAATGATGCATTCTGACTCTCCTGATCTACACTGGGAAAGAATGAATTTAATCCCACAAAGTGCAAAATACTCTAAATTACGCACCACAAAAAACTAGACCAACATGCCAACAAATGTCTCAAGCTCCTGAAACAGCTGGGAATCCATTAGACATAATATACTCAGATAATTCAAAAGTGATTGATGTCCCTCAGTACTCAAGGTGGCAAAAAACCTTCAAGATCCATTCCAATCTGTCCTACAAGAAATTGCTTCTTATGTCCAAACCTAGTCGCATGAATTTGGGGTATGTATGTAAGACTAGGTGACCTGCCAAGAGATCAGCAACAATATGAATGCACAAGGGTTTCTAGGCCTCAGAAGCATTAGCTCATCTTATAGGTGGTGCATCGAATTGTAAAATGTGGTGGTGAGGGGAAGGGAGGGGAGGGGAGGGCACAAAGACAGGAGGGAAAGGAAAAAAAAGGTATCAATGTTTCAGATAAAGGTGGTTCTTGTTAGCTTTGACCTGCACTTGACTATTTTCTGGAAAGCTGTGCTTGTTAAAGCAAATCAACTGAGACCACATCCCATGGGCACTTACCTTTCGAAGAATGTCTTCTGCTAATGTGAGGAATGCCTTCTCAATGTTTATATTTGCTTTTGCACTAGTTTCGAAAAACCTAATACCATGCTCCCTTGCAATCTAAATTAAAGAAAAAGAAGCCAGAACAAGGTTAGCATTAGAGAGAGTTTTGCACAGTTCTCATGGTGCTGGTCAATTATAAACCTCGTTGTTACACTGCAACTTTGTTTTCAGCAGGGCAAATAGGAACTTAAAGGCACTAACTGGCAAAACTGATAGGGTACAGGATAGATAATCTAATGCTCATATAAAAGCAGGTTTTGACACATGATAAAACAGGATTATATGAGGCTATAGCTTTGGCAAATGACCGAAGCAAAGATTTACAGGAGAATGTTAGATGCCCAGAACACACTACTTTATTCATGCTAAAGGCAGACAGCCTCAGGTGGCAACTATTCATAAAATACAGCTCCAGAAAATTCCCCCAAAATCCTGGGTTTATGTATAACATTAATAAGGCCAGTGTTATTGGTCTGCTGGGAGCCCAACTCCGACGTGATACAACGGCATCAGCTCTACAAAAGGTGGGTTAAATTATTTCGTTCTACCTCACCTTCACCCACTGGCAGAGAACCTCCACCATGCTGGTACATTTTCCTTAGTGAGTCGGCTCTGGGGTGGGGGACACTCACCTGTTCTCCTTTTGCTTTGAGGACAACTCGTTTATCTTCCATGTCGCACTTGTTTCCTAACAGCATCCTCTCAACATCTTCATTGGCATGCTAAAACAAGACCAAGTGAAAGCTCTCTAAATATATGTGCTCACTTCTGTTCAAGACATGTACATACTTTGTTCGCCTTTGCATTTGTCCCCGTCTGTAAAGGCCCATCTTTGCTACAGCTCAGGAAGACCATGCACAGCAGCACATTCCTCAGAAGACAGAAAAAACTACAACTTAGGCAATCCTGCCACCCCAACAGAAGAGCCATGTCTCTCATCTTTCTCCTGAGTAACAGCTGATGAATGGAAAAGCCCACTTTCCAAGGACTAGTGCTCAGAAAGCCAGGAAGAGACTTAGCCTTCCACCGCATGCTAAGAAGGGCCAGAGTTACTGTCAAATAGACACACTTCTTTATGAAGACCGGGCTAGTGTTCAAAAGGCCAAAACATGAAGGAAGGGGAAGAAACAACAAAGAATAAAGAAAACCCCACAATAAAGGGTTGGCACACTGGTTGCCAATAGTAAAGCTCTCTTATCCCAAAAGAGAGGCTTGATACAACTGCCTTTGGTTTACCTAGGCTCCCCCTTTGTCCATTATACCTTGTATAAGCATGGCATTTATCCAGGTAAAATGACAACTGTCAAATCAGAGAAGCTGGGCTGGAAGGGACCTCCAGAGTCAGCTCATCCAACCCCCTGCCTGAGGCAGGATCACCCCTACCCAAACTAAGTTACACAAAATCTAAATCTAATAAGTGAGCAGTTAACATGAAGTACCCCCCGACACGCACATGCACACAACCCTAAAGTCCTAGAAATTCCTCAGTCGTTTGGGGAGGTGACAGACGTGGGGCTGGGCAGACAGTTCAATCATTAACATACAAAAAAGATGGTTCGCTTTCAATCAGCAGCTAGACAGCAAGATTTAAATGATATGCCTTTGGAACATTTATATGATAATCCTTTGGAAAAAATGAACACTAGAGAGAGAAACACCTGGCACTGGAGATTGAGTAAAACTGATGGATTGGATTCTTTCGCAGTGCCTGAAAAAGGGAAATGAGAAGTGTCCTTGTGCTGTGGTGCTAAACAACTGTGAACTCACAGGAACAAGATTAAGTGTCAGCTTTGTGCCTCGTACTGGTTTGTGGTGTGCTGACACCGCAAGTTGCTAGTCTGAATCCTGCCTCCCTGTGCAGGCCCTGGCTTCCCTACCCCTGCAGCAGGGCAACAAAGGGCACCATGAAAGGAAAAATGAAGTGAGAGTAGGGCTATAGCTCAAACTCAAAAGTACTGTAAGAACAGGGGGAATTTGTGGCAGAATGTTTCCAAGATTACAATACTAATGCTCCCTACAGAGACCACATAACTAAACACTGTTTATTCATTAAACATTTTCTTTTATTAGGGAAACACTTAAATACTCAGTACAACATGCACTGGTTCTGTCAAACTAGTCCACAAGGATTTGCAAAGCAGTGCTGCAGCAGCAGAACAAAGCGCCAGTTAGTGGATAATGTGAGCGTTTCCAGTAGCCTGAAGTTTTGTAATCTGAAATGGCTTGTTTCATTAGCCTTAATACTACCTCATAGTGAACGGTAAGTAGTGATAATTAATAGACTTGTGCTCTACGTAATCTGATATTATTTCCGATATCATAAAACCAATAGCAGATAGATCAGAAAGACTATCACCACCTGATGAGGAGCAGATGATTTTTTTCTGCAGATTATAGGAAGCAAGAGAAAACTAGATGACAGAGATTAAAGACCAAGTACAATGAGGATTGTGACTCCTTAAAACACACATACTGCTGTTTATCTAACACCAACAGACACCTTTAAAAACAAAGGTCACCTGCACAATGCCAGCCAGGCCTGTAAAGCCTTCACTAGCCACAGAAAGTTTCATGGTACTTCCAGAAATGCCATCTTGCCACAAAATTGCATTCTGGAATTTAAAGCTCTTGACCAGATACTTTAAAATTTACCTTTGATAGAGGGGAAAAAAAAAGCCTTTCAGAAAAGCATTGACCCCATGTGAACCAAAGCTGTCAATCTTCCAGAGCACGCTAACTGGCAGAAATAACTACGAATGCAGAAGCTGACACTTCATTGAAATGAAGTGTTAACTATGGAACCTGAAGATGGGAATCTTGGTATTGTTAATTATTTCACTTCTGATCAACTCAGCAAGAAGACTCTACTAATGAGCTTTCCGAAATGCAAACTGCTTCCTAAAGAGTAAATATCCCTGACTGCACCAAGTCTAACAGCTTCCACAATGCACCCATGTAGCACAGATTTCTACCACTGATTAAATTTAGATCTGAAACTATGGGAATAGCATATGTTGCTTTAGTATCAAAGCCATCACAAAGAATATTTTAAGTGGATTGCACTAACTTTTCAGATTTGTGAACAATATTAGAATCCAAAGGATCTTGCTTCCACTGGTCTCAGAGTTAACAGGGCCTTCCTTACAACTGATCATCATAATGCATCTATCCCTACATTTTCCTAAATACCCATTTCCTGTTTCTTCTATGTCCACTCAACTGTCTACTTCTCCCATATTTGTTCTCTTATTCTCCTCCCGCTAGGAAATGAACTTTCATAATGACTTAATTTCCCTTTCTTGGATATATCTTCAGGTCTCTCACTTCCCTCCTCCCTCCCCCAAAACTTTAAAAAACACTTATCTTATACTGTGCACTACAATGCAGTTTAGTTTAACTGCTTTATACAGGTGTGCGCGAGTAGAGGGATGCATGGGGAAACTGCTGAGAAGCAGTGAAGAACCCATGATCACGTGGTGCAACTGTGAACCTTAGAGAAAGGAGATACTCGACTCAATTATCTGATGATTTTGAAGATTGCTCTTAAAACACAGTGCTCCAATTTCCAAACAACCAGTGACCACACGCTAACACTTCCAGTCTTGGTGTGTGTAGCAGACTCACTGTTTCCCTCTATGCAAAAGTAATGTGGGGAGTGGAAACCAGGCAAGAGGCCACAGGTTATGCATTAACCCCTTGTGGGGTGGATGCAGCACAGGGGCCACCAGCTGGACAGCACTGCTTTAAGAGAATTCTCTCTCAAGGGCTAAATTTTCCAGGAACTTAAAAGATTTTAGGTTTCTCTGCAGGTTGGTGTCTCATTTCTCAACTGCTTATACTTCTACAAAGCTTCCTATCGGTCAATATATTCCTATAAGGACAACAGACAGGCATCTTCTTAATAGAGGTACACAGATACATCGGTCCAATATCAGATCAGCACGCATTTAAAAAATTGGCTACACTGGAAACGGCCCCCATGTGGCTGATAATTTGGCAGATAAATACCCCTGCGTGTGCACAGCTGCAGCACAGCACACAGGCAGTGAGGAGCATAGCCCAGCAGCTTGAACAACTGCCTCCAACTGGTAAGTCTGGTGTGGTGGAAGGGGAAGAGGGAGAGAAGGAGCATGAGGGGGCAGATCAATACCCCCATGGTGAAGGAGGGAGTGGAGAAGGGCCAGGCCACGACTCATTGGGGGTGGGGGGCGGCATGCTCCCTGAACAATGGGTGGGATGGGTAGACTGCAGCTGCTGGCTGGAGCCGGGGCTGGGCTTGAGGAAGAGGGCAGCAGCCATGGGAGGGGGCTACAAGGGGGCATCACCCCAAATTTCAAATGTAGCCCACCCCCGCTGGCACAGCCCCAGCTCAACCACTGCCTCCACCCACGTGCCAGGAACAGCTGGGGCTGCGCCAGGCAGGAACCAGCAGCTACAGTGAAATCTGGGGTGGCTGCAGCCCCACCCTCCCTCCTCCCCTTGCGTAGTCCCCTCGCAGCACCATTGCCACCCACCCTGAACCCAGCTCCTACCGAGGAGATCCCAGTACAGCCCTGGCTCCAGCCAGCAGCTGCAGCCCCAGCCTCCCCCAGCCCCCTGCACCACCCCTACCCCAGACACGCCTGCGCTAGCTGGGCAGCACCTGCCCCACTCCCTCCCATACCATATGGGGCACTGATTTGCCCCTCATGCTCCTTCTCTCCCCCCTCCCCTTCTACCACAATGGACTTACCAGCTGCATACAGCTGTATCAGAAATCAGATCGGTATCAGCCAATACTCCTCCTTAAAAATCAACTGTCTATATCAGCCCCCAAAATCTCTAGCAGTGCACACCTCCTTTTTAATACAGAAGTAGCCATCTAGCCACAGCACAAGACTGTCAAGAATGCTCAGTGTATAATGCCAAAAAAGTGGGGGTGGAAGGGTGTTAAGCAAGGAAAAAAATCCTTTAAGAATCTTTGAAGAAAGAATGCAATCAGCGCTCACCACACCATCTTAAAGAAGTCATCTACAACCTGGACTGCAATAAGTATGGTTTAAACAGGGACTATTAGTAACAGTATCAAGGAAGGAACAATTGCTATAGTTCCAAAACTTGGGTTCAGCAGAATCCACCATTCAACAGAATACAGGATCCTTATATAATATAGCAGATATGGTTAGGACAGAGGACAGATTGTTAGCGCTGCTCACCTCATCTATGTTTCTGAGCCATTTGCTGATGTTTTCAAAGCTTTTGGCATTAGTGATGTCATACACTAGCATAATTCCCATGGCGCCTCTGTAGTAGGAGGTGGTGATGGTGTGAAATCGCTCCTGTCCTGCTGTGTCCCTGCAAAGAGCAAATAGTTATTGAATAGACAGTAAGTTCTGATGCATATTTACAGCTGCATGCCAAAATACCATAGAAACGTGCAATTTTTAGTTACATGTATGGGTTGGTATCATGCACAAGCATTCATTCTAGTTTATGTACTAAAAGGGAAACTCAGAAAAGAACCCTTCTTCTCCCTCTTAGAGGTAGCTGCATGTTCAGCATTCCTATCAAAAGCCTGGACAGAAAAAAAAGGAGAGAGAACAGAGATATTCTGGAAGACAGGAGGCTCAGCAGGATAAAACGCTGCTTCCCAAATGGTTTTAAATAAATATTGTAGAATCCACCAACCCATGGACAAAGACTGACTGACCAACCAGAAAAATGCTAGTTAAACCACTTTTTTTTGTACTTTATTCTAATCCAACCAAATAGGTTTCCAAGCCACCAGGAAGCAGCTGTGACTGACTGACTGACTGACTGACTGACTGACTGATTTTATCCCTTTGGGTAACTTTAAAAAAAGAGAGGTATAAAGTAAGATAGAAAATAGTCTGTAATATGAGCAGTAAATGCTTTGAAATTAAGTAAAAAATTTATATTCAAGAAGCGAGAAACATCTATGGTTACAACTAAAATGCATCTATATGAAGAAACAGCATCCCTTAAATATTTCTGAACAATGATGAGCGTGGGTCTCTAGTCAAGTCTAACAGAACAATTAGATCAATTTAGAAATATGAACACAGAAGAGTCACTGCTGGAAGTGCACTGACCCACTTAGAAGAATAAAAGTACTGAAATTGGAGCACTGTGTTTTAAGAGCAAGGGTACTTTCATGCTGCATAATGAAAGAAACACTCTGGGTTCCAGATAATCCAACAACCCTGCACTAAGTTAAAGAATGTATGTCATTAGCTGCTCCCTAGTCAAACTGATCAAAGCCAAAACACCCAATCCTCCATCCCACCCCAGCCTTGTGGAAAGAGGCAGCTTTGCAAGCAGAAGGTGGTAGAGGCCTTGCAGAAGCCAGCCCACTACTACCCCAAACAGGCCTGGGAATGAAGTGCTCAGAGTTGGCCCTTCAAGGGAGAGCAGGAGCTCTCAGCCTGTACCCAATAACCTGATCCAGTTACATACCTGTAATCAATCCTGAACCAATATCAGATTGATATTGCAACAAGCAATCTAAAAGTGAAACTAGGAACTCTAAGACACTTAGGCTACAGACAGACATTACACACAAGTTTAAGATAAACCTGTATGGATGTAGCATCAGACTTAACTGATTTAGGTTAAAGCAGTTTATTGAACTTCTGTCCCAAATCCCCTCCAGATTTAAGTTAAGTTAACTCACAGTCCCCCAGCACCCCCAGATGCTTTTCACTCCCCCACTCCCTGATCAGGCGGACTAGCCTTGGTCCAAGCTTTCTGCTCCAGCCAAGCAGGGAGGTGTGCTCTAGCGCCCACTAGCTTCCGGCCTGGGCCATTGTAGGCATGCGCCTGCATTTCTGGAATCAAAAGTAAATGTCTGTTCACTGGCTTCTTGGTTCAAGCTACATGGCTTAGACTAACCTGTGAAGATTGAATCAATTCAGCTGCAGGCTGTTTGGCTGTCTGTACTTAATCTTATGCTCCACTGTTGAACACATGAAGTCACTAGAAGTTTTGGTGAAGTTGTTTTTACTGGATGCAGTCTAGAAGCTCAGACACTTGTGATAAGTAGTAATGAACCTGCACACTTCATCTGTCTCCTCAACGTTTGCCCCAAGAGGAACAATGCTTAGAGCAGTGGTTCTCAACCTTTTTGTACCAGTACCAATTCATAATGGCCAGTCTCAACCCAGCGCCCCTCACTCCCAACCCGCTGCCTCCCACACCCAGGTTCCAGCCCTACAGTGTGGGGCAGGAGAGATACCCCAAGCAGCCCCTTGCAGGCTGGAACTGACGGCCTGCAAGGGAAAAGTCACAATTTCCCACATTTTTCTCCTTGAGAAGGAGAACCCATTTTTTAAATTTGTTGACTCATTTTTAAAGTTTGTTTACAACCCTTTCATATATTCTTACAACCCACTTTTGGATCGCAACCCACGAGTTGAAAAATGCTAGCTTAGAGCTTCCTTATGCCTCCCTAATTCTGTACTGAAGGGGGTAAAAACATTGAGGATTAAGCAAGACAAGAACAAGAGGTAAACTTGAGACTTCAGCAGATGGCAGTTTTGTGCAACACTAGAATAAAATGACTGCTTGCTATGGATACATGGATAGAAGCATAGATGCGTCTCACACAGGAAAGGTAGCAGAAAGTAATACGGTTGCTACAGAGACAAGTTACCAGCAAAGAAAGCATCCCCTCTGTATGCAGTGCAGTTCCCCCTTTGCAGGAGCCAAGTATATAGACACAGTTTGCCATGTCAGGCTGAAGTCTAATAGAAGGCAGGGTAGATTTGAACCTTACAGACCAACTAAGGCATACACATATATGCATACACATAGCATAAGCTTTCGTAGGCTACATTCACTTCATCAGATGCCATGTAAGGACATATTGAGACAGTGTAGGAGAGAGATCTGAATACACAGGCTGAAGGGAGGAGGAGGAAGAGAAGGAGGAGGAAGAGAGAGGTGGCAGTGCTTGGAGAAACAAAAGGAATCATAAAAATCTAACTCGGGTCATGGAATAAGAATCTAGAGTCTCTGTTTAAACCATATTTAACACTATCCAGTCTGTGGATGATTTCTTGTTCCATATGCTCCTGTTCAAAATTGGTTTTTAAAAAAAGTTTGCTGTCTGAGAACAGGAAGCCCGAGGTCAGAATGGAGTGCCTAGGACAGTGCTTCTCAACCTTTTTAGACTCAAGACACCCCTGGATGGACTCAGGGTCCCCCTTGGAAGATGCCAGCACACAACTATGGATTTATATTTGAAATCTCTGAAGTCTAACAGGACTGTCTGTAAGCCAAGACAGGTTTGTCCCCCCATGGCTACTTTGAAATGGTTATCTTTTTTCCAGTGAGAGTTGGAAGTCATTCATGATGCATTTACAGCAGGGGTGTTCAACCCGTGGCCTGTGGGCCATAGCATCCGGCCCACCGATTAGGATATGTGGCAGCGGGGAGCAGTGACAATTAACACTGCCACCTGTCTGCTGCTGCCAAATTTCCAAGCCATCTGTGGCCAGACTGGGGCTGGGCCATACCATCCCCACAGAGCCTAAGGTCTGCAGACACTTGTGTGATATCTGGGTTGTTTTTGAATTTGAGTATGGCTCTCTCTTCTGCAGGACTGAGGCTGCAACAAAAAAAAAAAAATGCATTTTTGTCATCTAAAAGTGAGCATAGAAGTGGAGACCGTTTGTATACGGGTCCAGTGAGGTGTAATCCTGGCGCTGTTCTTCTTGCACTGTCACGTGTCTGGTCTGTGGCAGGTTGATCGCTGCATGATTCCTTGTCATGGAAATATCCCATTAGCCTCAATTAGCAGGAAAAAAAACATGCTTTATGCTGCTTGCACCCTGGATCTTTGATTCAGCAAGGGAATCTGACCACCTTGGCTTGCCTCTTTTACCTATTTAATCCTCATCCTGAGGAGCAGAATGTCATTGGGCAGGCCCAGCTTTTCATGAAGTCCAGCAAACTCTGTGATGCATTTCTCCCTGAAACACTTAAAGGAGCCGGCCATGTTGTGCAGAGAGCTGACTCACTATTAATAGGACGAAAAGCCCAGGAAATGTTGGTATCTTCATGTGACATTGCAAAGACAGCTGCACATGGATTGGCAGTTAAATATACCGAGGCCTTCCCTTTTGTTCGTGCATCTTCGGCCAAAGTACCAGTTTACTCCTCTGTCAGGAGTGGCATTTCCAAAGTGTCAATGACATGTTTATCTGCTGCCGAAATTATACCCAGGACTCATCATAGTTTATACCAAGCCTCACCTGAACTGAGGCAAGGCACAAATTCTACAGTACTGCAGTGCAGCAGATCAAGTCGTGCAAAATGGAAGAAGTACAGAGGAGGTAACGGAGAGGCTGGCTCACTTAGCCCAAAATGAAGGCAGAAAAAGATTCAGCTGCTTTTTAGAACAAACCCAAAGCAAGCACACCTGGGAAGCAAAAGAACTAATTTCAGCTCAACATTACTGGTGTTTGGTGTGAAACCAAAGTAGCCATTGTAGGCCTTGTGGGAGTAGGGATTAATTAGGAGACTGATTAGCATGTGTAGAAATCAGAGACCCTAGTAACAGTATGAGCACTAGGTCTGAGAACAGACACCTTTCAGCACATCTACAGTTTCAGTGGAAGTGCTGGGAAAGTTAGTTTTGCATCTCAGAAGGCTGACAGAGGGAAAACACCGGATAAGACTGGTCCAAGGCACTAAAATGGGATCAGAGCAGCCTGGCAAACAAGTCCCCCTGTGTGGCAGAAGGTCACACTACCTGTTGAGACCAGGATGCGAATGAGGTCTTTAGTGACTGGTGAGAACGAGGGGATGAGAGTGATGCAACAAGAAGTTGATCTGATCAATGCATAAGTGGCCTGGGAACTCTGAATATTTTGTATTGAGCTGGAAGCTGTTTTAAGCTAGTACTATGCGTGCAAATAACCCAGCTAGCATCCTGTACCAAATGGTCATGGGTACGAGGGTGTTTATACATGTGCTCAGGCGTGGGGGAAAGAAAGCTTTAATTAGAGCAGCCTCAAAGCTACTCTAAAAGTGCCCAGAGTGTCTCTTGTATCAGAGTCCCCGTGCTTAAAAGTGGCAGCAAGGGTGCTTTATCCAAAACTCGAATGATTATTAGACAAAGCACCTCCGCCACCATTTTTAAGTGTGGGGACCCCAATACATGAGACACTGGAGTCTGCTGGAGCACAGTAACTACCCTGCTCCAGAAGAATCAATTAACCTGCTCCGATGCGCTGTCAGAGCAGCCTTGCTGCTCGTGTACAGGCGCCCCTAGTGTCTAGGCTTGTTTGTAGACATTAAAGCCTAGCTGAGCTTTTGTTACTAAGAAACAAAGCCTGGGGTCTTTATTATATATAAAATACAACTTTATATATACATACATACATACATACATTTACTATAATGAGGTCATTTAGAGCAGGGGTGTCCAACTTCTTTGAATGTGGGACCGGATCATGAACTTATCACGCAGTGGGCTGGCAGGAGCAAGCACTCGCGCGGCCTGTCCAGTCCAGCCACAGCCTGGTAGTGCAGGTGTCAAGGGGTACCGCCTGACCCCGCTGTGTCCTGTCTGCCACCTGAGCGGCCTTGAAGATGCTCCCACACCTGCACACCTGGGCTCAGCAGCCAGGGGGACACGTGGGGACTCTACAGAGGGGGTGCAGGAAGTGCTCCCTCTCCCCCGGGGCAGCCTGAGCCCAAGCCCAAGTGGCAGGGGTCCCTCCCTTCCTGGGGCCTGCAACTCACCACCCATAGCACGATGTCTGCGGATGCAAGGGGATACGGGGAGGCAGGAATAGCGCTGGATTCCCATCCTGATGGCCACAGCAGCAGTGGCAGCAGCATCTCCTGCAGGCCCAGCTGTAGCATCCCTCTGAGCTGGCATCTGCGCCCCCTGTGCCTCCCTGCCTGCTGCACCGCGACCAGCATGAACTGGTGCAGGGTGGGGCCAGCATACAAATGAGGAAGGGAGGAGCAGGGCTGGGAATGGAAACCCTGTGATGTGGGAGAGGGGAGGAGCTGGCATGCAAATGAGAAAGGGGCAGGGCAAGGAAGGGACACCACGAAGTGAGGGGGGGAGGGGAGGAGCTGCACAGCGTCAACTTAGCAATGTCAAGTTGACGAGGTGCGTGTGGGAACCCTGTCCCTTCCCAAGCCCTTCAGCAGCCATTAGGAAGCTGCTGGGGGAGGGACAAGGGGTGGGAACAAAAGTAAACAGTGTTTACTTTCATTTTCTGTTGCAGCCTCCTGGGCCACAGAAAATGGCTTGGCAGGCCACATGGCGGCCCGCGGGCCGTATGTTGGACAAGCCTGGTTTAGAGTATAGGATCACAGATGGCATCCTGGCAGAGCTCTTAGTTGGCCACCCCAAATCAAGGGAGCCAGAGGCAGCCAGTAACATTCAAATCCTGACAGCAGCTGATTGAGCCCACAAGCTATGAAAAAAAATTAGGCATAAAGTTTGGCAAAATTTCAGCACAGTGAAAGTCTCAAGGGACTTTTCACCTATGGGGGCAGAAACCTTATTACTTCTAAAACAGATAGATTGGTTTAGGGTGTCATTACTTGCAGTATGGGGGACTGCCTTAGTAATCCATCGCACATAGTTACAAATAAAATAGTACTCATTTACAAGCACCACACTCAAAACAGGGCTGTACTAATATTCAGTTTTATCCCTTCTGAAGTCTTAGACTCTTGCCTACTGCAGATTTTTCAAGTTAGATAATTGCACTAACGGCATCACAGGAACAGCAGAAGTTTTGACAGTTTCTACTTAGATGGGAACATTGGAGGTATTTTAGAATTGTGATGAGTTTCAGCTTTTCTTTCTAAAGGATAGGCTGTTGCTCAACCACACAGTACAGCCTGGAGGATTCAGGTGACAAGCAAAGTTCAGGGGTTTGTGTTATGTAGATGCTGCATAAGATTAAATCTATTTTGCCTAAAGCTATGCAAATACTGGATTCTTTGAAAAACTGGTCAGGAGTTAAATAGTTAAGGATGTTAATTAAAGGTTAACAAAAAGGTACCACCCCACTAAGACGGGTCACACCTTTGTAAGCAGCTCTTTGTAGCTAGCTTGACACCACCACATTAGCTTGGTGCAAGCTACATGAAAAGACATCTGAATCCTAATTATTAAGGAACTACATTGATTCCTACACCTGTTTCCTTAAACAGAGCGCTGGTTATTTCTGCAGCCCCAAGGCCTAGAAACACAAGATGCTTTGACTCTGAAGCACAAAATGCCGAAACAAGCAATAGCAAATTTATACTTGTGTGCAAAAGGAAAGTTTTAGCACGCTCAGAGAATCGGATAGTTTCTCAAATGCCAAATGTCAGACAACAAAATTTGACTGGAGGTGGAAAAAGACATTGGGGCTAGCTCTTATTCCAAATTTTAAGCACCAGAGTCTACTTAAGCACCCAAGTATGATACTATTACACTTGAAATAAGATCCCGTCCCTGAGAAACTACTAATTGGACCTACTTTGGAAATCAACCATCACCTTCACCTCAAGATTAAGTTGCAAAAAGCAGCAAGGAGGAGGAGGAGGAGGAAAACCCACTCATCTCCTTTAGGAACTCAAGCTGGGAATAGGACCACACTTAGGGCGTCACATGCCCGTAATACATGACACATGGAACAGGATCTGGCTCCCGGGGGTCAGTATTGTTGTTCAAATGCCCACAAAAGCAGCAGGCAAACAGGAAAAAAGGGAATGCTGGGCAGGTCTCCAGAAGATGCCAACTGCACAGTAGCCTAATAATACTGCACAGTAGCACAGCACAGCATGGACAATGCTGATATGCTACTTCACGGTACTACTAGGCTACTGCACAGCAGCAGCACTAAAAAGGTGTTTGTTTGTCAGTGCTACCATGTAGTAACTCTGCGCATTTATTTAGTACTTGATTATACATGTATTAAATTAAATGCAATAAATGTGTAGCTGCTCCCACTAATGACTAGATTTCACCTTTATGAATTTAATGCTTTTAAGCAAAGAAACAAAAAACAACAAAAGATTGCAATATTAATGCTTTTATACTAGCAGCCTGTCTACTATAAATGCTGTCACACATAATCACTGCTTCAAAGTGCTGAATAAATCTTCCTGCATTATACTTTGCTCATTTGTCCTCAGACAAGAATTTTTCAGTGTCTCATGTTCTCTTAGGTTTTAACCATTAAAGCCACCAAATTTTTAGCATTCATTGCGCCAACCACTGCACTAGCACAAACCTGACTGAAGGCATGCAATTCCTCATCCACATCTGCCTCAAGAACTGGAAGACCGCACCGAGTTTCCCCAAATGTACAGGGCCTATTTCACAACTCATTCAGCTGCAACCTCTTGAGCTTTATCCCTACCTGGGAGACCTTCCATTACTGACTTGACAAAACCCCAAAAAGCAAGTTACATGGAAACTGAGGAAGTGGGAGATTCACAAAAACAAGTTAACACCAGTCTTCAGGTGTTCCTTACGCGAGGTCAATCTGTGCAAAGTTCAGCGCACAGTTTGGAGTACACTTAAGTCCTGATGTGCAAGCAGTTACTTTCCAGTTCTTTGCTTCTCCAAGGTATAATTGGGTATGACCACATGGCTACACGTAACATTGCAGGTGGAAATTAGGATTAAACCACTCTACTTGTAACAAGTAAAAATAATGGTCTTCTAAAAAGGCTAGCTCACTTACCCACTGCACACCAACCCTCATTCCATGTATAATCCAACTGCCCTTTATGCCTAATTAACATCTTTCAGTTATTTCTTGAATCACTTGGCCTCCTGTGGCCACCCGCTGCCTTCCAGAGTTTCTAAGCATCAGGTTAGCTCACTCTTTGCTTACTGAGTTAAGTAGAATGGCGATGGGGTGGGAGTGAAGACTAATTTTTCCATTACCTAGATTTTATCAAGTTTCTACACCAGAGACAGGGAACAGAAATTCCCCTAGTTACAGGGGCAAGCTCTGCATCTGCTTCTTGTGTTGGAGACTAAAGTAGGACTGGCTGCTTCCACTCCAGTCCTCTGGTGCTACCTTACAAGCACCTTTGGCCCCACTATTCCCACTGGAAAACCAGGTCACTTTCTACTGGTTTTCAGACTCAAACTCTATTTATCAGGTTTTGTACCAATACTGACCAATATTTCAGCCTTTCTGACCCCCCACCCTCCCAAGATTTGATTCTGGATGGATTTGGACAGCAACTGTACCCCCTTTTACTCCCTCATTTTGCTATACTAAAGCAGCCAAGCTTTATCAGTTCCCCTTAGCAAGTGTCCTGTACAATAGCAAAACACCTTTCCCCCTCCAGGACGCCCTAAATTTCACATTTGCCTTTTCCACAGCCACAAACAGCTAGCTCAGTCACAGAATGACTAATACAACTAGGTCCTTCTCCATCCAATTGCAGCCGACATGCTCCCAAACTCAAAGCAGAAATTCCTGGGGCTCCTAATCTCTACTGACAATGGCTGTTCAACAAAGTAACAGCACACAAAGTATGTGGTGCAACCTTTTGCATGAGTTGGCTAAATCACGGCACTAGCACGAACCTGCTCCGAAGCATGCAGTTCCTTATTTAAGTCTGCCCCAAGCATAGGAAGGTTGCAACCAGTCTCCAATACATGTATGCACTACTTGCCAGCCACACACATTTACAGCAGTCACTGCAAAGTGTCAAGTGAAGCTTCCCCAGTGATGCAGAACCATAAATGTGATGAATAATATTCACGAGTGTGAAATGTTGATAGTGTCTGAACTACGATCTCTACAAAGTGGTTGAAATGTACAGAGCAAAAGAACTTTGACCAAAGGAGTCTAGAAACAACCACTGAGAACAACTGAAGGTATTTGGAAGAGACTTACTACAGCTAAAAGAGGTATCAGATGTCAGTGGACATTGCACGAAATCAAAAATCTTGAACTACCAAAGGAAAAAAGATCAAGGGGTTGTTATTCACATTCTGTCACTTTGCTTCAGACTCATGTTTTGGGACCAATTTTTAATCATTGATCAAGTATTCCCATGTTAATTACAGAATGAGAAGGTTTTGCAACCCTTGTGAATGTATTTCTTTCTTATTTAAAAATTTTACATTTAAAATTTCCACCTCAAGCTCACAGGTCTGAAGGAGACGTGCTCAGTTGCCAGACTAGAGAAAAGTGGAAGTGGAGGGCTGACAAGTTTGCTCTTGCATCAGTGATAAAAGCAGCTGGAGGCAAAAAGTTATCTCATGCTGAAAACAATGAGGCTCCAGTTCCTAATTACAGTCTTCCAGGCTACCTTAGAGAAAATGAAGAATTTCACCAAGTTTTTTTTAAAAAGGACCTGCACGTCTGTTGCCAAAAAGCAAGAATTCAAGAACCCCAGTGCTGATCAGATCTGGGGTCCAACTAGTCTAACTGCTTCAGAAGTAGGTGCAAAAGTCCTACAATAAATCCACCCCCCTCTCTTCCCTTCCTGTCAAATGACTGGATTATCTCCGTTGGGGAAAAGCTCATCTGCTTGCAAATGTGGAGGTTGTTTGATTTTATCATGATTGTGAAGGATCCCACCAGGGAGAGTTGCAAAACTACTTAATTAAACTACTTAATTTTGGAGCCTGAC
>JAGPOW010002882.1:81216-107104 GCA_030014935.1 Caiman crocodilus
CAAGGACAAGTGCAGAGTCCTGTACTTGGGAGAGAATAAGTGCATACACAGAGTAGGGAATGACTGGCTACAGTGCAGTACTGCATAGGAAGACCTGGGGGTTACAGCAGACCATATGAGCCACCAGTGCACTCTTGTTGCAAAAAAAGAGCCATGGCATACTAGGCTGTATTAAGAGGAAGGGCTCTTGCAAATCAAGGGAAGCGATTCTTCCACTCTATTCAGCACTGGGGAAGCTTCACCTGGACTCCTGTGTCCAGTTTTGGACACTACACTTCAAGTAAGATGTGGACTGGAGGAAGGGTGGGTCAAGCATTAGAATAGGCAGCCTAGAGAAGTCTCCATCCCTGGACAATTTCCAGAGCAGGCTGAAGACACACTTGACAGGAATGGTTTAGTCAAAGATGATCCTCCCATGAGCAGGGGGCTGGACTAGAGAACCTCATTTAGGTCCCTACCAGCCCTACTTCTTGATCCTATGATCTGTGGAACTCTTTGCTAGCCTTAACATCTCACCAGTTGTAACTTGTTTTATACTGCTGTAGGAAGAGTCAGGAAAGCAAATCCTCATTATTCCTTTAAATACTCCTTAATGACACCCCTTCCTTTTAATGCTTACACATATGGTTTTCAGATGGCCACACAAGGAGTTTCTTAGCTATCAGTCTTGCAGTTCTTAGCTCTCCTTGAGAGGGCTTGATGTTGACCCTCTAGCTTTCTCTGTAGAAGTGCCAGATCTTACAAACCTCTTCCTTTCGATTTACCTGCCTGTTGGCTTTCTTGTTATTTCTCCAAGCCGATAGTTTTGCCTTTCTGAGGTATAGTGTCCTTGCTTTGCTGTTTACCTGCCTTTCTTCCATGATCACAATGATTTTGTACAACTGTCTGACAGAGGGGCACCGATACATGAGGTCCGACATAAAAAAAATGGACTGCATCAGAAATCGGCCTGATGTGGCTGATAATTTGGCCAATAAATGCTCATGCATGCACACAGCCAGAGCATAGTACACAGACAGCGAGGAACACAGCCCAGCATCTTGAAAAGCTGCCTGCAGCTGGTAAATCTGTTGTGGCAGAAGGGACATGGGGAGGTAGACCAAGGCCCCAGCAGTGAGAAAGGGAATGGGATGGGGGCAGGGGCTGCCCAGCTGGGGTGCGGTGGGGCAGGACAGGGAGGGCACAGGACAGAGCCACAGCTCATCCAGGTGGTGTGAAAAGGGAGGGGTGATTCCCGCCACTGCACGTACCCTTGGAGGACACGGGGTGTGCCCCCAGAGCTATACAGGACGGGGGTGGGGTTAGGCTGGGGATGTGCTCAGGGTAGGCGGTGACACTGGGAGGAGGACTATGGCAAGATCTGGGGTGGCTGCAGCACCCCCCCAGCGCTACCGCCACTGGCCCCAAGCGCAGCCCTGGTACCAGCCCCAGCCTGCCCTGCCCTGCTCCATACAGATCCGGGGGTAGATGTCCCCTCCGCCGTCCCAGGGCATTTGCAGTGGCAAGAGCTGACCCCGCTTCCCGTGCCCAGCCCGATCAGCACTTGCCTCAGCCCCACTCCTCCTTCACTGTAGGGGCCTTGATCTGCCCCTCCCCACACCCTTTTGCTTCCCCCTCCCCTTCCACCACAACAGACTTATCAACTGCATGCAGCTCTTCAAGCTACCAGGTTGCATATCGGAAATTGGATTGGTATTAGCCAATACAACTCCTTACAAATCTGCTATCAGCCCCCAAAATTCCCATCAGTGCACCCCTACAGTCTGACCACCTTCACATATGCAACTAGTTCATTCCTATTGCTCAGAATGAGATCCAAAATAAATTCTTCTTGAACTGTGTTCTCACACTACTGGACAACTACTGTGCTGTGAAGCTATTTATAAAATACAAAAAACTCTTTTTTGCCATGCTTTTCTTCTAACAAATACCAGGGAAGTTACTTCCTCATTAGCGACAGCTCATGCATTTTAGCTTTCTGCTAGAAGAATATCAAGACTGGTCTTATCCAGCTCCTCTTCCTGATATAATGAAACACCAGACACTCAAATCTGCCGGTCACTTCCTTTTTGAAATATGTCACTCATTTCTCCCTATCTGTTCTTCTGAAACAAGCTATGCCCCCTCAGCGCTAATAATCCTACCACAGAAAATACTCCACTTAATGTGTCATGTTACTTTTCTTTCCTTCTTTAATGTACAGGCTTTCCTATCCTGAAAAGGCTTTGGGCAGCTTACAACAAAAATGAGATAAATTATAAAAACAGATCAAATAAATAATACCAAACAATGCCCTATGCTATGACTTTACGCTTGCTTCTCATACTATTTACATTGTTATACAGACACTGAAGATTCATTACAGACTCCTATTTTTCCTTTTGCAACGTGAATCCTATTAAGGTTTCCCATGTCTTCTCCAGAACCTTCCCCCTAGATCTTAACTGTGCACTGACCAGGTGTTTTTGTCACCAGCATCCACAATTAGACATACGCCTCCATCCCTCTTGGAAGAAAATCCTGGAGCACACTAACCTCCTCCTCCCTGGGTGCAATGGTCTTGTTAATGCTATACAACCCCTTCATTATTTCACTATGCTGCGATACCTCCTTCTAGGGGTAACTCCTCACTTAAATCTTGACTACAGCACTGGTACACAAGGTGGGTGCCTGTAGATGTGCCAGGAGGCTGCTCCAAAGTGATGTAATTACAGCGCATCAGAGCAAACGACTGAGTCTTCTGGAGTGTGGTAATTACTATGTTTCAACCAGCCTCCACATCTTGTGCATCAGCATCTCCACGCTTCAAAATGGTGGCAGAGGTACTTTAACAACCAGCGTTAGTTAGTGTCCCTGCTGCCATATTGAAGCATGGGGATGCTAATACACAAGGTACTCTAAGAGCCGCTCTAATTAAAGCACCTCCCCCTCCCTGCCCCTGGAGCACGTGTAAAAAAATCCCCGATGATGCTGCATATGTAACAAAAAAACAACACAAAAGGCAATACATAAGTACTGCCTGCTAGCCCACCTCTCCAATTTAATCAACTGTGGAATGATTAAAAAGACTGGCCTTCCCTCTGTTAAGAGCATCTCAAACCTACGTTGGACAGCGGGCTTTCTTTCCACAACGCAAGTCCAGCTACAGCTTGGTTTACACCATTTTTGTACTGATGCAATTGTTTTGTTTAGGGGTGTGATGTTTTTACCACTCAGGTTATATTAATGCAACCCCTGGTATGAGCACAGGGTTGCACTGGCATGGTAAGCTTTATGTTTAGACAGCTTAGTCAGGCTCCAGTGAAAACAGGCTTTACAACTACTTCAGTGAAGGCAAAGTGTAATTCTGGAAATAGGTAACATCAGAAAGTGCCAGATAAGTTTAAAATGCAGGATGTGGCAAATAAATGTGTTATACAAAAGTAATTCTCTAAACCAAGTATACTGCAGAACTAGCCACCAGAAAAATCAGAATTGGTGGAAGAGATCAAACTGAAAGAAACTCCTTTTACAAAACTGAGAACTCTATGAAGCCCCAAACAAAGCATGGCTCTCTCATCATGGTGTACCACAGGAACTCAATCTGTTCCTATGCTTTAATGAATTATGACAAAATAAAGTCATGAAGGGTATGGACCTTCAAGAGCTTATGCTTTAGTTCATTACTTTTCCCACTGAGTCCTGTTTCAAGGTAGACTGCAACTGTATGTTCGTACAGGAGAGTTGGGCCTCAACCCTAGTCGTGAACTTGAGGTGCCACCCATTGCAGTAACCTAATTCCTGTTTGAATTTCACACCTACTGACCAAGCCACTGAAGTTCAGTTCGGTGTTATGCAATCAAGTTAAGTGCCAAGTACAAAATTATATGTAAAGTCTATTGCAAGACAGCTTCGACACAAGTATACCTAGAGAAATGCAACAATTTGTAATAACCTCCTAAAAAGAGTGGCTGCTGGCCAGGCCTAATGGGATGAACTCAAGAGAAATGGCAAGCTGAGCTATCTAAACTTTAACAAAAGTAACACCAGGAAGCACTTCTGCCATAAGAACGTAAGAAGAGCTGTACTTGGTCAGACCAATAGTCCATCTAGCATAGTAACCCATCTCTGACAGGGCAGAAATGGATCCTATAAAGGGAGAGCAATGAACCAGATATCCCTAAAGTGATCTATCCCCTATTCAATACCCTTCCTGGTACCCACCATTTATTGGATTAAAGATGCCAGTGGAAATGTCTCCAACCATTCTGTTCAATTGCCATTAATAGAGCAACACTGCATGAATTTATCCAGTTCCTTTTTTAACCAGGATGCGCTGTGCCTCTACCACCTCCTGTGGCAGTTAACTACAACTTAGTGTCATAGTAGCTAGGGTCAGGAGGGACCTGAGCAGATCATCTAGCCTGACCCCCTGCCACAGGCAGGACTGAGTGCAAGAATGAAAGAGCCACTTTCTCTTTTGTTAGTTTTTGTCACCTACTCATTTCAGGCAGGTGGCCCCTAGTTCTAGTATTCTGGGACTTGGTGAACAACTGTTCCCTGGTCACTTGGTCCACACCCTTCATGATTTTATACAGCCTCTCAGCCATCTCCTTTCCCAACTGAGCAGTCCTAGCCTTTTTAGTCTTTCCTGGTACAGAGAGCTACACTGGGGCCCAGGTGGGTGGGGAGCAGCAATAACAGTGCGGAAGCAGTCTCCAGCCCTTCAACCATAGCACAGCACCCACATCACCACTACTTCTCCCAGCCCCTAATCCTTAGTTGTGGTTCGGGTATAGCTCCCACACAGAACAGAGCTGTAATGGGATCCAGGTCCCTTGCCTCAGTGCAGCTCCCCTCTGGCTGTAAGCTGTGCCTACCCCACAGCAGGCCTTGGGGTGGGGAGGGAAGAAGAGACAGGTGGATTCAGGGGATGTAAAGCAGCAGCCGTGGCATGGGTATAGCTTCCAATCCCAATGCCAGTGCAGCTCCTTACTGCTCAGCCTCAGTGCAAGAAAAGCCCTGCTGCTCTGTAAGTTGCATCCGACCCATGAGCTGTGTTGCTGTCCACTGCTCTGCTCACTAAGTAACACTGCTTTGAGTCTTATACAGCTTTTTCTTTTCCATATAGCTATACCCTCTCACGTTTAGTTTACCGTAAAGATTTCTTCCTTATGCTTGGTCTAAATTTTCCCCTTGAAGTCTTCCCACTACTTTATTATACCCACCTCATTGTGATCATTGGTAGCAGTGCCTCTGGTGGGAAGTCAACATATAGGGTTTGGTATACACTTTAGAACTGGATATACAGCTCACATTTTAGACAGGTCTTGGTGGCAGCCAAACTATCACAACCCATCCGGGGAGGCTGCTTTCCATTATGTTCCTTTCTTTCTCTCAATACTCTTCCAGGGGCTGAGATTTTGGTGCTCTGCACTATACTCCCTGCAGGGTATCATCCAGATGTGACTTAGTTCAGAGCTTTCCTGTGGGACTACCACTGTTACCTGTCAGGGCTGCATACAGAGTTCAGTCTTAATTGCATTGAAATATTACAAACCCACGTCTAGTTTGTACTTCCCTGTAGAATGGTGATGAAGGAGAACCGAGAAACAATGGTTTCCTTTCCTATTAAGTACGCTTCAGGGGAAATCCAGAACATACCAGCTAGCATCTTCATAATTTGCTTTTTCTTGCCTGTTCTTCAAATTTCAGTAAATCAAGTTAGTATTTCGGTTCACATCATCTGCAAAACTGAAGGTCGTCTTTACTTCTCCTACATCGAAAGTGCTCATTATAGCAGGACCCAGATGATTCTTGCTGGATTTCTTCTTCTTCTATAAGAGATGCTTTCTGCATATGCCTGTTTAACAGCTCCTAAAGCCAAGTGATAATGCTACTACCAAAACCAGCAGTTTAGCCTTGTTTTTAGTATGAAGATGCTAGTCTCTAGTTCACGGAATTAAAGGCAATTTCCCCACCCAACAGGTTAAAACTCTCTCCTTTAGAGGAAGAGAAGAATACACTATTATTTAATGCCATTGATCCTATTATCTTTCAGATGTATTAAAAAAGGTGTTCTTACAACATAGGGACACAAAGACGCACTATACATTCACAGGTGGGAAGCAATGCTCAGATGCTGTATACATTAATGAACAAGGTCAACTATTCAGGCCATTTTACTGCATCAGGCTGAATGTCTAGATATGGGAGAACTTGAGAAGACTTCTTTCAGGCTAGCCTCCATGCACAGTGGCAACAAAGATGCTGCAAGTACCAGCTTCACACATTGCTGTGACATGTCCAGCAATCTTGAGAGCAGTGTCATTAATTCTTTTCACTCATCTAAGATAAATTCCCATATAAGAGTTTATACCTGAAAACTCCAGTACAAAGCTGGTCAGGTTTCCACAGCAGAAGACAGTGATTAACATCCATGTTGAACAAGGGCTTTGTCACAGAGGCCGCAAGATAAAGACAGGAACAGTAACAAGAATAGGGATGTAGAGATAAGGCATGGAGTTTACCTTCAGCTGGAGAATCAAGTTCTCCTTAAGTGAAGGCTTTACTACAAGGGTGGGAAGCAAGCAGAGTGGTAATCTGAATGCAGGAGCTGCAAATGCTCCCACTCCTAGTTGGACCTGGCTGTAAGAAGGAAGTGTCAACAAGATGACCCAGGGAAGGGTGCTGTGTGGTTATCAGGAACCTCCACCCATTGCATAAGCACTACTAAAACTGGACATACCAGCAGCCAGTAAGTCATTCCCAACAAGGCTTTAAAAAGGCTCGTGTTGGAGGCTGCAGGGTTGATGACTGCAGCCATGTTGGTCTAGGAACACAGGCAGGCAAGGTTCTTTACATAGATGTGATATATGTTTTATTATACCAACCAAATAGCTGGGGAAAAAAAAAGTTCTTTGTAAGCTTTCGGGTACAAACGCTCTTCTTCAGGCATTGGGAGAGACTGCTGGTATTATGAGTTCTCCAAGGTAGAGAAATGTTCATGCTGGAGGCTGAAGTACAAGCTCAACAGCCAATTAAGGAGAAAATGAATGTATCCCTTCACAGTAAGCTGTACTAATTGTATAATGCCTAGAAGTTATAGTTGAAAGTGCAGTGAAGCTGCAATGGAAGAGAGGCAGGGGAGACTCTGGACATGTCCCAACCACCCTCCCCTCTTAGTATCCATTCTCTGCCACTGTCACCTATTTGTTAGATGTTGGCAATGACCCTAGGCCCTCCAGGTACTACAAAGCCACCAGCCCACCCTCCCATAGCTAGATGGAGGCTTCTAACATGTACAACAACTAACTCCACTGGACAAATCACAAGAAAAACAGGAACAGGAGTGCTGGTTATAAGTTCATAACTAAGGTGGGCCAAGGGAGGACACTGAGCAGAAAACTCCAGGCAAGCATCCATTGCCCCATGAACCTATCTAAGGAGCCTGTGAAACTCTGCTTGGAGAGGTGCACAGCCAAGAGAAAGGAAGGAAAACAGCTCCACAGCTGCCTGGGTTCCCTCCACACAGCACCTCCTTCCTCATCTGGTTGATCCATAGCCTGGGCCAGGCCCAGGAGGAGGCGGTTCTCATCCAGGAGGACGAGAAGTTCCTAGGACTTTTTGCAGCTGCAACTGGGCTAGATACTAGTCCAAGCCAGCAGTCCTTATGATAGAAATGGAGCATGCATCTCAGTAACGATGGTAAGACCCGCAACATTTGTCTTCCTCATTACCAAGAATTTAAGACATCTGTTGTGCCCAGTCAGCCTTATTTGTCCAATACAAGTTGACCAGAAAAGAGACTTATCTTCCATAAATTCATAGCTGATCACAGTGGTGTAGAGTGGTTTTTCTCAATGTGGGGAAGTTTTGGGACAACCCTTGTCTCTGTACCTGGGTTCCTCTATGGAGGGCGCATCCTGCCACGAAGGTCATGGCCAAGGTGAAGCTGTCATCTATGATACCCCAGCCAATCACCCCTCCTGTCCTCTGCACTTACACCTCTGACTGACAAGGCATCTTGGTGACTTCTGGTTATTTAGAAATCCTAACTTTACATATATTCCCACAAAAGCATGCACAAAGCATTCGCATCTTAAAACAGGCCACTGAAATGCTACACTATTTTTCCAGAGACAATCTCTGCAATTTTCAGTAAAGTTAAGGCCCTATTTTCTTCAAAATCAGAACAGCATGACTTAATAGTGATATACTGACTGTCACCAAATAAAACTTAAAAAAAACTCCCAAAAAACCAGAGGTAACTGGTAATCTTCATTACCAGTGGAAATACACATTACATTTGTGGAATTAGACTGGCAGTGATCTCAATTTAGGTATTTTGCCTATAAGATTCATTCAACATCATTCCCTATCCCTCCCATCTTTCTGAAATATTTCAAACAAAACATTTTCAGTGTTACTCAAATTGAGACCAACATGTAGTTTAGCTCAGCTAAACTACCATGGGATGTCACTTACCATATTTGTAGCTTGATCTTCTTTCCTTGTAATTCAACTGTTTTGATCTTGAAGTCTATTCCTAGGGGGAAGATAGAAAGAAATGTCAGCCGTGCTTTAAGAGTGGTGTGCCACATTTGTCAGAGCTGCCAGAATTGTTGCACATAGAGAAGCAGTTCAACTGACAGGCTAATAAAGGAAATGGACAGTGGAGTCCTGTCTACATTAAAGACCATAGCAAGACAGCTAAACACAGAGCTGAAAAAATAAAAACTTCCTTACTTTAGACAGGCCCTCTGTCTGTCAAACTTTTGACTACACAATGCTACCCCCTGCAGTTTTCCAAGAGGTGGCCTGCATGAAAAAAATTGAGAACCGGCTTATATGCTCTTGTGTTCAACTTTAAAAATGAGAAATAATCAGCTTCTTGCATAAGAACTGAGACGTTCAACGTATCAAACTTATCTTAATTGAAAAGGCAAAAACTAACAAATGGAAAGCTTTCAACTAAAAACCACCTAACATCATGCAGATGTTTAAAAAGATTTTCTAAAACCTTTCCATGGGTTAGTCAACTGCTCAGCAACCATAGCCCTTGTGATGACACCATTTCACTAGTTTTCCCAATTGGTCTTCCAGAAGGCACTCTCTCAAAGCAACACAAACAGGACAAAACCTTCTCATTTGCTGATCACTTTTAAGGTAATCCACTTAAGCTCTTTAAATTCTGCTTGCTCTTGATTAGACTACTACTTTTACACCCATTTCTTTAACCAAAGATACGTGATAGTCTCTGGACAGTGAAAAGCATTAGAAATATGGATCATTTGACTTCTGAAGCTGCTGAGACAAGTGACTGATGCATTAGCTATGTTACCACAAATACAGAGGTATGGCAATCGAGTCATTTCACACCATTTCACTCTAGTCAGGGACTCCCAAACCATGGTCCATAAGGCTGTGATTAAGAGCCCATTGTTTGAACCAACACCACCCTTCCCATTTAAAAAAAAGACAAGTACATGACAGTATACAGGACACTGACACCAAATGTAGATCCTTTCCGGCCTCTCAATCCAAATCTAAATCAGGGTGGATTTGGTTTAAAACAAATCATTGGTCAGGAAACCTCAATTTAATCATTTGCTACAAAAAGTTCATTCTTGTTGTTTGATACTCTCTTCATTTTAACTTCTTGAAACTTTGCACTTTTAGAGAGGCAAGAGCTTGACTGCGTGCACACAAACTTGCAGAGAGACAAGAGGGCTGACAGGTAGGAAATCAAGTCTGTTATCTCTCATCTCCATATACTGCTGTTAACAAGGATGTTATCTCTGGAGACACAAATCCACAGTTTGAGAATGAAAACTAAGCATCACAGAGATGCTTCATGGGATCATCTAGATTGAGCACCAAGTTTTATTGGGTACAGTGGTTTTCTTTCATCTTTACTAATCTATAGAGGAGCCTCTGAAAACCCCATAAGATTGGGCCCCGATATAGCCCATGGCCTGTTGACCTATTTATAAAACTTTTCTAAAAAAGTTAAATAATATACAATTAGAAGTTTTAATCCCTATTCCATGATATGTTTGAGCTTTAAACATATTTTAAATTAAAAATCTATCTTTATACGGGTTTTTGGTTGTTTTTTTTTAAAAGAGCATCTTAAAAAAAAATCATAAAATATAATTAAATACAAAAGTCTGATTTAAATAAAAAATCCATTTTTAACCACCTTGATCTAAATCAACTCCTCCGGTATGAATTCCAATTCGCTCTCCTCCCACAGGTTCACAGAAGTTTTGGACTGTAAGGGACCTCGTGAGATCATCAGGCCCAGCCCCCCCTGCTCTGGGCAGAAAAGACTGCTGTGGTCAAATAACCCCAGCAAAGTGTGCGTCCTACAGAAAGAAGTCAGTAATTGAGAGCCTGCTGACCTCATGTCACAGCTCTGCCTGCTTTGATAGAGGTCTTCTACCCAAGGCTCTATGTTAGGAAAGCAAGGCAGATATCAGCTTCAACATTAAGATGGGAGCTAGGTATGATTTCAGTAGGAACGCGGGACCTACTGAATTTGCAATGTTCACAGAAAGTGCAAGAAGGCACAACATTGTCAGCAAGCTAATGGCAGGACTTCCAGCGCCCCTTGGGCAATCAGAGGTGTGTGCGGGGAAGGCAGCTGGCCATGCTTCACCACAAAAATGGCATCCAATGCCACACTTGAACCACAAAATCAGAAAGCAGCTGCCCTAAATTTGGTAGGTCCATAATAATAGGTAGTACTCAAAGGGGTATTTTTCAGGATTGTGAGAGGTTAGTGGTTCAGTCGTGGTACCATTTACTTTCATTAAATGACTTTGGCACACGTAGTGCTAAGGAAGTTTGCTGCCAATAAGACTGGGAGGCCCTATCGATACAAAGGAGGACTGGGATAAGATGAAGGAGGTTGGAGCCTGGAGTAAAACAGGCTGGAAATTAGCAGTACAAAATGCACGGTTTAGCATTTGTGAAGTAACAAGAATTTCCAGTCTGAGCTGCCAACTGATCAGTTGAAACAGCTGAAGAGAAAGAAGAGGGCACACTAGTCATTGTCTGATTAACTGAGAATCAGTGATACAGCTGCAGAGCAGGTAAACACAATCTTTGGACGTACCAGGCGTGGTACTTCCAGTAGAGATAGAAATATTACGGGTACTGAACAAGGACCTGGTACAAACTTATTGGAATACACCTTCACACACAAGAAAATAAGTGCAAACTGGGACATATGCAGAAAAAGACAACTGTAACACCTAAGGAAACAGAAAGCTTATCATACAGCGGGGTTGGTGGGAGGGTGCTGACCCAACAAAATGAAGGCTGCGAAGAGGTACAGCTGCTTTCTACAAACACAGTGGAATGACCACCAGTGAAGAAAGGTTAAATGCTGGCACAAGAACAAATGAGTATGAACTGGCTATGGAATTTTAGACTTCAAATTAGAAGGTTTCTAAGCATCAGAGTGTCGTTCTGGAACAGTTTCCTAGAAGTACATGAACTAAATAATGTCTGCAGTAGCAGGGAACTGGACTTTGAACATAAAAGACTGGCAGGGAAACAAGGCAACAGCCTGAACGACTAAAGTTGCCTCTGATAATTCTCAGTATTTCCCCTCTTCAGAAACAAACCGAGTGTCAGCTGTCAAATCTTGCCCCATGAAGATGTTTGTGTTCGACTACAAGAGAAAAACCAGTAAATGTTATTCTGCAAACAATGGCAGGGGAGCACAGGGGAGGTGGGAGAATAGGGGAAATAAAATGAAGCTTGTAGGCTTAAAAAAAAGAAAAAGAAAAGAAAAAGACACTCCTATAAAAACAGCCTAGGATGTTGTTGGTCTTTTTTTGGCAACAAGAACATGCTGTTGGCTTATGATCCATCATAACTCCCAGGTCCTTCTCTGCAGTCTGGCAGTCATACTGCAGAAGAACCGCTGATAATTACTAGTCAGGTGAAAGGCTCCTCTACGGTACAGGTCACTGCACAAAGCTCTAAGAAATGCAGTTAAGAGCTCAGGTTTGGTAGGAATTTTTTTTAAAGTAGAAAGGTGAATAATTGTAGATAAGCTCCAGGAAATCTGCTAGGTACAACCCAGAAGGGAGAATTCTAAGTTTCCAAACTATGGAGCATTGTCCAGGGACTGTGACAACTACTTTAAGTAATTAAAGTTCAAAAATCATTATTTTGTCAAATCAGCATTAACTCTGGCCAACTCATGTGTTGTCTTCACAGTTCATATATCTTCCTTACTCAAGAAATGCATGCAATCCAGTTACCTTTCTCTGTGGAGACATTTGGTTCAGCAGGTAGTTAACATGCATCAGTTAAAGCAAGAGACAGTTGGTCAGATGGATAAAGTAAAAAAACAGTATATTTAAGATGCCTTCGAATTTAAAATGATGCCCGCATAATTAAACTATCTATTTGGAAAATGTATAGATGTCCTATAATTTTCCAGGCACAGAATCTAATTAGAGGGTTACCTTAAAATTACGCCCCCCCCCTCCCCCACCCACCGCTACAACAGAGAAAGCAGTAGTAGGCAGACAGGTGGCTAAAGGGAGGGGGGAAAGTAGCACCTCTGCCCCTTTTCTTCCTTGAAACCTGCCCCCCCTACAGCCTCTGCCCCCTTCCTGTCAGACCCTCTCAGGGCGCAGAGCACATGGTAGCATGCCCCCTGCCCGGCCATGCAGCAGCGCGCCCCAGAGCTGGTGCTGTGCTACTGGTGACTGGCTGGGCAGGGGCCAGAGTTTTCATGCACTCCAGGTGTTATCGTACCTGACAGTAAAGGCGAGGGGCATAAGCTGCAGAGGGCAGGCAGACAAGCAACTGCTGCAACAGCTCTGACTGGCCCTGACTTGGGTTTGGGACCAGAATCGGAGCCCAGCAGCCACCTCCCCCACTCATCTTGTACTCAAATCCAAGAAGAGGGGCTTCTTTCCCCATCCTGAATGTGGGGGGGAAGGGGAGAGGACCTCATCTTTGACTCAAGTAAACATGGTAGCTGAGATTTCATTTGATATAGCTCTTAAGGGATGGTGTGCTAGAAAAGATATCTTCCCAAAGTGGTGCTTGAAAGATCATATTAAAAAAAAACAACAAAAAACAAGGGAAGCCTTGCACTTCAACACAGAGCAAAGTGGTCTGAAAATTACTGAAGCCACCATAATTTCTCTGGAGAGCTGATCATATCCTTTTTGCTGGCTTTTAAAGTCAACTGAAGGTGACGTCTGATGAAAGATGATGTTTTGCTAGCCTGCCTCTCCACTTGGAAGAACTGTATTCATACCACTGCATGCCATGCTACCTTTGTTACACAGCAGCTCGAGCTGACATCTCATGCTGCACTCCGATAAAGGAACTTCTCACTCAGAATGTTCTGCGTGGTCCAAAATAGCAGGCACACTTGAGATTTCAATAGGAGAAACAATGCTGAGAGTATTCCTTCAAACTGCCAGAACTGCTTGTACTTGCCTTTTTCATGACAAAGTAGCTTTGAATGCAGCACTCCAGTTCCCTGCTGCAGTGAGAAGGGCATTTGGCACAAGGTAGATTGTCCACATATCTCAGATGAGATATGCCAGACAAGTTGTAGACAGTCATCAAACACCAACTGCGTGGCTAAATACCATCCCACATTTGCAGAGGTGCTGAAGGTCTGTGTTATCCATAGAGTCTGCACTAGGAAATAAAATGCAAGTCCAGTTGTCATTTTAAGGGATGAGCTTCAAAACATGTCCCAAAAGAATATAGTTTTAAGATCTACCTCCCTTGGTTGCTCAATTTTGTTAGCAGAGAAATTACAAAATAGATTCATCTTGAGCAGCAGCCATTTCAAAGCAAAAAAACCTGAAACGCCTCATACTTTGGTTACATGGTAACATGAGACCACACCAAGCTATTCAGTCTGGTAAGAATGCTGAACGAAGAGGTTTCTCCTCGTTTTGTAAAGGAGTGTACAGGTTAGCTTTCCAGCCTGCTGAGTTGCACCGTGAAATACAAAAATCCCACCCTTGTATGGATGATTACCTATTTTTGTACGGCTTTTGTGCCAGATGGGTGATTCTGAATTATTTCCCAACTTGTTGACTTGTCTCATCACATTGTTTTTAAATGCTACCAGGCTTCAGCACCTGCACTAGAATTTACAATGGAGTACTGCATTTTGCAGAATGCTTCATTTGCAGACACTGTTTATACCACATGGACCAACATTTGTAGTTTCATGATATTCTTGGTCTCGATATTTTACGCTGTGTCCAGTAACTCATCCCAGACATTTAGAGAAGTCTAAGAAAAGCCAGGGAGCTAAAGATTCCCTGCGGAAGACTGAACCATGTTGCAGCAGAAAGAAATTCTTCCCCATGTGCCTATGTGCCATGTACAAAGCACAGGAAGGGTGGTGCTTGGGAAACAGGCAGCTAATTTAGGATTTACCCTTTCCACCCACTTCCACCAGAGCCCTGCAGTGAACACAGAATTCACTTCCTCATCAAGTTGCCTATAGAGTACATCATGGTACTTAAGCAAACACATCATGAACACAAATGTAAAGAAGAAATCTGAAGTGGAGATAACATTACCCTTAACAGCTATGAAGCAAGGCAGAAGTTGTCCATTCGTTTTGGATACCCAACCGGAGACTTCTGAAATCAGGGCTCTAAAACTTTGAGTAACACAGAGCCTTTATATGATCCAAATACAGCTCCCATTCACTTCCTTTACTAAGGTACCATCGTATCAAGGTCAGGCACTTGGTTTACTGACAAATGACAGCATGTCTCACATTCAAGAAGCCATCTAAAATAATTTTTGATTAAGCAACTTGCCCAACGTGAGACAAGCACTATATGGCAGAAGCAGGGATAGATTCTGGAGAGAACAGCATTTGTCTCCCCTCTTTCCCCTTAGATCACAGTAATAAATCACAGGAACTGAGGGTTGAAGGGATCTCAGGATGTCACATCTAGTCCAACTCCCTGCTCAAAGCAGGACCAGCCCCAGCTACATCATCCCAGCCAAGGCTTTGTCTAGCCAGGTTTTAAACACCTCCAAGGATGGAGATCCCACCACCTCTCTAGGGAGCCTGTTCCAGTGCTTCACCACCCTCCTAGAGAGAAAGTTTTTCTTAATATCCAACCTTAACTTCCCTTGCTGCAACTGGAAGCCATTGCTCCTTATCCTGTCATCTGACCCCACAGAGAACAGTCTAACTCCAGCTTCTTTGCAACCACCCTGCAGGGAGATGAAGGCTGGTATTCAATCCCCTTCAGTCTTCTCTTCTCCAGACTAAATCAGCCCAGTTCCCTCAGCCTCTTCTCACAAGTCATTGCCCTCTGCTGTACTTTAACTTGTCCACATCCTTTCTGTAGCAGAGGGCACAAAACTGCACACAGGACTCCAGATGTGATCTAAGCAGTGCAGAATAGAGGGGAAGAATCACTGTCCTCCATCTGCTGGCAATGCTCCTGCCAATGCAGCCCAGGATGCCTGTAGCCTTCTTGGCACCAAGGAGGACACACTGCTGGCTCCTGTTCTGCTTCTTGTCCTGTCACCCCCAGGTCCTTTTCTACAGAGCTGCTGCCTAGCCAGTCACCCTCAGCCTGCACCGGTGCATGGGACTGTTCCCTTCGAGGTGTAGGGCTTTGCACTTGTCCTTGTTGAACCTCATTAAATTTCTTTTGGTCCAATCCTCCAATGTGTCGAGGTCTCTCTAAAAACCAACAGCAACCCTTTGAGATAAGCTGTAATTTCCCCTTTATGTCCATCTTTAAAAATAAGTCTGGCGCACAGAGTTTAGAATCCCAATTTGCCCAAATATCACTCAATCTGTGACTGAGCAGGAACTCAGCAAGAGTCCTAAACTAGCTTTGCTAATTATCTTTACTTCTTTGTTGAAAGAAAATTCATTAAGACTGTGAGACAGAGGAATAAGGTGTCTTACAGAAAGTTGCTTTATTTGCTGCGCAAGCCAGGTTCATGTTCCAAGCCACATTTACCCAGGGCACTGTTGGAGAGGCAATGTCTGGAAAAGGTGTCTGTCTGATCATTTAATTAAAAGGGTATCAGAAACTAGACTTATTCCGACATTAACTATAAAGCCTGAAGCACCTAATGGCCAAGGTAATTTCAAATATCGAAAAAAAAAAAAAGTTAAACTGGCACATCTCCCCTTCCTACAGCTAAGTTCAATCAGACAACTACTTGATGCCAGAGCTGAAGGCTGAAGTAATATCTTATTTTCTCCTGTGTGTCTTGGACATGGAGGGTGTATTTTTTCATTTCTTGCTTAAGGGAGCCATAGCAATCTAAGAGGTCAATGTCAAGATCATAAAGAAACTGAAATATTGCTCAAGAGACATGTCTGAGGTGCTGCTTCTACACAATGCTGCCTCTGGTACACAAGCTGTCATGTGGTGAATCTCATCATCTTGATGACTGTACAGCCTGGGGGACAAAGGCAACAGTTTTGGCATGACTAAAGTGCTTGGGGCTGTGACAATGACTGCACTACAGGGAGGAAGACATCTACAATGCTGTTAGACACACCTTTGGTCACCGGTGGAAAAAGACCACAGACAAACGCAGAGACCACAATGAAAAACGGCTGTGTCTTCAGTGGTGATGTTTAAGTCTTTGTGCAAGTTAGTTTTTTCAAAAATATTTGGATTATTAAAAAGACCCATAGAAGGTACCACCTTTTGTTCGAGTTTTTTTTTACTTTAGCTGGGTTACGGGTTCAAAAGTTGCCAAGCTGTAAAGTGGTCATTGCACTACACCGCTGGAATGGAGCACATCTGCAAGGTCCTACAGAATCAGAACACCAAGTCAATCACTTTCCTAAAAGTCCCCTGAAGAAAAGTGCTTTCATTTTTGAAGCATGCAGGAAATATCAGAACACTAGTTCATCTGAAGCATGCAACAGTTTCCACAAGCTAAACTCAACTTCCTTCTTTAGCTTAAACTACACTGACTAAGGAATCATCTATTTAAATATTTAGTGGAGATGCTGAGGAAGCGGTATAAATAACAGATCACTCTAGAAGATACTACCGAATGAAGGTGCCAGCAAACACAGAAGCTGACAGCTCAAAGTATTCAGTTTCTTCCAGTTAACATGCACCATGACCAAGAATCATTATAACCAAGTTTAAAAAACAAAACCAGCCCAAGCCTAGTATCCCTCGCTGTACTGATTCAAGAAATGAAGTAAAAATCCAAAATTTACACAAACGCTTCCCATAATTCATTCCCAAAGCAAGACTGAGGAGGTTTTAAAGCTCGTCTGGACTTCAGAGTAGTTTCCTACAGGAACATTAATGGTCATGTGAAAGCCTAATTAATGGCGCACAACACTCGTGAGCACAGAGTTCCATGTAATGATGTTTATACTTGGCTCCAATCCCGAGGTAGGAAAACATCTGACAAGGGCTTGTTATACATTAAGAAACTGCTGACCTAGCAAAGTAGGCAACTTATCCTCTGCACTGGAGAAGGATTTAGCTATAACCTAAGATTCTGGGGTCTGCAAATGCTTTAGTCCAAGAGTTCCTTAACTGTGGTCACTTGGGCCATGGTGCTCTTGTCCTTTCAGTTAGATCTGAACAACTGCTCATGACAGTTTGATGACTGGCAGTACATCTCTGGTCCAAAAAGGTCTGGAAATCTCCACTTTGTTCAACTCCAAAATAGATTTAGTTTTTATTGATGCTACCCATCCAAAAACGAGCTCAGTAATCATACAAAGAGTTAGCTATTACAGCAAATAAGAGCACTACAATTGGAATACCAATCCCTGCAAACACGCTGGCATTTAAAACAACTTCATGTGCAGTCTTGACAGCCCACGTGCTAGGAGTGCTTGCAGGGACCAAAGGTATTCGTTAGAAGGCCCTGGCACATCTCTCCCAACAATAAATACTGAAAATGACTTCCCACCGTTAGCTGTAAGGCAATTCGGCTTTGAACTTTTATACTCAGACTACCACATTCAGAGAGAGGCCTAAGGATAAACGTCTGATCCATACATTGGCACAGGAAGTGAGGATTCTAGAGCACACCTGGCACTTAAGAGCAGAAGTCAGTACCATGAAACACCAGGGTTTGTATTTTGACTTGAAGCAGCTTAACATATCAAAAAGAGCCTATGTTGTAAATATAGCACAGGCTATTTGCTCAGCAGGTTTTTGTGTTTGCATTGTTCTCCCAGTAAGGATTAGTACCTGGGATTGGCAGACAAAAAACAAAATGGAAACAAACCTGGAAATTTCTTAGGAAAAAAAAAATTTGTGAAATTTCCATATTCTTTGGAAAAAACACAGGAGACAGAAAGTGGCTCTTATATCTGCTTCTATAGATCAGTCAAATTTAAAAATGAAACAAAAAAGAGAAAAAGAATACTCAAAAATGATTTTATCTACTTAAAAAAATGTAAGTAGCTCTCAGTTAAATAGAAGCCCTCATTTTTGTGGAATACACAGTCTATTAGATGTTATACATTTCATCTACTCCAATTCCATTTTTTTAAGTCTATAAAAAAGAGACTTATTTCACAGCAAAAAGAGATCAGCACTGTGGTCTGTTGCTTTCCAACAGTCAGACAGACTCATGAATGCTCAAAGTGAGAGGGGGCCACACTTGAGTCACCTTGAGAATTAAATGTGCATGCCTTTTCCAGAAAGCATAAATTAAACTGTGTCAATGCAAACAGTCATCATTCAGTCTCTTACCCCCAAACACTGGAGCAGTAAAACGCATAAAGTGAATGCTTCTTCTTGGCCATGTTTCTGAGACTGAGTCTAACAAGGAAGACTGAGTTAACAGCAAGTATATCCCCTAATGCTTCACACAAAGAAACAACCATGAAATATACCCACGTCAACATTTCCACACTCGTGTTGCTTTTGAAGAGATTAACTTGCCCAGGTGATAACATTTTCTGCCTACCACCGATCAAAAATGCAAGTGTGAACATGCTTTCTTAAGGACAGATTTCCCAATATTTCAGGAGATTTCATAATCTAACTGTGTTAACATGCAGTTCATGACAAAAGTATTTTATGAGAGAGAAGTTCCTTTATTGAATACAGCTCACACAGCTAATATGTCAGGCAACAAAAGGCAAATATATTTTACAAGCTGAGAACTCAGTATATGACTTCTGAATACTTAAGATAAGGGACATTTGAGTATTGAGAACTCCAACACATTCTGCTATTTTCTATCTAACCCCCCATGGGATTATGAACAAACGAATACCCTATTTCTTGTTGAAATCTTGTCTTAGTTACCACATCTGTTTCATTATCCTGTTTGTACTTTTTTTGAAAGTATAGATTTTTTTTTTTTATCAGCAAAAAGGCAGTACTTTCACTCATCCATATGTATTCAAATCTAAGAGAACCCTGAATATAAGATGAGCCCCCAACAGTTAGATTCTGTATGTAGACAATGTATGAATTTGTTGTCATTTTCCAGGTAGAGAATTTAATTATTGGAGAGTTGCCTCAAATCTGTCCCCCTTTCACTGCTACAGTAGAGAAAATAAAACTGGTGGGGCGTCAGGTAGCCCCATTCCCCTCCCTGCAGTCCTCCCCCCTCCCTTACCATCAGACCTTGCTCCCTCTGAGCACAGGGAAGGGAAGGGCAAGTTTAAACACCAACCTTGAGATAAACTATTTACCACATAGGCAAATTATTATAGGTCCCCATAGACTTAGTTCATCCAGATGCATTTTATTTTTTGAAACTGCTCTAAGTTTTAGCAGAAGTACTCCATAAACACACTTTTAAGCAACATAGTACCGACTGTGCATCACAATAATCCAAAGCCAAAAAGCTCATGATTCACCATATAGTTCATCGGGTTGGGCCCCACCAGTGTCAACAGCATTTCTCTGTAATAGGTTCCCATCAGCATGTTTGCCTAATATGGGTCATGCATGGTGCTGGCTACATTTAAAATCAACATCACAGTTGGTTTCCACTGCTGAGCACATGCTGCTTTTGTTAGCAATTTAATGACAGAATGTATTTAATGAGGTTTCCTTGTACAGGATTATAAGACGAGGAGCTCTCGCTCTCTCCTGCCACCCCATGCTGATGGGGGTGGAATCTCATCTCATATTCAAGTAAATGCAGTAGTTTTCAAGTTAATATTTAAGCTCTAAAGGAATGGTGCTTACACAATTTGCTTTGAATTAGCTACACTGACCTGAATTGTTCCAAATGTTTCAGTAAGCAATAGGTTCTTCTATGCATTTATTAAAGACAGAAGCCTACAAAAGACTACAAAAAAGGGCACCTCCACTTCACTTCTGAGTCCTTATGCTAGCAAAGGATAGACACCATAGTCTTGTCAGTCAGAAATACTTACCTATTTTCCATCTGGGTAGTCTGTTCTAACCTAATTTAATTTGCTATTATTTTGAAGGGCTGGTATTAATTTAGTGTTTCAAATGTCCTTACATTCCCCACCAAGTGTCCAACAATCAATTGATTTGTAGTGACAAGACTTCTCAGTTTCATTACACTACCTTCCCAAAGACTCTCCGTCACAGCCTGCCCCATGCTGGATCTTGTCACCCGGACGAGCATCAGGATCATCATGTGCCAGCCCCAACCAGCCACACGTTCTATTTAAGGAGCGACAAAAAGTTGTTGCACATTTTATGTGGAATAACTTTGTGGCTGTTTACTGTTTTATCACACCTTAAACTGACTTGGACATGTGACTGGGTTCGCATAAGGCACAATTAACCCCCTAATTGCATCTTAAAATGTAATGCGTGTCAGCGGTCTAAGTGTCACACCTAGTGCATCAGTTCTGACCACTGCCATAGTCAAGTCCCATGGCCTAATTCCAGTAGCAGGGACGGCAGGGTGAGCACATACAGATTCAGTTTTATGACTCAGACAAAAGGCAAAGCAAGTGCTAACCCAAATGTACTGGCCACCAAGATTTAAAAATATGCAGACACCTTTACCGGAAATTTGCACTGCAACTCAAGTTATGCTTCAATGACTTCATAGAAGCAAAGCATAACGCAGCAGGGACCAAGCTTGTCTGGTAGGCATGGCACAAATTAGCCTTGCGCCCTTCAAGCCCTTCCCCTGCCTAATCAGCCGCTATGCTTTTTGCCCCATCTCCAGCAGTGCTGCCTGTGCCACTTGCAGCATGTGCGTCTAGGCTGTCCATCCCCCGCCCCAGTGCACTGAACAGTTGCCAGAACTGAAAACTAAGCCTTCCCTTAGGTCCTCCCAAGGGAGAAAAGTCTGCCCCACTAGCAAGTGACAGACTTTCTACAGAACGTAAGGGACTGAAGACAGCTTAGTGCCTCAGCACCTGTAGCAGGCAGTGTTCCCTGGCCACGCAGCAAAGAGGCTGGAGTTCTTCCCTATAGCAAGAGTTATCTGCAAGGCCAGATGAGCCTTGGCTTTGGCAACAAGGGCTCTAGCCGCATGTGTCTGGCAGAGGGGGAGCGCTGAGCTCACCTGCCCAAGCTGGGTTACTCCAGAGCCCTGCTGGAAACCACTGCCCACTCCTGGGCTGGACAGACTGTTCCTCCCACCAGTTCTGCAGTGCCACAGGATGCTTTCCTCCCAGGACTAGGAGGCAAGGGAAAAGGAAAAGGGGGCTACTACCAAGGAGTGGCACCTTTACAATACACAAGTCAAGTGATTAAAACAAGGTCCATTAACCACCATTATTTCAATTCAGACTTCTCTTCAGGCACAGAAATGCAATTTAATCATAGTCCTCTGGCAAAAGCCTGGCCAGATGGCCACTCTTATGGTCCCAACCTACAAGGGAAACAAGGATGCTATACCGGAAAGCTTGTCCAATCTCTCCCACAACTATACAGTTAATCTAACATAACATATCGTAAAAAGCCCTGGCCTCTCGTACATGGCAAGCAGGAAACCTTCCTTACGTAATCATATGAATTGTAGCATGCACTTTGGCTCATCTACACATGGGGGCAGAATCAAGATCGACAGCTAGTAGAGATACCACACCCTAAAGCTTCTTTCAACCAAGAGTTTCTACAGCCAACAGTAAGTCTAATTAATGCTATTTGTATTTTAATGAAGATAAAAGGCACACTTCCACTGGCATTTTCCATGCCAGGCAGTGTCCATTCTCTGCCAAACTGTGGTCTGAACAAGACTCTTCCATTATTCCTTCTCACTATGGATATGATGGTACCATACACTCTGTGGATAGAAATGTCATGTTTCAATAAAAAAAGTGCACCTGGAGATATATCATTGATCCCCAGACCAGGACAGCGGCAGCAAACTAGAAATGCTAAGGGAATTGAGAAAGGCTGAGATGGCAAAAAACATAATTAAAGTTGCCCATTATTACTATCCACAAATAGACTGGGTCAATCTAACCTCAGGCCAGGATGCAGAAATCAGATTTCCTGACATTACAAAAGATTCAGAGCAATTAGTCCTGGTACCTACAAAAGGAAAGACTAGCTCAAGAATAGCCTTTAAGTAGTGCACAGATGTGATGCAAAGGGTAAGTGTTACTGAGCCGCTCTGCAACAGCGATCACAACGCAACTGGGCTTAACATCCATGAAGGAGGGGAGATGAAAAGAAAATCAACCATAGCCACCTTTAAGTTTAAAAAGGGGAACTACACCAAAATGAAGAAGCTAGTTAGACAGAAGTTAAAAGGGGTCCTCTGAGGTGGTGAAGAACTTGCATACTGCAAAATGAAAGCAGACCGAAAGAAATACAGTATGGCTTAATGGCAGAGTTGCAGAAACAACAAACAGGAAAAAAAAGCTTTCAAAAGATGGAAGATACATCTTAATGAGGAAAATAAAAAGGAGCACAAACTCTGGCAAATCAAATGTAAAACTGTAATAAGAAAAGTTAAGAAAGAATGTAAGGAGAAACTTGCTGAAGACACAAAAGGTAACAATAAAACACTCTTTAAGTACATCCCAAGCCAAAGACCTGTCAAGAAGCAGTTGGATGATCAAGATGTAAAGAGGCACTAAGGGATGACAGGGCCATTGCCAAGGAACTAAACGCATTCTTTGCATCCATCTTCAGTGTGGAAGATGCTAGGAAGATTCCCTCAAGAGATCCACTCCTCTCTAGGGACAAGACAGTGGAGCTGACTCAAATTGAGATTTCAGTAGATGTGATTGTAGAGCAAACCGATAAACTAAACAGCAGCAAATCATCAGGACCTGATGGGATTTTGCCTAGGGCCCAGAAGCAGCTCAGACTGGAAACTGCTGAACTGCAGCATGCAACCTATTGTTAAAAACAGCCTTGGTACCAAAAGAATGGACTCCCATATTTTAAAAAAGGTTCTAGAAGAAACCCAGGAAATTAAAGGCCAGTGAATCTAACTTCTGATCCTGGAAAACTGGTAGATACAATTCAAAAAAATATTTGATATATGGATGAATGTGACTTGGTATCAATGTGGGTTTGTCAAAGGGAAATCTTGCCTCACCAACCTACTACAGTTCTTTCAGGGAGTCAATAAGCAGATGGAGCAGAGTGATCCAGTTGACATAGTTTTTGGAAGTCCAGATATCCTGTCTGACAAGGTCCCTCAGAGGATCTTAATAAAATTAGGTAGTTATAGGATCACAGGGAAGGTCTATTCGTAGATTAGAAATTGTTTCAGAAGCATAGACAGTGAGGCAGAAGGGACCTCAGGTCACATCTAGCCCAACCTCCTGCTCCAAGCAGGACCAGCCCCAACTAGATCACCCCAGGCAAGGCTTTGTCAAGCCAGGTCTTCAAAACCTCAAAAGATGGAGAGCTCACCATCTCTCTGGGGAGCTGGTTCTAATGTTTTACTACGTTCTACATGAGAAAATTCTTCCTAATATCTAACCTCAAATTCCCTTGCTGCAACTTGAGACTGTTCTGTCTCCTTGTTCTGTCATCTGCCCCCACTGAGAACAGTCCAACTCCATCCTCTTTGGATTCACCCTGCAGAGAGTTGAAGGCTGCTATTAAATCCCCTTTCAATCTTCTCTTCTGCAGACTAAATAAACCCTTTTCCCTCAGCACCTCCTCACAAGTCACCCCCCCACCCCCCCCAAACTATTTTTGTTGTCCTCTGCTGGACTCTCCAATTTGTCCACATCCTTTTGGTAGTGGGGGACCCAAAACTGAACCCAGGACTCCAGATGTGGCCTCCCCAGTACTAAGTAGAGGGGAATATAGAAAACAGGAGGAGGAGTGTACACGGTCATTTTTTGGGATGAGAAGTAAATAGCAGGGTCCCACAGGGATCTGTGTTAGGATCATGGTGTGCTGTAACACAGTCATAAGTGATATGGAAAAGGGGGAGAATAGCAAGGCAGCCAAATTCGCAGATGATGCAAAATTATTCAAAGTGGTAAAGACCAAGGGGGACTGTGAGGAACTACAGAAGGATCTGGAACTACTGACTGAAGGGCAACTAAATGGCAAATGAAATTCAATGCAGACAGGTGTAAAGTGATGCACATGGATAAAAATAACTCAAGCTACCTACACTATGATAGACTGTACATTAAATGTTACCACACAGGAAAGATCTGGGAGTCACTGTGGGCTGTTTGCTAAAGGCTGATACTCGGTAGCCATGAAAAAGGCAAACAAAATGTTAGGGATTATTAAGGGAACTGTAAACAAATTAGAAAGTATTATTATGCTCCTTTATAAATCCATGGTATGTCCATACCTTGAATACTGTACCCACTTTTGGTGCCTACATCTCAAAAGGGATATAGAAGAACTAGAGAAAATCCAGAGAAGAGGAACATGGAAGATTAGTGGTATGGAGAGTATGAGGAGAGACTAAAGATGTTAGGCCTGTTCAGTTTAGAAAAGAGACACCCGAGAGAGGACATGATAAGGGTTTACAAAACACTAAATGGAAGCCATACTCAATAGGTATTTATTTACCTTCTCTCATAATGCAAGAACTAGGGGTCATAAAATAAAGCTAGTAGATAGTACATTTAAAACTAATGATAAATTCTTTCACACGCTGAATAACTGAAGTGCAGAACTCACTGCCACCAGATGTGGTAGAAGCTGACAGTTCAGCCAGCTTCACGAGGGACCGGACACATTCTTGAAGGAAAGGGACATCAGTTGCTGCTGAGTGTAGGAGGGAAGGGCACAGCCTCTGCATCTGAATTTCTTGAACCTTAAATGCTGGAGACTGCAAGGGAGAGAGGAACAGTGGAGGGGGGAAAAAGCCAACAACCCTGGATATCCCTAGTTCACTCTCCCTTTCAGCATCTGCTCACTGCCACTGTGACACAGGAGACTGGGTCAGATGAAAGAGCCACCTTGCTCAGTAAGTGGCAGTTATGTCGTCATGCTGAGTTCAGTAATGTTTGGATCCCTTTAACACCATTCTCTGCACTCTCCTATTGGGGTTGCAGACTTCACAACAGAACCCTGATCTCTTCCCAAGGAGGAGGCAGTAGGATGAGGAGGAGATAATCAGAACTGCTGAATCCCTGAATCACAGCTGCATTCCCCAAAAGACTCCAATAAGAAGGAACTATTTAGCTGAATGGAAAGGAAAAACAAAAACACTTTCAAGGAAAGATCCTCAGATCCGACAGGATTAATGCTTTAGGGCTTAGGGCAGGTCTACAGTTGCCTCCCCTAGCAGCACATACCTGTTTAGCTTGAATCCAAAATATTTCAATACTACTGCATTTCAGTTCTATCTGGAGGCCTAATCAGAAACCACGTGTTCAGCACTAGAGGGCAAAGGTGGAAACAGTAACACTAATTGGGAGCAATAACTTGGTTGCAGCACTGAAGTGACCCAGAGCCAAACCTGGGAACCTGGAGCCTGGCAACATGCAGAGACAACATGATGCTTTCCCAGTCTGAAATAGAGTAGAAAAAAA
>JAGPOW010002882.1:170419-184858 GCA_030014935.1 Caiman crocodilus
GAAATCCCTGCCCTGAGGGATTCTCCAGCCGCCCCTCAGGCTGGCACAGAGAGACGCTTGTGGAGGAGGGCGCCCAGGGTGGCAATTCTGCCACAGTGCCGTGATAGCAGTATGGCTCAGTGTGGGCTGCTCGGGGCATGGGGGAAATACCTGGGGCTTGGCCCTTGCTATTGTGCCCAAGCCAGCTGGCCTAGTCTGGGGATGTCTGCAGGAGCTGCAGTGGCTGCAAGCAGACAGACCCAGATGGGTGATTGCTCCCTTGCAGCTGGGCAGCGGGGCAGGTCAGGCTGCCGCACCAGCTGAGGTCTTCCCCATTGCTTGCCCTGAGAGCCGACCTGGCTCCTGGCCTTCTGCTCCTTCCCCATGCACACGTGTCTGGGAGGCAGTCTGACTCCTCCAGCACCTTCCTTCCCCAGGCGATGGAGAGCAAGCTGCTCATCGGAGGGAGGAACATCATGGACCACACCAACGAGCAGCAGAAGATGCTGGAGCTGAAGAGGCAGGAGATAGCAGAGCAGGTAAAGGCTCAACTTCATGGGTGGCTTGAGTGGACTGGCACCAGGTAAGGGTCCCCAAAGACTGATGCCAACCTTGTCCTGGGTGTCAGCAACTGTCTGTCCAATAGGCTGGAGCCAGCTCTGGATGGACAGACAGACAGACATTGCATGTTTATATCATGTTCGCAGACAGACCAGACAAATACCGTATGGTTATGTGATGTTTCACAGAGAGACATCGCATGTTTATCTGATGTACCAGACAGACCAGACAGACAGTGCATGTGTATAGGATGTGTTGCAGACAGACCAGACAGATATTGCATGTTTATAGGATGTGTCGCAGACAGACCAGACAGACATTCATGCTTATAGGATGTTTTGTAGACAGGCCAGACAGACATTCATGTTTATAGGATGTTTTGTAGACAGACCAGACAGACATTCATGTTTATAGGATGTGTCGCAGACAGACCAGACAGACATTCATGTTTATAGGATGTTTTGCAAACAGACCAGACAGACAGCACATGTTTATAGGATGTTTTGTAGACAGACCAGACAGACATTCATGTTTATAGGATGTGTCACAGATTCTCGGTGCCTTTGAAAACAGATGCAGCTCTGAATCCCTGAGTGATGTATTTAGGTAGCCCGTTAGACAAGGAGTTACCAAACTCAGTCCAACTCCCCTTGGACTTTGCCCCAATCCTGCAGTGACGGGCCCACTGCAAAGTCCCTGTGACAAACAGGGTGGACTTCAGCCCAGAGGAGAGAGCCGTGTCCTGCTGGAGCACAGCCCTGTCCATGTTGCGCTGGGACATGCTTGCAAGGATGGGCAGACTGGACATCCCTATAGGGATGGCATCTCCATATGAGAGATGTGAGTCTAGTTAATCCCAGCGTAGCCAGGCTCCTGGGGGTTCCCCAGGCTGCAGAGACCACATCCAGATAAACCAAGTCTCTGACACTAAGGAGCTGCCGGTTGTGGCAGTGGTTGCTGCATTTGGGACGCTGCCCCCCAAAAGAAGACCAGCAGTGCACATCAGATGACAGCTTTCATTCACTGCAGACCTGGGCACAAGTCAAACTGGCCATGGAGAAACACAGGCTCCACATCCGATTTCCCCAGGGGTGAGAGAGACAACCCCATGGCTGTTTAGTCCTCCATGCTTTGCTGGCTGGGTTCCTCAGCCAGACTGCCTTGCTCCGGTCCCTCCTGGCTTAGCCACGCTTTGGGTTTTTCCTTCCGCAGAAGCGTCGGGAGCGGGAGATGCAGCAGGAGATGCTGCTGCGGGACGAGGAGACCATGGAGCTGCGGGAGACCTACACGTCCCTGCAGCAGGAAGTGGAGATCAAAACTAAAAAGCTGAAGAAGGTGAGGGGCATGTAGGGGGGTGTCAAGAGCATTTCCAGGTGCATCTGCAGCTGGCCTTTGCCAAAGTGGGTGGGAAGGCTGCATGAGCATGGGGTCATTGTGCTTCCTGCCGGCTAAGCATTTGCAGGATGTGTAGCAGCTCTTAGTGTATCCTGGCTGCCATAGAGCCAGAACGTCAGCACGCCATTGTGGCACGATGCCACCGGAGTGCACGGTGCTGGGCTTGAGCTGCTGTGTCCAGGGTCACCTCCGCGGCTCGTTCAGGTCACTCAGTGCAGGAGCTGGTTGTGCTCGCGCTGCGGCTGGTCTGGATCCGCGTGATGCCGGTTGAGCCTCTCCCCGTTTCGGCAGATGTGCGGCTCCTGGAAAGGGAGGCTAGGCAAGCTTGCCCTCACTGCCTGGAAGACCCACCGAGGCACAGCAGGCTCCAGTGTGGCAGGGAGGGGATCCCAGGCCACATCCCCACATCAACCTTCATGGCCAGACATTAACAGAGTGTCTTGTTCTCGGTGTCCCAGCTGTACGCCAAGCTGCAGGCTGTGAAGGCGGAGATCCAGGACCAGCACGATGAGTACATTCGAGTGCGGCAGGACCTGGAGGAGGCCCAAAATGAGCAGACCCGGGAACTGAAGCTCAAGTAGGTGCCTCTTCCCCCTCCTGGGAGACACAACTCAACAAGCAGCTCCATCCTTTAGCCCAGTGGCACTTGGCCTCTTGGTCCCATGGGCCACAGGAGTGGCACAGGGCTGGTCTGGAGGCTGGATGGGATCGCCCCTGAGTGCTGGGATCAGGCCCAGGGCCCTGTGCCACCTCCATCCAGTCCCACGTACCAGGATCAGGTTCTCAGGCCTCGTGTCACCCCTGCCCGGCTCCATACATCAGGGCCGAGTCCCAAGCTAGCACGCAGGACTATGGGCTGTGGCCCTCCCTGCAGTTTGGTGGGACGCCCATGGACTGGATTACATGATGTGGAGACTGAATCTGGCCCATGGGTGAGGGGCTGGACACCCCTGCTCTAGTCCGGGGGTTTTCAACCTTTTCTAGATGCAAGGTCCCCCTCGTTAGTCTTCAGGCCCTCTCTCAGGTTTCACTTGTTTCTTGAGCAATTACACTAGAGCAATTCTTCTGTTGCAGCGAACTCAGAACGATGCACTTGGGTGAAACAGCTATAATGCTACAGATCCCTGTTTGAAATCTCTGGGTTGACCTTGTGAATGGTGTAGGTGTTTCTGTGTCTAACAGTGCTGCTAGTGCACAGCACCCTGTGCCACCCTTTGAAGGGTCTCACAGCACCCCAGGGCGTCGTGGCATCCTGGCTGAGGAGCCCTGCTCCAGTCAGTAGGAAGCTGGGTTTTGTGGTCAACGGCCTGTTAGGATAATGAAACACTTCCTCTTCCATTGTACGTAGGAGAGATGTTTAACCAGCATTGTTAAATGCTTTAAAAGTGGCAGCAACAGGTCATTTGCACATAGGAGTATTAAAAGAATTAGCCAAGGAACTCTCTGGACCATAAATGTTCATTTTTACCCATGCTGCCATTCGCAGGGGCCTGGCAGGAAGCTAATGTTTTTTCACATTTAAAAAGAGCAAAGGCCATACTTTTTTTTGCATACAACATGCACCTTTTCCCCCAAAACCAGCTGCTGGAGATTGTATTGTGTGCACGGTAAAGCATTCTGGATTCTGTGAAAGTCAGTAAGAGCAATTTCTGCTGCTTACCAGGCAAAAGCAAACCTAAGATCTGCACATGGTTCACAGGAAGCAGAGCAATAAGCAGCTCAACTCCCTGCTTCTGCTACGGAGTTACTTACTATGGGGAAAGTTGTTTTTGTCCTTTCAACAGCAAGATGCAGGTCTTATTCCAGGACGTGTCGCCTGCAAGGAAATACAGCAATATGGTTTTATTGAATAACCATGCTTGTTGAGATCACAAGTTTGGCTGATGAAGGTAATCGTGTTACTGTAACAGACTTAGGTTTCTCTAAGGCATCAGATACAGACCTACATGATAGTCTGAGAAATAAGGTTAGCACCCTAAAAAAGCAGCATAGCTCATCTTAAATGGACTAAACATTGGACTGGAAGCAATGGAAACAGGGATTTATCTCTAACGGGGTTTTTGACTGGGGTTTCAGCACAGTCTCACCAGGAATGCCCTCGTCCCAAAGCTAGCTAGTGTCTCTACCAGTGATGTGGAAAAAATAGAAAATCATTACCGGTAAAACTTTTGGCTGGAAGTTGAAAAATAGCTGTGGGGACCAATTAGTTGTACAGACTGACGTGGATGATTTGATAAGATAGGCCCATGCGAACAACGCATGTTTGAACAGAGACCATCGCACGGACGTGCCTCGCAGGTAGTGTCACGTCAATCTGCTGGGAAACTGCATCCCAGCAGGCAAGGACACCGAAAAGGACTCAGGGGTCATGGCAGGTACCTAGCGAGCATGGGCTTGCAGAGAGAGGCTGAAGCCAGCTAGAGCCAGGCAGACATCCTCAGCTGAAGCTTTGTTCACTGAAAAACTGCAGATTCATTTGGACTGAAACAGGCATTTCTGCCGATCCCAGCTGACTCTTTTGGTTTAAAAGAACCAGATAAACTCCTAAAAAAAAGGTTGAGCCTGTCTCTTCTGGCATTTTCCAAATGCACTGTTTTTATTAGAGATGGTATCTCGTTCCAGGCATTGCTTTTATTTCCATAGATGGTGGAAGTGAAGAGATGCTTAAAAGCTTGACCCAAATCCAAAGCTTTTTGACTTTTCAATTGGTTGAAAAGCCTTGAAAAGTGCCCCTTTTGGGTTGACCCAAAGAGACCTCATTCCTGGTTTTGGTGTGTGGCTAGCCGGGCGAGCACGCTGCCTGGGCGCGGGGACTCCCAGCGGGAACGGGGAGAGGGTCCGACCTCGGTGTGTAGCATTGGTGATCTGCAGCCTGTTTTTGATGCCTGCATCTCAAAAGGATGTTGAACATTTGAGAGGGGAATGAGCCGTGAGAAAGGTCTGAGGTGTGGGAAGCTTCTCTGACAGTCAGACGGCATCACATGTATCGTCGTCCCCACGCTGGAAAATGGCGGCAGAGACACTTTAACTAAAGCTCGTTTCACACCCCGACTGCCGTTTTTCAGCGTGGGGATGCTAACGCACATGACATTCTGGGCACTTTTATTAATGCACTAATTAAAGTGCCCCCTGCCCTCCAGAGCACATCTAGAAATGCCCTTGAGCAGCTCAGTCCATGCGGTTTATCCAAGAGCAGCACAGAGGAAACACAGCAATCGTAGAGGAGGAGGGCTGGCGGGGAGCTCCAGGGGTCACATGTGGTCCGGGCCCTGGCCTGAGGCAGGATCCGCCCTGCCCAAATCATCCTCTACGATCCAGCATCTAAACTCTTCGTAAGACTACTGTGAACCGAGAGAGAGCACCAGACATAACACCCTAACCTGCCTCAGCAAAAGCAGGGGCACCACGGCAGCCAACATCCCGCTGCTATAAAAGATTGTTAAAATCCACACGAGACCCCAGGCAGAGGCTGTACCCCCACTGCAGAGAAAGGGAAATCCCCCAGTCCGTACCAGTCTGACCAGGGTGGGGGGAGTTCCTTGCTGACCCCAAATACAGCATCAGTCTGACCCTGAGCGGAGGGATCAGACCCTCCAGCCAGGACCCTGCGGGGTTGGTGCCAGCAGGAGCATTGGCCCAGCCCCGTCCCATCCCCATCCCCATCTCCAGCCTGGACTGCAACCAGCACCCAGCACCTGTGCGGGAGGCTTCAAACCCCCCTGACACACATAGGTGCAGTTTAAGAATAAGTTAGACAAACACTTGTCTAGGACAGTGCAATCAGGGCTGATCCTGCCTTGAGCAAGGGTCTGGACTACATGGACTCCTGAGGTCCCTTCCAGCCTGATGTTTCAAGGATTTTACAATTCAATTGAGACCCAATGGTCAGAAGCTGGAGCTAGCAAAATTCAGACTAGAAATCAAACTCAGATGTTTCCAGCAAAAGTCATCAGGTGCTCACCAAGGGACAGGGAGGGCTCTCTATCCCTTGGAGTCGTGCAATGAACACAGACTCTCTGACACACAAGCTGTAGTTCAGGCATCCTGGGACTGCTGGAAGCCCTGCTACACGGCAGAAGACTAGCAGAGTTGTGCTAGCTTCATTTAGCCAGCGCAGGGGAGAGCAGATGAGGTTGCAGCCCAGGCTTCGGCAGGTGCTAGCAACCAGAGCAAGCCCCAGTTTGCACTTGGCTTCTGGCACACGATGTCCCTCACAGCACTAGAATGAGGGGCCATGCACCGAGATCACCAGGGAGCAGGTTTGCAACGATGCAGAGGCCGTTCTCATTCCCCCAGCGAGTCATTAGCTCATGCTTGGAGGCACCATGTTACACAGCCCTGGGGAGGGAAGTCCCTGGCTCGGCAGGGGCAGGGGTATTGGCTGATAACAGGGCGCTAGGAATTGCTACGTGGCTTTTCCTCTGCTCCCACTGACACTCGCGCTGTGCCTTCCTCTCCCTGTTTCTTGCTCTGCCGCCCCGGTCCCATCTCCTCGCCTGGCTTGTTTTCACCTGCTCCCCTTCTCCTTTCCCCCGGCTCTCACATTCCCATGCCCTGCCCTATCCACCCATCCTGCTCCCCTCCCTCTTATTCGTCTCTACTTTACCTTTTCCCTATTCCCGCTATATTCTTCCATGTTTCTGCTGCCCGCTCACCCCCTGCGCACTCCACTGTCTTCTGACTGCTGTCACTCCCTCCCTTTCCCCCAGATACTTGATCATTGAGAACTTCATCCCCCCGGAGGAGAAGAACAAGATCATGAACCGCCTGTACTTTGACTGCGAGGAGGACCAGTGGAAGTTCCAGCCGCTCGTGCCTGCCGGCGGGTACGGACACTGTTTGGGGACAGCGGTCTTGCTCCTGGGCTGAAGAGGGAAATAGCCTGCCCCTTGTGAAAGGCTGGCACGAGGTCCAGCCTTCCAGGAGCGAGCTTCTCCACCTGTGAGCCTATTCCACAGACCGGCATGTTTGTTTCAGGGCTGAGGTCTTTGCTCAGACTGATTCAGTTCTAATTATCCCCCTCTGCCATTAGCCATAGCCCTTTGAAATTTGGTGGACAGTCCATCTCCAGCGAGGGGTCAACACCCACTGCGCATGCAGACATTGCACTTGTTAAGGGCAGTCTATGAATGGGGCCAAACCCTGGATGTCCCAGACATCCCACTAAAAAGGATGACTCTCCCAGTAGCTTAGCAAACCCTGGGCATGAGACAGGGAGGACAGGACAGCATCAGTAGTCAGCATCCCCATAGAGGGGCCCCAGGGAAGCCTGTTCCATGTTTTGTCTTGCTTTATTCTTTCTCCCTAAAAAATGTTTGCTTATTAAAAAAGTTTCCTCAGCAGCAGCAGCCAGATGAAGAAGAGGCCAACCTCTGCCGTGGGCTACAAGAGACCCATCAGCCAGTATGCACGAGTGGCCATGGCAATGGGATCCCACCCTAGGTACCGGGTGAGTGAGGGGAGGTGGATGAGGGTGGGCTCTGGGTGGGCACCCCCAACCCTAACCTCTGCTGGCCACATTCACTAGTGGAGGTATCACGCTTGCTCCAGCCCCATACATGCAGTGGATCCCACCTTACCCTGACCTGGGGAGTCCTTGCTATGCATGGTACACCACGTCAAATAGACCTGGGACTAGCACTGTGGGCACCAGCCCCTGTAGCCACTAGGGCTGGCAGAGAAGAAAGTCTGCTGATACCCAGCTCTGTACGAGCCCTTGCCAAGCTACCTGTGCAGTGAATCCCTGCCTGGGTTTTGTTTCTGTCCCGCTCCGCTGCAGGCTGAGAACATCATGTTTCTGGAGCTGGACCTGTCTCCGCCGGCTGTGTTTGAGTTTGAGCGGACCAGGGACCCCGGCGAGCAGGACCCGCGGGCTCTGCACCTCGAGAGGCTGATGCGCTTGGACAGCCTCCTGGAGCGGCCGGCGGCCTCCCGCGTCAGGAAGTCCAGGTCTTGGTGAGCGCTTGCTAGGTTGAAACCTCCCTGACACTCTGATGCCAGCTGGGCACGCGATGGGGGATATCCACTGGGAGGGGCAGGGGTCTCGGGACAGGAAGAGAGCAACCGCAATGCCCCCACCTCCCCTGGGACTTCATAACGTTCCTGCCAGCAAATGACAGCCCAGGAAAATGTGGGCTGTGCCTTCAAAAATGCATTTCAACACGAAATCCTGCTTGCAACTGCTGCTAAACCAGCAAGAGCAGCAGGAGGGTGGCGACAACAAACACATGCTGGGTCTCCTGTCTCCCAGTCCTTAATAACCAGCACCAGCAAAATGCAGCTGCCTCTGGGGTGGAGCGAGGCAGTGAGGTACACAGAAGGCAAGACCTTGCACTCAGTGTACCTCATACTGGGGTGTGAAGGTCAGAACAGGCCTTTTGGTGACTCACTGAGCATTTCGTGCCTCTTCCTGAGATATGCATAGGCCTGTGTCTGCCCTGGATTTCCTTTGATGCTGCCTGGGAAGGAAATAACAGAGCAAACCAGGTGGATGCTCCACTTGTGAGTGGATCTGGATGGAAGGACAGGAGGAGGGATGGGGAGGAGAACGTGAAATATGTCTAGGAAACCAGCTTCTCACTCTCTCTCGCCTCGCTCCAGGTGCCAGACGCCCCGGTCGCTGCCGTCTTCAACAACGCACGTTTCCCTGGCCTCCAGCTCCCAGCGCGCCCCCACAACGCCGGCTCACGAGTGACATCCTGCAGCTCCCGCTCCCCTCCCTCCTTCACAGAGCAAGGACTCTGCCACCCCGCACTGGCTGCTGCTGGGAGCGCTGGGCCCGGGGAGGGCCCCCCCGCAGCTGGCAGCCTCGTCCCTGCATCCGGTCCCATCTCGTCTCTGTCTTCAGCTACTTCGTGTGCGTGCGTGTTTGTGTGAGACGCTTGGAGCCGGGTCCCCCTCCCCCCTTCTGGACCGGTCACTTTATTTATTTAATGTATTTATTTATGGAGTGGTTTTGCGATGCAGAGTCAGGAGGCACGTTCATCCTGACAAACATCCCAGGCTGGTCGTGGGCACCATGCAGATCACCCCTGGGGCTGCTGGCATCCAGCCCCTGCTGATGTTGAGCAAGCAGCTGTGAGGTGCCAGTGCTTTTTCTAGGGAGGCGAAGCTGCATTTCCTTGGTACCACTGACGGGCTGCCCATCCTTAATATACAGTTATCCTCCTCCAAGGAGGGAAGGCAGGAGAGAAGCAAGCCCCCGACACTGATGGCCTTGCTGCAAGAGGAGACTGCCCAGAGCTCTCTGTGTGCTCGGTGCTGAGGGGTGCTCTTTGCTTTGCCGGACCCTGTGGAGTTCACCACCAGGCTTGTGCAAAGGGCAGTGATGGCTGTTGCACCAGTGGTTTCAGATTTCCTGGCGGTCGGACCTTGCATGGGCTTGTCACAGACAAAGAGGAGCCTTCCGGGTTGTATTGACAGCAGTGCAGCGGCGTCACCGTGAATGTCAGCAGTGTGAAACGCACGGCGGTCGCAGAGGACATTGAACTGAGAGGATGAGATGAGACTTTCCCATGATGTAGGGATGTTGTGATGGCTAGAACAGCTCGGTTGGCCCATCTAACACTCAACGTGGTTTGCAGTCCCTGGCCTGGTGGGCATAGCACCCCTTGCACCCAGGGAGACCGCCATCCTTTTCTCCCCAGAGAAGCACACAGAATCCGGGGAGTTACATTATCTTATCAGAGCAGGAACTCGCAGAAATGAAAATGCCCATGGGTCCTGGCAGCTACAGGGAAAGTCAGTGAAGGGCCAGCGTCCTGAGGCAGGAGGAGCATGCCGACCTGGACAGGTGATATGACATGGGGCCCACTGCTTGCCTGTGGGCCAGTGCAGGGGTGCTGGGGGGGCAGGAAAGTGGAGGAGAGAGGGGCAAGGCATGAGCCAAACGTGACCAGCACTGAGCAGCTGAGGAAGGCGGTCCTTCCTGGAGATAGATTCGGTGGGTGGGTGCGTGCGTGGGTGTCCCAAGCAGAGGCAGAGGATGGTGGGTTTGGGATGTCTAGCAGATGTGTAGCTGGAGAGAGGACAGGCAGAGAGCAAAGCAGTTTGCCAGGCTCCAGGGACTAAGACAATGCTGGATGTGACCACTCTTCGCCTATGCCAGACTCCCTGGGAAGATCTGTTCCTAGTTGCATGGCTGTTGAAACCCAGGGCATACTCCACTTTCACCACAGCACGTTCCCTCTGCTTCTTGGGTACTCGCTCCTCTTTCCCCTGTCACCTCAGTAAGTCTTGGCTCCTCTGCCCTCCAAGTCCAGCGAGAAGCTCTTGGTCCTTCCTCCCTCCCAGTGCCACTCTTGGCCTGGTACGGCATCCGGGGGGCAGAGACTGGAGTTCGGTCTGGACGATCCATCTGGCCGGAGAGCCGGCTGAGGTGCAGCAGGGTCTACTGGGGTGATGAAGCATCTCATTAGATTAGGGAGGATCTTTTCCTTTCCATTTGTCCATTCCTTGCGCACATTTGCCTTGAAGGCCTGGACACACACTTGTTCTTCTCCATATGGGAGACAGTGCATGTGGAGGGGACAGAGACTTTCTCCCAGGGCCTATGACAAGTTCTGTTTGCCTAAAAGCATCATCCCAGGATGTGAAACTGTATCGTGGATGAACAACGTCCTCTCTGGAGCCACAAGACCCATTGTACCAAAGACCCTCGTTCCTTCCCTCCTCTCTCGTCCACAGCCGCCGCAGAAGAGAAGAGGTGAAACAAGCCAGGCCTGGAAAAGGGAAGGAGCTGCCTGCTCATGTAATGAAGGCAGCCGCCTCTTCTTCTACGAGGCTGCTAACTGCCAAGTCCATTTTCACCCAGCTGAGCAAATTAGTCCCTCCTTGTGCAGAGCTTGGCTTGAAGAGATGAAAGAGGAACCCCCTGCTAAGCCATTTCACCTCCCAGGCACAGCAGGGCTAAGCACAGGAACTGGATTAAATGCGTCTTTGCCTGCTGCATGCTGAGACCTGCGGTCTCTTCTGGTCAAATCCCCTTATTAAAGACGAGCACAGCTGCCTGCCGCTGCAGGATGTGCTGAGGTTCCCGACAGGCCAGCAAGGAGCTTCCAAGCTGGAAAAGTTTCCAGTGCAACCCTCCATTGGGGTCAACATTTATTACTGAGGCGTTCCCCTGCTTTTCCCAGCTGCTGACAGTGGAAGGACAGCACCTCTTGTGCATTGCGTTGCCTTGATTCAGGTGACTTGGGCAGGTAGCTGCCGTGCGAGGGGCAGGCACTGCCTAGCCGGTTGGACTCCGGCCCTGCTGATCTGCAGTCTGCACAGGGCTCGTGGAGCCATAGCGAGAAGCACATCCAGCTGAAAATAAGCAGCCAAAGACAAGACGCCTCACGGGAGTCCCTGCGATGGTGTGGGAAGCAGGGAAGGGGCTGCCACAGGGCAGTGCCGGCCAGAGGCTGGGCCAGCCTGCACCAGCACCACAGGACGAATGCAAGCTCGATGGACTCCTGCTTTCTCCGTGCTCAGAGATGTCCCTTTGCCAGGACGAGAGCCACAGTGAAGCAGCGTGAAGAGGAAAGACGAGCCTGGCCCCCCTCTGACCTATCTCCACGTTACCAAAATGAGGACCTGCAGGAGAGGAGACGCAGACTGAACGGCAGGCGCTCCCGGGGCCCCCTTTCAAATACTCGGCCGGCTCCCCATCTCCACAGGAGTGGGTGAGAGACCGCGCCCTGGCTTCATTATATTTTGAGGGAGGAGGAGCTGATTGGGTTTCGTGGGGCTGGAGTCATGGAGGCCCCAAATGGCGAGCCACTGGCAGACCCCCGGATGGCTGGATTTTATGCAGGGCAAAGGAACTAAAGCTAAAAAGCCAATTATTTCCCCTCAGTGCTGCTGTGACCCCAGAGCTTGCTACACAGCGTGGAGAGGGAGCAGCAGCGTCTGTGCTGGCTTGCACTGGCAGCTCTGCTTCCTTTGCTCGCCCAGGAGCCCAGCTCGTGCCTTGTAGGTCTTCAGAGCATTACTTTCCTGTCCAGATGCAAGGGGAGAGAGAGCCCTGGGAACGCTGGCAGATATACTGTAACACAGTGGAAACAGCCTATCTCCAGCACCATCCAGAGGGTGACTTGGGCATCTAAGTAGCCTTCAGGATCAGGGGTGGGTCAAAAGCAACCACATGCCCATGGCAGGTAGCACATTCCTATCACGGCTCCCTGAGCTACCGCCTTCCCTATCTTCTGTCTATTCATCCCTTTACCATGGGGGAAGCTCGGCCTGACAGAAACGGGTGCAGAAGTGCCCTTCCTACCTTCCCTCTTCAGGCTCCGGCTAACACGCAGATATGTTCAACCTGACTTGCAGAAAGCCGGGTGTGCCCTCGCTGTGCGCCACGCTTCAAGCACAACCGGAGAGAGCTGCGGGGCTTTCGGTAGAGCACAAGAGCTACCTGCAGCGACTGCCTGAGCTGCCCACACACACGTGCTTGTAGGCAAACGCAGGCGCCCTGTTGCTCTGATCATCCAGTTACATGTCTTCAGTGCAGGCTGGTTTTCCTGATTTTGAATACCCCTGGTTTTAGACATGCTGATGCCCACCGTTTCCTACCCACCTCGATACTCCTGCTCATGTCTTTAGCAGGGTGTTTCGGAGGAGGATGTGCAGATATAAAGCTTAGTTGACCAGCAAGCATTCCCTTCAAGAGATGGCACCCCCCCGCCCCGCAGCCCCTTGGGCAGCACCTGATGGCCCACGGGAGGGTATTTCCAGAGCCACGGTGAATTCAGACAGGATTACAGCCAGGATGGGAGCCATGCAAGCGCTCTCCTAACTGACATGGCTGGCTTCCTTTGATGCCCCTCCTGGGTGGCTGCCATGGTTGGTCATTGGATGCAGACACTTTGGGGTCATAGTGCAGCACTAGCCCAGCTCCAAATTTTGGCTTTCAGGGTAAGCCCTACAGCAAAGTGCCCCCTGTTGCTGGTGTTAAGTCAGATGTGTGTGTGTTTGTGTGCATGTGTGCGTGTGTGTATTTGCGTGTGCAGGGGTGGGCTGAGCTGCTTTCAATGCCCAAGTGCCGCTTTGACGCGTCTCTCGCGTGTGTACATCTGAAAATCTCGTGTGCGCTCTCTGTGTCGACCTGCTGCTGCCAATAACCTCTTGATCTTAGCACAAAAACCAAGGAAAGCTGTAAATAAATACTGATTAGTAAAGAGGAGAGCCAAGGAGTTAGCAGCAGTGTCTTCCCTCCACCTTGGTACGACAGGCTGGGTCCCTTCCACAGCCTCACTGCGTTGCTGCAACAACCTCAGATGTATATTTCCAATGTTCTTTGTATGTTGGTTTGTATGTATTTACATATGAATGTATGTAGGTGTGTGCGGGTGGGCACAAGTGTGTCGCCAAGGGATCCATTTACCTTCAATGTGAGTGACTGTACAGGGGGCAAATTCCAGAGGGGGTTAGTGGGTTGTGGGGTTTTTTGTTTGGTTTTTCTTTTCTTTTTGGATTGATCTGCTGACTGATTGATTGACAAGGTGAGGGCCTTGATTAGGACCAAATTTTTGTGCCTGTAGCTATGGTGATTTATTCAAAAACAAAACTTTACTGTATGGTGGCCCATCCTTGTCACTCTATACATATAAATATACAGGACATATATAAATATATATATATTATACATACAATACTGAGAGGTCATGGTCCTCACCCCCCCACCTCCCCCCGGCTTTGGATGGACACCTCTTCAATACTCTGTAATGTAGCTTTGACTTAGTGCTGGGAAGGAACAGAAAGGGCCAGCACCCTTCAATGAACCAACAGTGACAACAATAAAGGAATGAGCATCATTGCAAAGACTGGGACTGTGCCTCACTCATTCATGCCTCTTTCCAGCAAGACCCACTGAGATCATAAAATCCCAGAGCTGCGGGGCTGGCAGGGAGCTCCGAGGGTCACATCTAGCCCACCCCCTGCCAGAGGCAGGATCAGCCCTGTCCAAACCAGCCCATACAATCCCTAATCTCAACCCTTCATAAGACTACTGTCAACCCTGACACATCACAGACCCAACCTGCCATAAGTAAAGCAAGGGAACTGCAGAAGCCAATGTGCCGCTTCTATGAAATGTAGGCAATATATGCGCAAGAGATCCCAGGTAGAGGGCCATGCCCCCACCACAGAGAAAGGCAAACTCCCCACCATCTCTACCAATTTGACCAAACTCCTTCCTGACCCCAAATAGGATGATCATAGCCCAGCAAGTTACAAATAAAGCCCTATATGGAAAGTACCAGGCAGAAGAGCAGGTAGGTGGCTCGGAGTGATGTCGAATCCTTCACCCAAGCAGGCAGAGTTTGTATTAGGAGTCCAGCCATTGATCCAGATATGAAATGGGGATAAGAGCATTTATGGTAGCATTTGTTGGTGCTATGATGTGGGCTTTGGATTTCTTGATCGCAGCCCACATTTCTCTATGCAGAGCATGCTGGCGGAGGATGGACTTCACCTATCGCCTTGGGGTAAGCGTTTCTTTTCTTCCAGGTTGGCTGATCTCGT
>JAGPOW010002882.1:190293-223520 GCA_030014935.1 Caiman crocodilus
AGCCACCCATCCTAGCCTTCAAACAAGCACCGAACCTCGCCAACCTCATCACCAGAAGCAAACTTCCTCCAGCCCAGAACACACCAAAAGGATCCAGACGGTGCCAGGACAAGAAATGCAAACCCTGGCAACACATCTCCACCACCGCCACTATTACACCCCACAACAGAGCCATCAGCATCCCAGGATCTTATAGCTGCACCTCCAGAAATGTGATATATCTCATCCAATGTCCCAAATGCCCTGATGGAAGATATGTAGGAGAGACCAGACAACAACTGCGCACCAGAATGAACGCACACCGGACATCTATCAAAGACAGAAATACCCAATTACCGGTGGGGGCACATTTCTCACAAGAAAACCACTCTCTCTCCAATCTCGCAGTCCTGATCCTCAAAGGAAACCTATGCAACACTTCCCAGAGACAAGCCTATGAACTCCACTTCATCAACCTCCTGGACACTAAAAATCATGGACTAAATATAGACATTGAATTTATGACACATTATAACCTGCCTGACATCTGACTCCCCAGGTATCTCTCCACTTTCATCCCCCCTCTCTCTCCCTGCCCTAACCCTAACCCCCCATCGTCTCTCACCCATTGACTCCTCAATCTACGTTTTCACTGACTACCTGTCTTGTATGCAGACCAGCACAGCCGCTGGCTTCTTTACTTTTCATTCCATCCAGGAAGAGCGCACACCAACTACTGAAACTTCCTTAGCCTGACGAAGGGTTTTTGAACTGGAAAGCTTGCTTAATAATTATTTTCCAACACTCTGGGCTGATCTAATAAAAGATATCAGATTCACCCAAGGAACTTGTCTGCCCATGAAAGTCTGGCATTCTTACTGGAATCAAATGGGAGTGACCGCCCTCTGGACCAGGGGAGATGCCAGCCATTGAACGACAGCACATGCACTTGTGTCATTTCTCTAGTCAGGTCCAGAAAGAAAGGCCTGTTGTTGATTGCCACAGCAGAGCCGTCTCCCATTCCTGGTGCTGGGCTGACATCCAGTGGACTTTCCTGGATACTACCTCAGCCTCTCAACACCCACAGTATCCAGTATTTAACATTTTTCCCCAAAGCAGCAGTCATGAGAAAAGTTTATGAAACATTTAACTAGCTAAAATTAAAAGTTAGCAACCTTTACAATTAACATGAGTTAAGTTAAAAGTTAAGTATTTCCACTTTCAGCTAGTTAAAAGATAAGTTAAAAAGAGAGTAACGAGTTAAAGTTAAGTTGATTCATGACAATGCGTGAAACACGGTGAACTTCCTCTTAGCATCAGTTTTCATTTTCAAATGCAATGAGTGGGTTTCTTTTCCATACGCCCACAAAAGCACACTCACTTACTCAGACCTCACCCTGCTTTACCTGAAAACAATGTTATACTTGTCATACAGTTTTCAGAATAACGCTTTACCAATACCTGTGTAATGTTACGTCCTTCTCACCCTCTCCATGTGAAGTACTTTGTAAAAGTCAATGCATCCTATAAGTATACCAGAACAACAGAAAGGAGACATTCATAGCCAGGTGACAAATTAAAGCTATTTCCACAGAAAACCTCTGTTGTTACAATTTTTATTGGTCTAAAGGTAACAAAGGATATGAAATACATCTGAATTAGAAAAAATGAAAATGTCTGAAAATGAAAACTAGACTGAAATGAGAAAATCAGTTTAAATGAGAAAAAGAATGCTCAGTTGCACAGCAGAAACTGTTTAAACATGCTTTGAACTGCAGCAAAAGCTCCATTTCAAAATTTACATCTGACAATTTTCCTCTTCTGTCTTGCAAAACTAAGCCCCTAATACTGAACAATCACTCTACATGGGCAGATGAGGGGATGCTTGTTCCCTAACGACTTCTGCAAATGTACAGGTAATGCCAGCATGAACTAAGGAGCTCTGGGACTTGTACTTCTCAAGAGACCATCTCTCATAGGAAAGCACACTACTCTTGTCTCTCAAACAAGAAGTCCTACAGTTTCAGTAAAGAAATATCATTCCCTGTAAGTCCTAGAGAGTGACTATGTCAGAAAAAACTCTGGGAAAGCCAGATTTCAAGGGTTTTTTTTAACTTTTAACTTATACTTTAAAAAAAAGTTAAAGTTAACCTTTTTCTAAAACTAGTTAAAGTTAAAAGTTGACAGCTGAAAATTTAACTATTTAAAGTTAAAAGGTAGCCATTTCATTAACTTTTTAACTAGTTAATTAACTGTTAATTCCCATGTCTGCAAAGCAGCTCTCCCCATCTCCCTGTCTCATTCTCTAACACATTTGTCTCTCAAGCTCTCATCTTGCTCAACTCAGCATTCTCCCAACCCAGTGGTTCTCAACTTTTTCAGACTCGGGGCACTTCTCAGAAAATGCCACTTTTTTGCTTTCATTCCTTTTTTGGCTACCTAAAAATAATAGAGTGAGTCTTCTGTTGCAAAGAGCTCAGAAAGACTACAAGTCAGACTGTTCTAACAATATGTTTCATATTTCAAATCTCTGGATTTATCTTGTGAGCCATATTTGCACACCTAACAATATCAACATTGCGAGGCACCCTGCAGCACCCTTGAAAGGATCTGAAGGCACCCCAGGGTGCTGCACCACACAGAGTGAGAACCACTGGCCTAACCAGAAACAGTCCCCATGTAAGACAATATCACTAGCTCCTTTCCAGTTTGTCCCTGAAGAGTGCTCCTCCCACCACTAGATATTATGGCAACATTGCAAATTAGCTCCTTGGGTACCTTCCATTTGGTTTTGGCCTCCTTAAATATTAGGTGCCTGGTCCCAGGACAGCAATTCAAAGAAATGGGGTTAGGCAGCTATAGGCTCCATTTGCAGCCAGCTAGATGAGCTAGTTGCCTCCAGAGTGTGATCCACAGGCACCCACGAGCTGAATGGGAAGCCACTTGGAGCTATCCAAGAGGAAACTCTGAGTCCTGAGGTGTTTCTGAACTCTCCCCCACTCTGGAGCCTGGGGCTATATGTTGGACACTTCCATACACTCAGGAACCAGAAGTCCTCTTCTGAGGGTAAGCATTGTAGACAGGGAGAGGAACAGATGGTGGTGGTGCGGCTCATAATGTGTATACTAGCCTACTGGTTAGAGTACTCACCCAGGAATGGAGGGGCAGGGATTTTAGGCTCTCCTCCGCCTTAGAGGATTCAAACCTATGTGCCCCACTTCACAGGAGACCACAGGCGACTGGCAGGGGGTGCATGTGTCCCCCCGGCGGCCAACACTGATGCTGTTGGTAGGGCTGGTGCCCCCGACAGGGCTACCACTGTTGGCAGCTTCTGCGGGTGCCCCCCAGATTCAGGAGGCACCAGTCACTCATGCAGGAGACTGCCTTAGCTACTGCCTTACTACTGACCTCAGCACGTTGTGCAGATGACACCAAGCTGGGGGGAGTAGTAAATAAATTGGAGGGTAGGGCTAGGATTCAGAGAGGCCTAGTGTAATTGGAGAATTGGACCTAAGAAAAAATCTTATGAGGCTCAATAAGGACAAGTGCAAAGTCCAGCACTTTGGAGGGAAGAATCCCATGCACAGGTACAGGCTGGGGACAGCAGCCCTGCACAAAAGGAACTGGGAGGACAGTGGACAAGAAGCTGGATATGAGGAAGCAGTGTGCTTTTGTTGCCAAGAAGGCTATCAACACACCCACATCTCCCACTTCACAGGAGACTGTCTTAATTACTGTCTCAACTACTGGCTTCATCAAGTTTCTAAATAGATTTCATAGACATTCGGGCTGGAAAGTGTCTGTGCTCAGTGACTAGAAGTGCCTTGGCACAGTGGAGTTTTTAGCACCATGTGTCATTAGCACCAGTGCAAAAGATCCCCCAATACGGTGGGAAAAAACCTTGGTGCAATGATCAGTCCCCGCCAAAGCTTGCATCTGCAATGTTTGCATGCATGTTACCAATTGGCTGTTCATACATTATTCCTACCTGGCAGCTGGCAATTGGTTCGCTAGCCGTATAAAAGTTAGGGCAAGTTTCTGCCCAAGTTGGAGAACTCCGTGTGTACGTCAGAAGAGACTTCCACGTGTATCTCGCAGCAAACTTGGAGGCCTGGTCAACCACCAATGACTCCCCGTTGCTGTTCATCCCGACATACCCCGTACCCTATGTGGTGGGCCAGTCAGGGGCGCTCCCGCTTTGAGCCGCCCACCTCCCCGCGCCCGACCACCTTCCAGGCTCCGAGTGCCTCCCTGGGGTGCCTCCGTCCGGCCGACCCCCTCCCTGGAGCACACCCGCTAGCCTGGGGTTTCTGCTGCCACCATCCAAGGCTCTGGACTCACTTCTGGCCCTGTGCACCTTGGAAAACACAGGCCTGATTCCCTTGGCATAATTTAGTCCCACCCCTCAATAAGTCTCCCACACCGGTCACAAAGGAGACCTTTATTGATTACAGGGGTAGGGCAGAAACAGAGTAAAAGGTAGAGTAATATCATATAAATAATAGAGGAATCTCAAAGGAATCCCATAGAGCAAACCAGGGTGGCTGAGGTAGCCGTTTGAACACGCATCTGACATACTGTACTCTGAATATCTAATCAGATCTTGAGAAGCTTACTCACTCTCATCATCCAGAGGTGGTTGGTGTTTCCTCTGGAGTTATATTACTCTTAGGGCATGCAGAGAGAGCCCGGTTCAGGTTCACCTGGATGACCGCATGGCTAATGGCTGCCCTTCTTCTTGGATCGGGGCCTTTTATCCCAAGCCAACTGATCCCCCAAGCATCCCTGGCTTCCTGGGCTGCGCGCAGGGCCGGGTCTTTTCACCTGCCCAGGTGACCAGAGCATCCCCTCCCAGGCACCAGGCTTTTGTCATGCAGACAGGGAGGAGATCCCCTCCCTGAGGGATTCAACACCAGCCCCTCGGGCTGGCAGAGAGAGAGGTTTCTAGAGAGGGGCACCGACAGTGGCATTTCTGACACACCCTGCATGCTCGGACAAATATCAGTGTGCCACCCGGTTTCTTTCCTTTTTGCAACTTGTACATATCTACACTGTACTGTAGTTTGTAAGTAAAGTTCTTTTGAATTCAACCGACAAGCTTTTGTGCCTAATTCCACTCCATTGGCGGCCCCATCCAGTTATTCTCGGCCCCCACAGAAAGGACCCCAGAGGATCATCAAGTCCAACCCCCTGCCTCAGGAGCAGGAAGTCAGCTAGGAGCCCAGCAAGATAAACATCCAAATTTGTCTTGAAGGCATTCAAAGTGGGCGCTTGAACCACCTCCGGTGGCAGTCTATTCCAAACCTTGAGGGCTCGGACAGTAAAGAAGTTCTCCCTTATGTCCAGCCTGAACTGGTCGTGGCAGAGTTTGTGACCGTTCGACCTCATCTTCCCTTGGGGTGCTCTGGTGTACAAACATTCCCCCAGATCCTTGTGGTCACCCCCGATAAACTTATTGGCAGCCACCAGATCACCCCTGAGCCTGCGCTTTTCCAGGCTGAAGAGTCCTATGGCTCTCAGCCTGTCATGGTAAGCTCTGTTTTACTGACCCTTGATCATGCGTGTGGCTCTCCTCTGGACTCTCTCAAGGTTCTCCACATCCTTTTTGAATTGTGGAGCCCGAAACTGGATGCAGTACTCCAGCTGAGGCCTCACCAAGGCCGAATACAAAGGAAGAATGACGTCCTGGGATTTGCTCAAGAAGCATGTATGGATGTGAGCCAGCGTTTCTGTCACTTTACTAGCCACAGCATCACACTGAAGGTTCATGTTCATCTTGTGACCAGTGATGACCCCCAAGTCCCTCCTGTCCATAGTGCTAGCCAGCATAGCACTGCTGAGCCTATAAGGATGCAGGTTTTGCCTCCTGAGGTGGAGAACCTTGTATTTTTCGGTGTTAAACATCATCAGGTTCTCATCCACCCATTTCCTGAGCCTGTCAAGATCTGTCTGGATCACCCTCCTGTCCTCAGGTGTGGATCTTTACTGCAGAGTTTGGTGTCGTCAGTGAACTTGGCCAATCCACTTCTGACACCAATGTCTACATCACTGATGAAGATGTTGAACAATATGGGTCCAAGGACAGAGCCTTGAGGGACTCCACTGGTCACAGGGCACCACAATGATTGACTTCCAACAACCACCACCTTCTGGGTCCAACCATGGAGCCAATTCCCCAGCCAGAGGATCGTGGTGGACCCAAGGCCACATTTGGCCAGTTTAGTCAAGAGGTGATTGTGGGATACCAGATCAAAGGCTTTTTTTAAAGTCAAGATATATGACATCAATCTCTTCTCCCTTGTCCAGGCAATAGGTCACCTGGTCATAGAAGGAAATGAGATTGGTCAAGCAAGACCTACCCGTAACAAATCCATGCTGGCTCTCCTTCAGGATATTGCTGTCAGCTAGTCTGTTAACGATGGCCTGTTTGATAATCTTTTCCAAGACCTCCCCCAGAATAGAGATCAGGCTGATGGGCTTGTAGTTTGCTGGATCTACTTTCCTCCCTTTCTTGAAGATAGGCATGACATTGGCCTTCTTCCAGCCTTTGGGCACTTCACTAGAGTGCCACGAGTTCTCGAAGATCTGTGCCAGAGGCTGGGCTGTGATGTTAGCCAGCTCCTTGAGTACCCTGGGGTGTAAACTGTCAGGGCTGGCTGACTTGAAGGTGTCCAGCCTGTTAAGGTGTTCCTTCACAAGGTCAGCTTTGATGGACGGCAAGGAATCTCTCTCACCTGGGCCTTCCTGACCCACAGTGGGGAGGGGCATCCCATGGGACTGGTGAAAAACTGACGCAAAGTACCCATTTAGCAAGTTTGCTTTTTCATGGGCATCGGTTGTCAGTTGTCCCATCTGGTTTAGAAGGGGTCCAATGTTGCCCTTGCTTTTCCTCCGGCTCCCCAAATATCTAAAAAAAGACTTTTTATTATCCTTGATTTTTGTAGCTAGCTGGAGTTCCATCGCAGCCTTGGCTTTCCTGGTTTGCTGTCTGCAGGTCCAGACCAGCGCAAAGTATTCCTCCTTGGTGATGGTTCCAGTCCTCCATCCTTTGTACGTTTCATAGTTTTATAACCTGGGTGGTACTCCAAGAAGTACCCCCTTCAACTGAAGGGATCAAAGCAGGTGCACAAGCACTGTGGGAGGTGCAGGGACTCTCCTCCCCCTATAGAGCAGAGCCAGACCACCATTGGGGACTTAACCATATACCTTTTAATGAGGAAACAGTACTGGGAACATAACAGGCATAAACCAGGGGGTACAGTGGACACTGCAGTGCCCCAAGGGGGCAGGATTCAACAAAGGTTAGACACTTACAATCATTGACAAAAGAAGGGTTAACAAAATACAAAAACACAAACAGCAGAGCAAACAAGACTGGTTGGTGAAATAGAAAAAGGCACAAAATACAATATGTCAAATGACAAGGAATATAGGGCCTAAGTACCTGGAGGGGGAGAAAGCACAGTGGCCCCTTTGCGCTGCGAGAAGATTTGCTTTTTGTTAGTTCACTCACCCCAGCTGAGACTTGAACTCAGCCCTTCCATGTGATATGCAGAAACACTACCACACAGCCACCACTGCTCTGAACTGCTAGGGGTCTTGACCTTCCCAGAGATCCTGCCTCATGGCAAGCTGCCTGGCCTCCAATTGAAGGAGCTAGAAGCTGAGCTGGGAACCTCTCTGGTTGTTGCTCAGATCCTTGTTGGAGCTGAGGAGCCTCTCCTGCTGGTCACAGCCCCTCGTAGGGGATCCCGGAGCCCAGCAGGAAGCCTCTCCTGCCAGCCACATGCTGCACTGCTGAGGGTCCAACTGCTGCCTACAGGTCTCACTCCTTCAGGCTCTTCTAGGGCAACCGCTCCTGCCCTACCGGCTCAGCTCTTGCCAGCTCCTTGAAGCTCCTTCCTTGTGGTCCCTCGCTGGTGTCTCCTGAGTCAGCCATGCTGCCCCTTTTATCTCCCTCCAGGTGACCCAAGGAGCCAATCAGGGGGCATGGAGGGTGAGTCTCTGGGCCTGACTGGTGAGGAAAGGGAATTCTCTCAAAAAGCTTACCCAGGACTGAGGTAAGACTGACTGGCCTATAATTTCCTGGGTCCTCCTTCCTTCCTGTTTTGAAAATGGGGACCACATTGGCTCTTTTCCAGTCCTCTGGCACTATGCCAGAGCACCATGAGTGCTCGTAAAGCCATGCCAGGGGTCCCGCAATGACCTCTGCTAATTCCCTCAGCAGTCTGGGGTGGAGATCATCAGGACCAGCTGATTTAAATACATCTTCTTTTTAAGACACAAGAGGTCCGCTAGCTCTCTGCAGAGCCAAGGGGCCTGCTGTGCCCCTTTGCTGCCTTTCCTGCAAGATGGGACAGACTTCGCTTACGCATCCAGGATTGGTCCCTTGAGGAGCAACCACTCATCTTGAACTCCCTTCCCCTTTGGGTTGTGGCCCTTTAGAGCCTCACTGACAAGCCTCCTGAGCTTGTCAAAGTCAGCTTTCCTGAAGTCGAGGACTTCTGTATTACTGACTGACTTGCCAGCTTTACGGCAGATGGTGTGTGGTCACTGTCACCCAGCTTCCCTTCGATCATTAGGTCATTAGGGAAGCTGGAAATGACACCAAGAATACTCTGGGGAGAGGGGCAAAGAACCCTCCAATCCATCTGGTAAAACTGGGGCACTAGGTACAAAGAAAGGTGGATGGGATGGACCCAAGGGTGCTGAGGGAGTTGGCTGATGTGATTGCAGAGCCACTGGCCATTATCTTTGAAAACTCATGGAGATCACAGAGAGGTCCTGGATGGCTGGAAAAGGGCAAACATAGTGCCCATATTTAAGAAAGGGAAAAAGGAGGATCCAGGGAACTACAGATGGGTCAGCCTCACCTCAGTCCCTTGTAAAATCATGGAGCAGATCCTCAAGGGATCCATCTCTAAGCAACTGGAGGAGAAGAAGATGGTTAGGAACATGGGTCAGCATGGGTTCACCAGGGGCAAGTCATGCCTGACCAACCTGATATCAACCTATGATAAGGTGATTGGCTCTGTGGGTATGGGGAGACTCGTGGATGTGGTGTACCTTGATTTTAGCAAGGCTTTTGATATGGACTCTCACAACATACCTGCAGGCAGACTAAGGAAGTATGGGTTGAATGAATGGATTGTAAGATGGATGGAAAACTGGCTGAAGCATCGGGCTCAGAGGGTAGTAATTGATAGCTCAATGTCTAGTCAGCAGCTGGTATCAAGTGAAGTGCACCAGAGGTTGGTTCTGGGGTCAGTTTCGTTCAGTGTCTTCATTGATGACTCGGATGATGGCACAGAGTGCACCCTCAGCAACTTTGCTGATGACACCAAGATGGGAGTGTCGTAGATATACTGGAAGGTAGGGCTAGGATTCAGAGAGACTTAAAAAAATTGGATCAGGCCAAAAGAAATCGCATGAGGTGCAACAAGGACAAGTGCAAAGTCCTGTACTGAGGAGGGAACAATCCCATGCACCGGTGCAGGCTAGGGGTGACTGGCCGAGCAGCAGCTCTGCAGAAAAGGACCTGGGGGTGACAGTGGACAAGAAGCTGAACAGGAGTCAGCAGTGTGCCCTTGTTGCCAAGAAGGCTATCGGCATCCTGGGCTGCATTGATATGAACATTGCCAGCAGGTCAAGGGAAGTGATTCTTCTCTATTCAGCACAGGTGAGGTCACATCTGGAGTCCCATGTCCAGTTGTGAGCCCCCACTACAGAAAGGATGTGGACACATTGGAGAGAGTCCAGTGGAGGGCAATGAAAATGGTTGTGGGGTTGGGGGACAGGACTGGTGGGGAGAGGCTGAGGGAACTGAGCTGATTTAGTCTGAGGAGAGACTGAGGAGGATTGAATAGCAGCCTTCATGTCCCTGCGGGGGCGCTGCAAAGAGGATGGGGCTGGACTGTTCTCAGTGAGGGCAGATGACAGGACAAGCAGCAATGGGCTCAACTTGCAGAAAGGGAAGTTTAGGCTAGATATTAGGAAGAATTTTCTTACTAGGAGGATAGTAAAACATGGAACAGGATCCTCAGAGATGGTGTGGTATCCCCGTCCTTGGAGGTTTTTTAAGACCCGGCTAGACAAAGCCTTGGCTGAGATGATGTAGCTGGGCCTGGTCCTGCTTTAAGCAGGACTAGATATGACCTCCTGAGATCCCTTCAACCTTCATTTTCTATGATTTTATGATTCAGGGGGTCAGAAGGAGAGAAAGCAATATGGAGTTTGACTTGATAGACTAGTGGTCAGATATCTCAGTGGGGATACCTTGGTTCCAATCTCCAGAGCTATTTGTGACTTTTGATAGCCAATGAGTGTGGAATACAAAATACATGAATACTCCCTGCAGCAGGGCCCAGGGCTCAAGTTTTCTCCCACCCAACTGAATACCCAAACCACTGAATACTCAAACCACTACAATGTTCCCTCTTGCTTGGTGACTTCTGTCTCTTGGATTCTTAGCTGAAGGAGTGGACGGTACCTTCATCCGGACTACCCCATCCAGCCTGGTGGTTACGCTGCTCTTTAAGGGTGGGAGGTATGAGTTTGAATCCTTTCAGAATGAGATGGGCCTATACGTCAGGTTAGTCACTCATTTGAAATGCAGACACCTCTCCATCCCACTTTCATTTTTTTAATGAAAGCAGGGGCGACATGTAGGGAGTGCAAGGGGTGCACATGCACCCCGAGAGGACCAGTGTACTCCCTGTCAGGCCATGCTCCCTGTTTAGCTGGCAGGCAGGGGGACAGGCAGGAGCACCAATGCCCCCCTGTGAGTGCCAGCCAGGGAGCGGGGCCACCAGCAAAAGCGGCCATGCCCCTTCCGGAAGTGGGCACCAGAGTTCTGGAAACAGCACGTCCCCTTTTACAGTGAGTGAGATCAGGCACGTACCCCCCTAACTCAAGAGGCACCAGACACCCATGAATGAAAGGGACCATGGCTTCTTGCCTTTCTAATGAACTCAGTGTTGTTGGTGTGTATTAATTGTGCCTAGAACATGCACATTGGCTTGGGTCCTTGCAAGTACTTAGCAAAGTTTAGATGCTGCTCCAATTTTTTTAAAATCTGGATTGCGTTGGGACTCATGCAGGAGTTAGGCATTTGCTGTTTGGGTTGGGGGAATTCTACACATAGAATCATAGAAAAAGAGGGTTGAAGAGACCTCAGGACATCACATCTAGTCCAGGCCCAACTACATCATCCCAGCTTGGGCTTTGTCTATCCAGGTCTTAAAAACCTCCAAAGATGGAGATTCTACCACCAGGCTTTTGACACTATGTCACACCCAAGTCTTAGGAGCAAACTGAGTAGCTGTGATGTGGATTTTTTCCACAGTAAGTTGGGTGAAAAACTGGCTTACGAGACACACTCAGAGAGTGGTGGTGGATGGGGCAGTTTCTCCCTGGAGAGATGTAGGCAGTGGTGTTCCCCACGGCTCTGTCTTTGGACCAGTGGTGTTCAATATCTTCATCAGTGATTTGGATGAGGGGGTTGAAAACACTCTGTCCAAATTCACAGACAACACCAAACTATGGGGTACAGTAAACACACTGGAAGGCAGGAAGTGAATCCAGGTGGATTTGGATAGATTGGGAAAGTGGGCGGATTAGAATAGGATGCAATTCAACAAGGATAAGTGCAAATATGCCGCACCTGGGGAGAAAGAATCTCTGATACGCCTACAGACTGGGAAGCAGCACTCTGAGTACCCAGCAGTAAAAAAGGATCTTAGTATCTTGGTCGACGCAAAAATGAGCACGAGTCGCCAATGTGCCAAGGTAATAAGTAAAGCTAACTCTTGCATTAGTAGGTGCATCACGAGCAGGTCTAGGGAGGTGATCCTTCCCTTCTATGCGAAACTGGTCAGGCCACAGCTGGAGTACTGCATCCAGTTCTGGGCGCCACGCTTCAGGAGGAATGTGGATAACCTTGAGAGGTTTCAGTGGAGGGCTACTCGTATGGTTGAAGGCCTGCAGGTAAGATCCTACGAAGACAGATGGAGGGACCTGAATCTTTTTAGCCTCCTCAAGAGAAGGCTGAGAGGTGATCTTGTGGCTGTCTACGAGCTCATCAGTGGAGTCAGGAGGGAATAGGGGATACTCCATTTCCCGGGCACCCCTTGGGGCTACTAGAAATAAAGGCCGCAAACTAAAGGAGAGTCGATTTAGATTGGATATTGTTGTGGAAAAGTGACTAGTGACTCCCACCAGATCATTGCTCCTATTACCAATAAGATGTGTTACTTGTTCAATGATGTTTATATTATGTTGTGTTTGTTAAGTAACATGATTGTTATGCGAGGGACGAGAGACGCAGTAGCAGAGGATGACCCGGGCATGCGAGCAGCATGGGGCAGCGAGTCTTAACTAAGCTTTCTTCTAGAAGCATCCTTGAAGGGAGCTTCCTAATTGGATGGGGAGGATATATTAAGGACCCTGTCCCGGGATTCGCGCGCGCGTCCCCTCAGCGGGAGAGTGCAATCTATTCCTGGCTCACTCCTGAGGAGAGAGTGTTGTCTATTCGATCTAATTGTCTCTCGCGCCCGCGTGAAGGGGAGTGAGTGAGGCCTTAAGAGGTTTACCTCTTGGCTCATTCCCTCACGTGTATTCTCTTTAGAGCCGTGGTTTTTGAGTGGCTTAATATCCACTCAGGCTCTGAGAGGCCCCGACGAAAATTTAGGGGGCTCATCCGATAAGAGCTGCGGTACGCTGACACCTGGCCGTAGCCACTGCGGTAATCGTCGTTTTGCACTATTTGCATTGAATGTCACCTCGTTTGGTGTGTTCGAGATAAGCTGTCTTCGCAAGTTCAGTGAGTAAACTTGTTTGTTTTCTACAAACCTCGTCTCGGGAGTTTTCTCTCTCTCTCCGCCTGCCCAGGGCCCTGAACACACCTGGGCGAGTGCCATCCCACGGTCCTCCGCCCGGTGCGTCTCCGCGGTGCCCCTCCAAAGCCACCTGGAGGCCGCGCGCCATGACAGATATCAGGAAGAAATTCTTTACGGTGAGAGCTGCCAAAATATGGAATGGGCTTCCAAAGGAGGTGGTGCTTTCCCTTACCTTGGAGGAGAAGAGATTAGACAGGCACCTAGCTAGGGTTATTTAACCAGTGCTCTTTTCTGTCTAGAGTAGGGGGTTGGACTCAATGATCTACAAGGTCCCTTCCAACCCTAGAAATCTATGAAATCTCTGGGGAGCATGTTCCAGTGCTTCACCACCCTCTGATTAAGAAAGGTTTTCCTAATATACAACTTAAACTTCCCTTGCTGCAACTTGAGCCCATTGCTCCTTGTCCTGTCATCTGCCTCCACTGAGAACAGCCCAGCTCCATCCTCTTTGCAACCCCCTTCCAGGGAGGTGAAGGCTGCTATTCAATCCCCCTCGGTCTTCTCTTCTCCAGACTCAGAGAGCCCAGTTCCCTGAGTCTCTCCTCACAAATCATGTGCCCCAACCCCTGAACCATTTGTGTTGCCCTCCGCTGGACTGCCTCCAATGTGTTCACATCATTTCTGTAGCAGAGGGTCCAGAACCAGACACAGGACTCCAGATGTGGCCTCCCCAGTGCTGAATAGAGGGAAAGAATCACTTCCCTTGATCTGCTGACAACGCTCCTACCAATGCAGCCCAGGATGCTGGTAGTCTTCTTGGCAGGAAGGGCACACTGCTGGCTCCCGTTCAGCTTCTTGCCCCCTGCCCCCCAGGTCCTTTTCTGCAGAGCTGTTGCCCAGCCAGTCAGCCCCAGCCTGCACTGGCACATGGGATTGTTCCCTCCTAAGTGCAGGACTTTGCACTTGTCCTTGTTGGACTTCATAAGATTTCTTTAGGCCCAATTCTCCAATTTATCTAGTTCATTCTGAATCCTAGAGCTACCCTCCAGCGTATCTACTACACCGCCCAGGTTCGTGTCATCTGCAAAGTTGCTGAGGGTGTGCTCTGTGCCATCGTCCAGGTCGCTGATGAAGACATTGAACAAAACCGGCCCCAGGATTGACGCCTGGTGCACTCCACTTGATACTGGCTGCCATCTAGACATCAGCCATTGATTACAACTCTCTGAGCCCAATGCTCCAGCCAGTTTTCTATCCACTTTACAGTCCATTCATTCAACTCATACTTCCTTAGCTTGCCTGTGAAAATGTTGTGAGAGATTGAATCAAAAGCCTTGCTGAAGTCAAGGTACACCACATCCATTGGTCTCCCCGCATCCACAGAACCAGTCATCGTGTCACAGAATGGGAGCCTCAGGTTAGGCACGAGGGGATCTTGGCAGCCTTAAATAAATTTAGGCACCTAATGAATTCCGCAGCTGCTGAAGCAGTTACTCTCTGTCACATTTTGCAACACATGTGCCTACATTCTGCTCAATTCCCATTTATATGCCTGATTTACCTCTCTGGATCTGGCCCCCTTTTCCATATTACATCCTGGCCTAGTTGCTCTTCTTGTCTTACTCATCCTATGTTTGGCCGGCTTTTTCACTTCTCATTCATTTCTTTGTTAGATGGCACGTGACAGAATATTGCAGATGCCCAGTCCATTAGCCATGCTGCTGAGCTTAATATTTGTTCTTTAATATTAATTTAGAACCAGCTCCCACCAATAGATACTGAAAAAATCATTTATCACTGAAAATAACACTTGTCACATGTATTAAACTTGGTTCTTGCTCAGGCCCTGAGGTATGCTCTGTGTATTGGGAGCACTGGTGCCTAAATACAAGGGTATTTTCCCAGACTTGGGTTATGTCTACATTAGAGGGTTGTCTCCCTTGCAAAGCCGCTACCAGCAGTTATGTTATCAGAGACCCTACACAGAATGCAGTGCAGGACAGAACAAAGAATGTTTCTGCCAACACAAATACGCCACCTCCCTGAAAGACATTGGTTCAGCCACTGAAAGCACTCTTCTGTCAGCAAAGTGGCTCCTACACCAGAGGTTTTGCTGACGTCGCTGTGTCTGCTAAGCAGTCTGATTTGTTTCTACTTCCAGACAACAGAGCTACGTGGGTAAAACTTTGTACTGTAGACCAAGCAGGAGCATTAAACTGGTAAAGGACTATCAGGATACTGCACTGGTAAAGTATAAGCGGAGCATTTTGCACTGGTAAAATAACGACATCTCCCTCATGCACAAATGATACCATTAAAAGCACAATTTGGCCTATATAATTATGCCATGATTAGGGACTTCTGCAAGCATAATTAATGTTAAACCAATGCAGGAGTGCTGGCGGAAGTCTGTCAGGCAGCTGTAAATATATGCTGTAAAGGGACTATGCCAGTCTCTGGTGATACACCTCTCATAAACCTTTCAGTTTCAGTAAGGGTTATAGTTACAGTTCTATCCAAGAAAATGATTACACCATATTCTGGCATGGGAAACCAGCAGGAGAAAGGAGAGAGCAGGGAATAGGTTTTGCCATTAGAAATAGCTTACTATCTTTCTGTGAAAGCCCACTATCTATCTAATAAATTCATGACGCTCAGAGTGCAAACACAGAATAGCTTCATCTCTATGCGCCTACTCTTCAAACTAACAACAAAGACAAGAATATTTTCTACCAACAACTCTAAGAAGAAATTGAGAAAATGCACAGAAATGAGAACATTATAACAATTGGCAACTTCAGTGCAAGAGTTGGAGGGAGTTTTAAAAATTGGCCTGGTATTCTGGGCAAATGCAGAATTGGTAATATGAGTGAAAATGGCCAGCAAGTATTAGAACTTCATGCAAGTCAAAACCTTTGTATTGACTACACTCATTTTGCTGGGGAAATCATAAGAAAGACATTGTGGGAACACCCAAGGTCAGGGCAACTAGAACTAGGACAACTAGAACATCTAGAACTGACCAGGTGTGATCACCGGAAAGAAATCCTGGATACGTCTTATCACAGTGCTGACTGCAACACTGACCACTGCCTTTGTCTGTTGCAAAGTCAGAATCACTATAAAAAATTGTCCTCCGTAGCCAAACTACCAGCTGCGCTCAGATAGGCATCAGCCAAACTGAAGACACAGAGAAATGCAGACTATTCAATGAAGAAATTGTGAAAGCAAGTTTACCTAACAATTCAGCCACAGCAGCACAGCAAAGCTTAAAAATTAACATGTGCGATGGTGCTAAAACAGTGTTTGGCAAAAAGTACAAGAAAAATGCAGACTGGTTTGAAGGGCACTCCGAAACCCTTCTACCAGTGGTTGAGAACAAAAGGACAACGCTAAGTAACTATAAGAAATCTCCTAACCCTGGAAAATCTGAGAAAGCCTCAAAAAGAAATGGAAAAGGAGGCTAAGAGGTATGCCCAAGATTTTTGGCTGAATCTCTGTGATGACATTCAAAAAGCAGCTGACACTGGTGATAGCTGTGGAATGTCTGAAGTCATCAAACAAGCAATTGGTTCAATCAAGAACAAAACAGCTATGTTGAAAGATTTAAATAGAAATGTCATTACTGTCGTTACTGATAAACAAAAAAACCTTGAGTATTGGATCGAACACTATAGAATTCTATACTCCAGTGAGACTGAAGTCAAACACAAAGAGCTCAAAGGATTACCACAGTTCAAAGTTATGATGGATTTAGACAATCAGCCTACATTAGAAGATTTGCAGAAAGCCATTAAATCGATTCCTGGAAACAAGGTGTCTGGCAACAACTGTTTGTCTACTGAAATCAATAAATGTGCCAATGATGAATTTGAAAGCTTCGTGAAGTTATACTGCTCTGTTGGAAAGAGAGAACCATACTACAGGATTTCAAAGCTTTCAAATTTTGTACAATTATACAAAAAACAAAGAGGATAGAAATGACTGTGACAACTATAGAGGTATCTCCCTGTTGAACCTTGTCAGAGGAAGGTGCTATATGGCCTTGGCCTTTTCCAATCTGGCCTCTTCCCTGCAAAATGACACTAGGATATGAAAAGCTATCCTGTTCCATGGAGCTGTACTCTGATGTCATTCTGTCACCTGCCATGACTTTGACTTAATTTCTGTTGGGGACCTGGTTCACACTGGGTGATACCTCAAGGCCTAGCAGGGGAATTTCTTCATGGGGCTCTGTTCACACCACTGATCAGCAGATAGTGCTTAGGGATTGTTAAAGCACAATTAAGCTCTAAATGGAATGTGAAATACAAACACAGACAACTCAGTGTCCTAAAATCAAAGTCTAACTGTATTAATACAACAAGTATTATCTCAGCAGTTTTTATATTCAGAGAGAAAAAAAACACTTAGTACAATGACCTCACTCAATCCCAGATGTTACTTTGCCTCACAGAAAAGACAGCCACTCAGTTCCTGAAGCAAAGGGTGAGTCGTTGGCTGGGATGATCCAGACAGGTGTCGAAAGCTGAATTCATGATGTAAATGATGATGATGACGACAACAACAACAACACTTAACTTCCCCACTTTTATGCTTTTCTTTAACTTGACTCCTTTGATGACTCCTTCCTTTTGGATTGGTCTATCTGCAGTTAGCATATTATTCATAGTTTATCCTGTCAGGATATTCCTTTGTTCAACATACCCATTACAAGCACACCTCTTAATTTGGCCTTTTTCCGGTGTCTTACTTTAAGCATTGTCCATTAGTCTCCTTTATCACTGTCAGTGTGCCTGTGCCGGGTACCCCCTAAACCCCTAGATTCTCACCTGCCACGACTTTTGATCTTAAACAAAATGGGGAGGAAGGAGGTGTTAATCGCGCAGGTACCCATGGGAAGGACCATGCTTGATTGGGATAAAGTAGCAGTGCTTTATTATTCTCTGTCTTTGTACTACTCTTTTCAGGAACACCCGGAGGAGGGAGCAGCCTGTTGGACCCTCCACGGAGACCCCCTGTGTATTTGGGCTGATCCCCCTCAATTTACCTGGTTGGTAAGTACCACACAACATCCCAGTTATCTGCTGCTAATTGCCTCATTAGCAGCTGATTACTGTCATGATTACTGGATTCTCTTGCTGCACCTCGTGCCAGTGTGAAGATTGTGGCTCTTTCCCAGTCTTTTGCCTCCCAACCTCCTCTTCTTTAGGTGAGGGTGCCAGGGCCCCATCTCTTCAGGGCTGGGTCAGGTGTCCCCTGCCCCCTTTCTCCTCCTGCGTAGCCCCGCTGCATCTTGGCAGGGAGCTGCAGCTTTTCTCTGCGCTGCTGCGCTGTTCCCTGTGACTCACCACAGATGCTGAGGGTTTCAAGTACATAGCGGGGAGGGGGTGATCAGTCCTGGAATCCCGTCACCATTTGGGAGAGTGGGCCCTTGCTTCTGGGTCCTCCTCTGGATCCCTTGCGGCAGAGCTCCTCGCCAGCATCTCTCTATCTGCTGGTGCCCGAAGGCAACTTCTTGCTGGTCTTCTCCCCTTCTTATCCTTCCTTCCTGAGCCTCATTGGCTCCAGAGGGCATGGTGCACCTCTTCCCCAACAGGTGCTAATTATCTTCAGCTGTCGACACCCTCCTAGTAACAGAGTTGCAGCCGGGACTCTGTTACAATCACCTTTCATTAATATATCCAATCATTTTATCCCTCTGATTCAGCTGGTTAGTGCCAAGTTCAGTTAATTTGAGCTAGTAACAAAAGTATTACTGTGTTGTGTTAGAAAAACTTCTCACAGTGATAAAAAAAGAAAGATCATGTGAGCAAACTCAAGGCCATAAGCTGCTTGCAAGAAACAAGGCCAGCTGATATTGCAAACCAGCAAAATGAAAAGTTCAGATAATAATGAAGCTATACAGAACTTTACACTGAATATAAAGAAAACTTTAAACAATGCTATAATTCACCACTCTACAAACAGGTACAGCTTTAAAGCAAAATATGAGATGCTACCCTAACAGCTTCTCCTCCCCTACACCCCACCCTTACCATTCTCTGATGTTACTAGATGCTTTGATCTCAGGAGCAGACCCCTTGGACCTCTGGCAGTAGACCTACAGACCTATCTTGGCTGCCTGGAACTTACATCTGGTTTTGCTGTTAGACATGACAAAGCCTTTTAGTGAGGCTGAGGAATCTTGACTCATAGATCAGCAAAGCCCCTTCCCCAGTCATGGGGTACACTGACAGGAGGCTTCCATGGATTCAAACCAATTCCTTTTTAATAGTTCCCATGCAACCCAACATTAATTCATGTGGCCTTAGTTGTCTTTGGGGTCAATTCTCTCCTGATCACCTTCTTTCTTTAATAGTCCTGTCCCAGTGGGAGGGGGGCCCATTCAAAGATGAACTCAGGACCAAAAAGCAACAACTCCAAAATACCCAAGCGATGCTTCTACCAATTTGTTCTCCCCTCTGGAAGCCAACTTTGGCTACAAAGTCCAGCACCTTACTAAGGGGCTGTTCTTCTATCAATTTACTCTCAGTCTTCCAACAATTCTAATATTATAAAAGCCTAAGTCTGTCTGTCTTTCTGTTCATAACACTTTATTTGTGGTCTGATTGGCTCTCTCGGCAGCCAATCAGAGTGCCCTACACAGACAGGGACAGACAGAGAAGTGCTGCCATAACAGTGGGGACTGAGGGGCTGGTGGGGGTGAGGCCAGCAGAGCTGACCTTGGCTTCCTTCCCTGCTCCTTGGAGGCAGAAGGGGAGAATAGGGACTGGAGCACTGCCATAATGGAGGTGATGGGGCGCGGGGGGCAAGGCCAACAGCACTGGCCTCGCCCTGCTGGGTCTACTCACACCTTGCTCCCCTCGCCCAACAACAGCCAGCAGGGAGGGGAGGCAGCGGGTAATGGGGGAGGGAGGGGAGCAGGAAAGGGAGCGGGGATTACTGGTGACTGTGCCCAGCTGCCACCACGAATGCTGCTGCGGTTATGGGCCCTGGCCCCGGCCCTGGCCTGAAGCAGCAAAGGGAGGTGGGGAGTGGCCCCCGTCCCAGCCCAAAGCAGCTGTGGGGAGGGAGAACAGCCCTGGCCTGTCCCCAGCCCCGACTTGAAATGGAGGGGGGCAGGGGGAATTGTCCCAGCCCTGGCCTTGGCCCCGTCTACAAATAGTTAGTTTTTAATGAATCATTTGGGATTCTGTTTGGGGTTTTTTTTTATAACTTTCAAATTTAAAATGTTATTTTGAAGCTATGGCCACATAAGATGCCTTTACCTATTAATTCCAAATGAATGTCCCCCATTGCAGGGCTGCCGGTTCTTTGTTAATTTAGCAACCCAATATTTGCACGTTAATTTTTCTGGTGAGAAGTCCCAACCTGAAACCAGCTTGCTGTCTGTCCTCACTTGAGTTTAGAAAGATCTACATATTATTATGATTCTATCTTACTAGTAATTCCCTATTTATCAAAGAAGAGTTGCTAACAGACTAAAGCAATCTCTCAGAATACTGCCTTGCTCTTGACTTCTATTAAGCAGACTAGTGTGGGATTCTTCTATAATAAAGCCAATCCTTTTCTTTTACACAGCCTGTCTAACAAGTGATGAGTTGATCCCCTTATCGTGAATGATGTTCCACTTCCTCCCACATGACAGCAAGCACCGGAGCCAAGAAGAATGACCTCATGAGCTTTACAGGTGGCTGGCTACCCAAGCAGCTCACAAGAGTTGCCCTGTCCAATTCAGGCATGGCATGTCTGTACATGTCACAATTAGGCTGGAGTGGACAAATACTGGATTAAAAAAAATAATAGTGTAGGTGCCTGAGCCCAAGAGAGTAATTCACAGAAACTGCACCTATCTTACTTGTGTGCCCGAGACTCCCCAGGCACCTAACTTTTCTAGTGAAAACTCTTGGGCATCCAAAAATCAGATGCTGCACGTGCCCAGAGACACTATTATCTTGGCTGTGCTGAGCATTTAGTCCCACTTCAAGGTGCTTTAGACATCCAAGTGCCTAACTCTCAGGATAGGCCCAATCCAACAAGCATCCTATGAGCATGTCAAACAGTGCCTGACAGTACTGAGTTCAGCACTCGCAGCTGCTTTAATCTGAAAACACAACTGGGGGTAGTGGTACAAGAGGATGCAGTACCTTGAGAATGGGGAGCCCTGGGTTCTGGAGAGCCCTGGAGAAGGCAGACAGGAGAAAGGGTGGCACAGAACAACTTGTGAACTCTAGATGCACAGAAACACAACAAGGAATAAAGCTCTCTGCCAACCCATCTTGAGGAAATGACTGCAAGGAATGGGTATCAATAACATTTCAGTTATGTGAAAGTTTTGAAAATTTGGGTTAAAATATGGTTAACTTTCAGGTTCAGTGGTAATAAAATGCTATTTCCAGGAAATTAAAGGATATAAAATCTGCAATAAATCTGCTTTATCAGAAGAATCATCTTGTGTAAGAAACACAGCCTGGTCCTTTTGATTATATGGGCTTAGAATAGGTTAAAAACACTGTATTAAGATACTTTTGTTGCCTGTGGGAAAGCTCTCCCAACCACAAGGACTTTGCCAAGGGCCCCTTATGTTCCTTAGCTCTCTCCAAGGGTTCAAATGAAGCTGAGGCAGTTTTCTGGTGGGTAACAGAGGTGAAGTTGTCTGAGCTGCAGAGTTAGAAAGCAGTAGCTACGTGGAGGGTCCCCTATCCAGCATCAAAACTCTAATCAAGATAGCAAGAATGAGTGGCCGAGTCCCAGAAGAGCTTAGGCAGCTTTTCCTGAGGGGCTAGAATAGCAGTTACCTGAATTTTGGACCCTGACAGTTCCAGGCAACAGGATCCAAGTGGAGTATAGGGTAGGAGGGAAGGGACTAATGCTACCTACCTTAGGGGTCTTTAAGAGGAGGCTTGATAATTACCTAGCTGGGATCATATGAGCTCAAACCTACCAGGGGTCATATGAGCCCAGTATTCATTCCTGCCCAGGGCAGGGGGTTGGACTTGATGATCTACTTAGGTCCCTTCTGACCCTACATCTATGAAATAAAATGTGTTGCCTCATTAGCTACTCAGCCACGGCATTAGGTATGATGATTGAGATCATACCTATCACTAAGACACACTAGAGGAGTGATTCTCAGACAGGGTGTTGTGGAAACCCTGGTGCACCAGAAGATCCTTTTAAGGGTACCAGAGGGTACTGCATAATATTAGCACTGTTAGGTGTACAAATACAATTCACAAGATAAACCCTGAGATTTTAAATAGGAATCCACAGTGTTAAAATCATTCTCCCTTGTTGTGGTCTTTCTAAGCTCTTTGCAACAGAATTGCTCTATTATTTTCATGTGTTCAAAAAAATGAGTGAAAGGCAAGAGCTGTAATTTTTTGAGGGGTACCTTAAGTCTAAAAAGTCTAAAAAGTTGAGTTTAATCTAAAAAGGTTGAGAACCACTGCCCTAGAGGGCAGTTGAAATTTGACACAGTATAAATTGTTGATTTATTATTTGATTTTTCAATTATTATCCCCTTCCCCAATCGAGTTCTCTTTGTTTTATTTCCTGGGACTCAGTGTTCACAAGTAAGAAAGTAATAATAAAGCATTAGCTGTCCAGAGTTTCTACTTTCTCCAGGTTTCTGGGTGGGGGCTTGAGTAGTTTTATTTAAGCTTTCAGAAGAAACTCTTTGACAGCTGAACCTTTATGCAGCTGTCAACACATGGCAGAAGGGCTATGCAGACCAGCTGTAACTGCAGCCTGTACGCATGCGCAGACAGCACTGTCTCATGTGCAGTCTGCATATTCTCCCAGCACACAGCAAAGAGCTCTTTCCGGTAATTACTGCCCAGATGTTCTCCCTGACCAGCAAGCTCTGTCTCTGTCTACTAATGACCTGGAAAGCTCTTGGGGTTCTGAAATCTCAAATTGTTAGTTTAATTCCTAACGCCTGCCTTTTTTCCTGATACTTTTGTTCATGGCTTTCCTGCAGCTCTAAAATAGGAAACTGCAGCACTGTAGAGATAAATGAGCCAAGGGATGTGTCATTTTTATGTAAGGAGGATGGCGGCAGAGACCAAAGGTTGTCCCTCTGTTTGGAAGGTGGAGTTCTGTACTGCAGTGGATTGAACAGACTGTGCCTCACTGAAGTTTATAGCAGGCTTCCCTTGCTGTGTTATATAATGTTTAGTAAGAATAATTTAGTTGTTAGTTGTCCAAGCCTTTATAAAAACACCAAGGGCTGGCATTTATGTTACATTTTAGGAGTTATTGCATAGTCAGTACAATTTTTAGCTGTGGACATGAATTCTCATCTTTGTGAATTGTTTGTAAGGAGTAAATATGCAAAATTATCAAATCATTAAATACCTGTTTCCATATACCTGATCAGGCATGTGCCCCTGTTCATAATTTTCTTTCTGTTCTCTCGCCAGAGGATCTGGTGAGATAATAGGCAGAAGGGCTGACAGCCTCAGACCAGAACATTGTCTATATGAGAATATGATTGGTGCCTGGACAGGATCTTACTTTCATGCTCTAGTTACAGGATGGTATGCTGTGGAATATGTAGATTAATGCTGGATGCTCCTGCCAATCCTGAGCAAAACAGGACAGAGCCTGCAAGTGTTCCCAGGCCATTCATTCACATCTCACTGACAGCTTCCTAGCCCCGCTCTGTGAGAAAATGGTATCTATAAATGTTTTCTCGTGACACAAAGGTCTCTTTTAAAAAGTCTGATAAGCAGGGACTGAAGTTTTAGTGATAAGCTACTTATCAAAAATTTAAAATTTTGTGCTAACCTTCCTAGAACATGACTCGTATCTCTCTTCTGTGAGCATAATCAAATATTATCGTATATGTGTTTGCTACTACTGATGTGACCCCAGCCAAGCTTCAGTCTTCCTGGGTGTCTGCAACCCTCTTTGAAACTCCAAAGGCCATCAAGTCGTTACTTGATGTTCTGACCTAACAGTTGCATGGAAATATTGTAATGCAGATTCTGAATGAAACTGCACAGTGGATTATAACTAAGGCAAAGCAGATTATATATGTCAATTTGTTCTACTTTTAAACATTTCTTCAGCTCCTAGGAGGAATGACCAACTTTTGCCTACTTCTAAAACATAAGAATTTTAAACTCCATAAACTGCTATTGCATTGTTTTACCTCACTTTTACAGTCCCAAATTCTCATGACTGCCACTTAACTCCCTGCTGCCTCAATCAGCAATTCCAACAGAAAAGAGCCAAATATTCTTACCTAAAAGTAATTTTTTTACATCTGCCAGAGTCACAAGCACCTCCTAGATATTAAGAATCCAGCCCTAATTATTCCACCTTTTTTCCATCACTGGTTGTAAAAAGTCTGCAGTAACAGCTAGTGATTCCACTGTTACATGGAACCGAACAGAATCCACCTTGCTCTCCTCTTTTCTATGCTGGCTGCGTGGGCCTAAAAGGGGCAAGTAATTGCTTGTCAGTAAAGTCTCCACAGGTAGCTCAAATGCAGTTCAAGAAGCTGCTGAATTGAAACAGGTTGCAAAACACAGATGGGCAGAATGTGCTATATTGATATCCTTGCCTTCCTATAAACACATTGCAGTAAAACAATAAAGCTGAAATCTCAGTCATTTACAGACTTGCATATAAAAAAAACGGACTTTATAATCTCAAATGTTGGCCTTGCTTACCCCTTATGGGCTGTTTACCTGGGGATCTTCACATCTGTGTCTCTCTTCCTAGTTGCACTTGGAGCCTGATTCTTGCTCTCTCCCATAGCCATGCACACCTGCAGAGAGCAGATATAACATGCACTCAGATTAGCTACTGTTGGGGATTCCTGAACACCCCTCACCCCTTTTTGCTGTGTTCAGTGTCACTACCTTTCTCCTCCCAGATGCTCTTGTCCCAGAAGCAGTGCAGTCTGAATCACAACAATTATCATGTGAGAGAAGCTGATTGTGAAGGACAGGTTCCAGGATGGTGGAGATGCACAGGACGTTAATCACTCCCAATGCTATTAATGGGACCCCAGGAAAGAAAAATGGTTGCAAGCCACATCTTAGTTTCCCTGCTCCCTACTCCAACGGCCAAGAGACCATTATCTCAGAGAAATGGGTGGAATACAGACACTTGAATCTGAAGGCTGAGGCACAGGGATGGGAGTCTGAAACTTGTCTCAAATTATTTCCTTTTTCCTGGTTTTCTGGCACAGCATCTGCTGGCTCCTTTCCACACATGAACCTACATGGCATCCAAGTCCCCTTCCCAACAAAGCGGTGTGAGGAGCTGCCCCTTTCCCTGTCAACCCTGCACGCTTGTCACTGAGGCTGAAGCTGGGCCCTTATTCCCTGTTCCTTATTCCTGGTTCCTTTTTCAAAGCTCCCGTTTACACCAGTAAAGGTTGTTAGCCACGAATCGGACGTGCTCAAAAGCTAGGATACACCAAAAGGTGTATTTACTAGTAAAAATGTAAAGCAAATCTCACAGATTGAGTACATAGCCCCAAATAAAGCGCTCTTAGGGCTCCATACTCCAGCCGTGCTATTATTTTAGTTTTATTAGTAAAAATAGCATGGCTGGAGTGCGGAGCCCTAAGAGCGCTTTATTCCGGGCTGTGAACTTGATCTGTGAGACTATTTTACGTCCTTATTACTAAATATAGCACAGGTGGAGAACGTAGTCCTAAGAGCGCTTTATTCAGGACTGTGCTCCGGATCCACAATACTACTTGACACTTGTCTTAGTAAATATAGCATGGGTGGAGACAGCACATAGTCCTTTATTATTTCACATTTTTATTAGTAAATATAGGGTGGATGGCATACAGAGCCCCGAGAGCTTGTTATTCAGGGCTATGTCATTGATCCGTGATACTATTTTACCATTTTTATTAGTAATTATAGCAGATGGAGACAGCGCATATCTCCAGTAGCTCTTTATTCAGGGTGCCGCACTTGGCCTGCGATAGTTTGACATTTGTATTAGTAAATGTAGCATAGATGGAGTTCCTTATTATTTTTACATTTATTATTTTTTAATTGTGACGTGTTTATTAGTAACTATAGCACTGATGGAGACCGCACGTAGCTCGAGGAGCTCCTTAACCAGGGTTACACACTTCATCCGTGATACTATTTGACATCTGCATTAGTAAGCATAGATGGAGACGGCTCCTCTCTTTATTAAAAGGTATTATTTTTCAAATTTGACATTTGTACTAGTCGATATAGCTCGGGCGGGGCATGCAGCCCCAGGAGGTTTATTCAGTGCTCTCACAGCTCTCTGTTTAATCGGCCCGCGACGCTTTTGACACCTGCGTTAGTGAATGTAACACGGGGGATGTGGGCCCCTTTCCCGGGGCTGCGCGCTGGTCCCGTGACAGTGTCACCAGTAAACACAGCCCGCCCGTGGCGGCCTGCGGAGGGCGTCGTGAGGTAGGATACCTCCGGCCCGCCCGTTGCAAGAAGGAAGCGGGAAGAAGGGCACGCGTCCACCCGGGGCGAGCGGGCGGCGGCCATCGCGGCCGGGAGCGCGTGGCAGCCGAGGCGGGTCGGGCGGCGGTTGGCAGCAACGGTTGAGCGCGCCGTTGAGGCGCAGGGTGCATGCGCGGGGCGGGGCTGGCTCCTCCCCGCAGCCAATCAGGGGCGGGGCCAAGCGCGGGGCGTGTCACATGACCGCGGCCCTTTACAGTGGGGTCCCAATATGGCAGCAGCAGCGGCGGCCGTGAGGGGAGCTGGATCCTTGAGTGCTCGCACCTGAGGTGGCCCTGAGCCCCGCCACTACCACTACCACCACTACTACCACCACCACCAGTCCCAGTCGCCTTCTCCTCCTTTTTCTCCCCGCTCCGCCTTGCCTCGCCCCGCCCGCGGCCGACATGAGGGAGAAGGGCCGCAGGAAGAAGGGCAGGACCTGGGCAGAGGCCGCCCGGACGGTACGCGGGGCGCGGGCCTGGGCTGGGCTGGGCGGGGCGGCGGCGGCCTGTCAGCGCCGGGGCGGAGTGGAGCGGGGCGGGCGGCTCCTCCAGCGCTTCCCTGGGGAGCCTGCTTTCCCTCTCCTCCCCATGGGGGAGGTTTTTTCTTTTCCTGATACCCGCCCTGCTGCAACGTGAGCCCACTGCTCCTCGTCCCGGCACCTGCCCCCACGGACAACAGCCCAGCTCCATCCTCCTCGCAGCCCCCCTGCTAGTCAGTCCCCCTCAGTCTTCCCTTCTGCAGACTCAGTCAACCCATTTCCCTCCACCTCTCCTCACCAAGAGGTGCCCCCCCCCTTTTTATTGCCAATTCTCCCATGTGTCCACCTTCTTCCTGTATTGGGACACCAGACTCCAGATGTGGCCTCCCCAGTGCTGAGCAGAGGGGTGCCCCTCGGTCTGCTGGCAGCGCAGGTGCAGAGGGGGCTTGAGCACTGTCCACTGCTGCCCCCTGCCCCCAAGCAAGGAGACAGTAATGTGTCTGGGCTGGGAAGGGGATGGGTCTGGTGGGATGGGGGTAGGTCTTGGTGCATTGCTTTATATCTGGGGGGCAGGAAGGTGGGTGCTGCCTAGCATTACCTCAGATGTAAAGCACTGCAACAAACCTGCCTCCCCTCATGCATTTCAAAGCTTGAACCTGTCTCCATTGCAGCGCAAGAGACATGGTGCTCTCCCCCTTCCCACATGGGCAGTGGTGGGGGACAAGGGTGGTTTTTAAGTCCTCTCTAGCACCTGGCCTGGTGTCATGGTGGTCAGGGGGCTGTCTTTAGTCTGATGTGTAGATGATGAGCTCTGTAAGGGCAGGATCTGTCTGAAGTTGGCGCATGGGTTATGAAAGCCAGGAGTCTGGCCTTCCCAGTTGCTCTGCAGGGTCAGGAGAGCCTGTTTTTTTAATTCATAGTTCATCATAGGGGTATCGCTATTTGCATGTTTCAAATGGAGGTTAAGTGCATTGCTTGAGGTCACTATAGTTGCTTATCTGGATCTTTTGATGCCCAAGTCTGTTAGTTTCCTTGTAGAAAGCAGTGTGCAAGTTGTCCCTGAAATACCTTTTTTTAGAGGTAGGTAACTGTTAGCCTGGGGTTGAGCAAAGGCAGGTCAGGATGGCCCCTTAGAGACCACTTCTATCTTAGAGGGTGAATCAGGAGGGGAAAAGGACTTAGGTGGCCCAAGCCTGAAATAACAGGGAAACCAAATAATTTGTACATTTCAGGTAGAATTGAATAGAAATGTGGAATTGCAGCAGCATACTCTCTTCCAAATTCAGGTAGCTCTGTAAGTAGTGAGGTTTCCAATCAGCTGAAATGCATAGGTTCTGGTTGTATTACAAAAAGTTTTCAGATCTGTTTTTAATAGTGTTGTTTGAAAAAAGATGAAGGCATTCTGAGGTGGAGGCTGGCTTGGGATTCTTTATGTTTACCATATCTTATTGTGGACTTCATATTCACATCTAGGCAGAAGGCCTTAAAATAGGTGTTGCCTGAACAAGGAATGCATGCAGTTGATTTTCCTACTTCTTAGCTACATAGGAAAGATTACTCCAACTTGTCTCCTAGTTTTTCAAGAAAAAATCATGTGCATTGTAACTACATTTGTTTCCTTTATGTTTAGTTATTTTGCATGCACGATATCTTTTCTGCCACATCAACTCTTTTATTAAAGTTCTACAGTATAATTCCTATGAATACCAGAAGTCTCTACTGCTTATCACTGGATTAGCACATACCATATAAACCATATAGACTAGGTACTATTCCAGATATCATCTAGAGCAGGGGTGGCCAGATTTACTCACTCTGGGGTCCCATGTTATCCTCCACTGAAGCTGGGGGTGCTGAGTGATGTGGCTGTGGTGAAGCCCAGTTCTTCCCAAGGTGGCAGCCCAGAGTCCCCCAGAGCTGTCTTGGAGACAGATGGACGGGGCTTCAGTGGAGAAGCACTGGAGAGCCGCATGTGGCTTATGAGCCACAGTTTGGCCACCATTGATCTAGAGACCTAGTGTAGCGGTGGTAGTCAAAAGCTAGGGAGAAATTGATGTTAAGGGGAATGTAAAACTGGCATCCTGGTAATGTCTGGTTACTTCTAAAAATTACATTTCTGGTACTTTCAGTGGTTAATGGCTATTTCTACCATTCTAGTCAAATTTATAATTCCATTCTGTCTGTTTACAGTAAAATTCCTTTGAAATTTTGATGGTATATCATATCCTAGATTCTTTTCTAAAGTTTCCTAAATTCTCTTCCTTGCCTGTATTGTCACATAACAGCTATGATTCCACCTAGTGGTGAGTGAACTACAATGTCACAGAAGGGACAGAGGCACTCTAATTGGAAGAGAATAGGGAACAGATTGGAGACAGGGGGTCAAGGAGATGGGATCAGAATGAAAAGCATGGACTCTACAACATTTCCAGTCTATTGTAGTTTATATAAATACAGTTCTAGAGTTCATGTGTAAAGAACTTGTTGCTATATGATGTAGTGTTTAGAAACTCTTAGTTTAAAGAAGTATGAAAGCAAACCAAGAAACAACTTGATACACTAAATTCAGGACCACGTACAGTGTTTTGTTAGCTGCTATTCTAAAGTGATAGATTCATTCTCGTCTTCATTTGCCTCAAAGATAGAACTGAATTTAAAAATAATTATTCTGCATCCTTCTAAGTTGTTTTATTTTACTGTTAAACTCCCAGCAAGTGTTTATACCATTAAGTGAATTCAGTTTAGAAAGCTTGCTCAAGGTAGAGTCCTTAACACTGTTTTATATTTAGTTCTGCTTATCCTGGCCTTTGGCATCATCAGGTCTACCCCTGGCAATGATGAAGATTTATTTAGTTAGCTGCTATTTCTGCACCTCATCTGTGTGAAAGAAATTTCTCGGTCTGTGCATTTCCTAGTGAAATATAGCACATCTCATTATAGTACATCCCCATGGGACCAGGAGGAGAGTTTGTTTAAAATAAAGTGTCCATTATACTAAGTTTAGTTGCATTATTGCATTGATATAATGGAAAAAAAATGGCTTTTTACTGCTGGGATTATTACAGTTGGGTGTCTGTTTAAATCAGATGTGTCATGAGGTTGTACCATAGTTCTGAAGGTCTTCTGAACTCTGTAGACCAGGAATCTGTGGATCCTTGCATATGGACTTTGATATCAAAGAAACATATATGAAGGTCCTTGTTTGTACTGTTTGGTGGGAAAAATCCAAGGATGAAGTCATGTTGGTTTAGAGGCTAAGTGGGCGAGACTCTGCATCCGGTCTCTTTGTAGACAGATAGACGGTGCATATACTCTGTTGTGTTCTATAGCCCTGAGTTCCTCCAGGAGCCTTATTTGGAACTGAAATAAAAGTTGACTTAAGGAACTGATAACTCACGCAGAGGCAAGCTGCATCCACAGAGGAGAAGCCAGCTTGGATAAACACTGTATGTGATGCTTGTGTGGTGTCTCTTTCCCCCACCCCCAGCACCTCCTTCTGTATGACTAAAGCAGCAAACTAGCTAACAATGACTCTCCTTTGGCAGGGACTGAGAAGCCCTGGCACTTGATGCTTCTTGAAGGGGTGAACCAGATGCTGTAGAGCATAAATAACACTTGCAGTATTGCTAAATTCAGGCAAATTTCACATGCCCCCTAACTTGCATATATTGTTCAAATGCTTTGATGGTTAAGCATGCAGATCTTGCTGTGCGAATCCATGGATGCAGTTACACCTAGAGAAGTGAATTAGTGCTGGTAAATAACCCTTTTCTGGCACCAAGCACTATGGTGGGCCAGTAGCGGGAGCTTCTGCGTTGAGCCTCCAACCTCACCATACCCCTCCACCTTCTAGACTCCACGCGTCTATCCAGGGGTGCCTAAGCCCTGGCAACCCCCCTTTCGAGCCCCATCACAGAGTCCGGGGGTAACAATGTGCTGCCACCACCCTGAGAAGGGACTGTCTGGGGCCTGTGTCCTTGGAGAAACACAGGCCTAATAGTCCTATGGGTACTTGACCCAATACAAGAACTTGGGGCACTTCCCCAAGTTGGGGGCCAAAAAGGATAGTTTCCCTTAGTCCGCAGACCCAAGGGGCCTCCTAGGCATAATTAAACCCACCCCTCAATGAGTCTTCTACACTACGTGCAAAGGAGAACTTTATTGGCTATAGAGGGTAGGGTTAGAATAGGGTCCAGGGTAGAGCAATATTGGAGAAATCCCATAGAGCAAACTCCTGTGGCTAGGGTAGCCTTTGATCTCGCATCCGAGTTAGTGCAAGCTATATATCTAGTTGGATCTCAGGTAGCTTACTCACAAGGGTCATTCAGAGGCTGCTGGATATTCCCTCTGGAGGCAAGCAGTTCCTTGATTGTGAGTTTTGGGAGAGAGATCAACTTTCAATGGTACAGCTCTTCTTTGTTCCTGAGTATTCCTCATGGCTGCTGCCCCCTCCTCCTTGGCAGTACTTAAATTATATAGCCCTTGTGACCTCATTTACCTGATCCAGTGGAAGCCAGCACCTGTTGGCTGTGAGCCAGCCAATTTGAAATGCATCACTAGTTGCTGGGCAGACTCTAGCCCACCAGGAAGGAAGCCCCTCACCCAGGTATGTGATGCCAGTCATGTAGGCAGAGGGAGCAGGTGTCCTCACTCCCTCAGGAATGTATCCAGCTCAGGTTACCCAAAGAGATGGAGTAAAGGTATGTATTCTCTGCTGGGCCCAGATCGCAATCAGAAATGTCACAGAGCAGAATTTTCGGGGGAGAAGCAAAGGTGGCTTTCTGCCACAAGCACTATCCCAAAAATGTGTTCTAGTGAAGTGTGGAAACGCATAGGACCCTGATAAATGGCACTAGATAATTGGTCATGTCTCATGCAGTTAGTAAGGGAAGGTGAGATGCATAGGATTGAGGCATGAGAGATGTTTAACTTTGTACTTACTCATATTTGCCTTGCTTCTGTAGCGATCCCAATCATACGTTCAGCATGATTGATTTTGTTGTTATCTCTGAAGAATTTGAAACATGCCATTTTTTAAAATTGTCTGCATTGTTCAGTAGAAGGATCTGTTTATGCAAAGTCTCCTAAACATGGAAAGAATCATTGATATATGATGATACAATTCTATGTGTCCCCTGCTATCTGTGTAGGCTGTGGATTTCTATGTGATTGTGCCACTCAAATAGCCTGAAGTGCCTTATTCTTGCATCCAAGACAGAAAACTTGTTGCTGGGTGGGGGTTATCCCTAGAAGCATACCCCCTACCATCTTCCAAATAGGCAAAGGACACTGACACTTCTGGTGCTTCCAGCTGTGTATAAAAGATAATTTTTAGAGTCTGGTTTTGATGATCTTTTTGTTGAGTTACCTCACCTGATTAGAAAACATTCGTAAGTTGTGCAACTTGAATGTGTTGTACTTGATCCATTTCAAAGGCAGGTAGGTCCTTGGGCTGTTGCAGTAACTGTCATGAGGTTTGGATGCAAGTGCATTTTGACCAGGATTTCAGCAACATGTTTCTATCTTAGTGAAGAGTTCAGAATGCAGCATTCCATGCCTCCTTGTTTATAGGATTACTATTCTTCAATCCTGTTGGGGTTCTTTATAGTGGCTGCTGTCAGGACTGATCTTAAGCTGGCCTTGATGCATTTAAAGCTTTCAGCAAGCCGAAACTTTGGGCCTTTGGACAGTAAAAGGCCTGTTCTGATGGCTATCTTTGCTTCACAACACCCACCACTTGGAAGCTCTGCCATCATGCTTTAGATTATTATGTGGTTGCACTGTTGTGCTAATTCTACTCTTGCATGTAAATCTGCCTTGGCTCCATGTAAACTGGCCGGAAAAAACCTGCATGTAGCAACTTTAAAAGTGTATCATTGCTACACAGTCCTCTACCTGGTTCTTTATAAACTGTTGGAAAGCTCTCCAAGTGCTTTTCATGGGGATGTTTTATAAACCAGATTACTATTTCTGTGATTACAAGGTGTTACTGCATTTCCGCCCATTTGTCTTAAGCCTTAATCCAGGTGAATGTTCCATAGCTCATTGTGTTAGTGAGCCACTTTACATAAGTTTTTTTTGCTAGGTGATTTTCCCTTGCCTGTAAAAGATCAGGGATTCCATCTGAAGGTGATGGCTTGACATACGTAGACCCCCTTGGCTGTTAAAAAGCTTGTATGGCAAAGGAGGCAAGAACTTCGGCCATTTTACTGTACTGTATGTACAGGTGCACAGAGTCCAGTAGTCTAGTCTCATATAGAAGCTTGCTAATCTACAAGAGTTTGTGCTTTTATAATACCACTGACAGAAGTTTAAAGGACCATAGAGAGCAAAGCCATGGTAAAGCAACAAGCCTCTTCAGTAGAAGTTAAAGAGCTTTTGGTGTGGATGCCTGCACTAGATATTTTAAGTTAAACAGTGAGATGGAGTAAGGACTGAGATCTGGCAGTGGTCCCTGCAGGG
>JAGPOW010002882.1:238050-249014 GCA_030014935.1 Caiman crocodilus
AGAGACATTTTTTAAATTAAACTTCTAGTTGGCTCTTGTTGTATCTTTTGTTAATAAAAACTAGCAGTTGTTCAAGTGCTTTCTGTACAGCTAGAAAGGAATCTACAATTCTGCAAACTCTCTCTCCACGTCGTCATTCCCAGAGTTGCTGACAGGTTACACTCTGGGAAACTGGCACTTTGAAATTGCCAAGTATCGCTGTCCTGGGCTGGTGCCATTGTCTTTTTCTATATAGTAAATGTAATTGGATTATGGTTTCTGTATCTCGGTTATCGCTGTTCAGCTTTTCATTATATATGCAGTAAACTTCATCGGAATGAAATCAGTATTGAGTTACCAGTGAGCAGAAGTCTCTCAATGTTAAGAAAATTTCTCATGTCTTTTTAGAAACTCTTTTTGGTGGTGGCCAAACAGGAGAGCCATCAAACATCACCAGATCAAAATGACTAGTGACTTAGTAGGTGGCTGGCAGCCATTTTCATGGGTCAAGTGCAGCAAGGTGCCTCTGTGGTTCTGGTCAAGGGGCTCCAGTGGCCCTGTCCCTTGATGTTGATTGGTTTCAAGGGCTGTCTGTCATGTGGCTCCACTCTCACCACAGATTGGTAGAGGGGGCAGGGCCACATGATGGATAGCCCCCACAGCCATTCAGCAGTGAAGGGCAGTAGTCCTGCCCTGCTGGCAGCCCTTCCTTCCCTCTCCTCCCCCCTGCTTTGTGGGCCCTGTTGGCTGTGTGGCCAGGCTGCAGAGGTGACAAGGACTATTGACTCCCAGGAAGGAGTCAGCATTTTACTTTCAGGTGTCTGAACTCAGTAATTAAAAGTACCTCAGCACAGTGGAATTTCTTGGCATAACGTGATTCCTTGGTGTAACAAATCCCTCGGTATGGCGGGAAAAAACCTTGGTGCAGTGAACAGTCCCTGCCAAGCTTAGCAATCACATTGTTTGAATGCATGCTACCTATTGGTTTGTAAATTATTCCTACCTGGTGACTACCAATTGGCTCACTAGCCGTATAAAAGCTAGGGCAGTTTCTGCCCAAGTCGGAGAACTTTGTGTGTGCTTCGGAAGAGAGTTCTGCATGCATCTCAGAGCAAACTTGGAGGACTGATCACCCGCCAATGACTCCCATCACTGACCGTCCCGACGTACCCTGCATGCTCGGAAAACATTGGTGTGTTGTTTAGAGCTCTATCCAGATTGCAACTTTTACGGAAGGTGCCTACACTGCGTACATCGACAGTGCAAGTCCATGTACTTCAGCAGTGTAAGTAAAGCTATTTCAATTCAACCAGTACGTGTCTGTGCCTAATTCTACTCCATCGGTCGAAGTACCTACAGCTCCACTGGCTATGCTCGGCCCCCACATCAGTAACTTTCTTTTTTCCTCTGCCCCCACCCACTCCCAGTCATGGCTACATGGAGCAGGGACAGAACCTGATCCTCAGTTCACTTGCCTGAGCTGGAAAGGCAAGGCAAAAGCTACAGTTTTAGCCCTCTTTCAACTGCTGCTGAATTGGCCTCAGCTGTGAGAGGGTTGAAATAGTAGCTTGTATGAAAGACTGGATGCTGCCCTTCTCTTAGGCTGGCTGGTGGGGAGAGAAGTAGCAGTCGTCATGTATTATGGTTGTATTCTGGGCACAAAATCAGCTTTTCATATCTCGTATGAAGGCTTTTATTATTATTTGTATTATTATCTAGGCTGTCAGCGTTAGTGTGCAGGTAACTTGGATATGTAATTTATCAGCTTCTTTCTACATGGATTTGTTTTGTGGTATCCTGGTTAATTTACATATTTGAATGATTATATCAAGATTGTCCTGTTGTCACCCTCTCCCTTTGGACGGTTCAAAGCATTCTTGCTTGCCCTTGCCAAATCTTTCAGCTGGGAGGCTGGTACTCCTAGTACTAATGTGGTGGTTACTGGGACCATATATCCTCCTCTGTCCATAGTAGAGCAGGAAAAAAAAGTGGGATGAAATCCTGGTATCTGATTCTCATTAGTAAGCTGTTATGTCACCAAAAGTCTTGTCAAGACTAAGGTAAAGTAAGTGAAAATATGTGACCATCAAGCTTGTTCACATACCTTTTTGATCTTTGACTTGGCTGAGATTTATTTATAAATGGCAAGTTTGCTTCCATTGAAGCTAATGGGAGTGTTGGAACTGAATCGGCTAAAATGATCCTTATGCAACTGATCTCTGCTTAACTTCTTGCTAGAAAATAAAGACTTTCCAAGTAAGCTTCCACTGAAATGAGATGAAGCCCTATAATGCACTTTCATGTAGTAAGTTGGTTCATAAAGTAAACTTAAATGCAACCTTTCATATTAAAAGGTATAACTTGACTATTCAGATCGGATTCAGAGCGGTGTAGCTGGTTTGTGTCTTTCCAAAATATCTTTCTGCCTAGACACTGAGAGTGTCTGCTTGAAACAAACTCTTTGCTAGCTTTTTAAGACCCCTAAAGTGGTATCTTCTGTGAGAACTGACAGTTCAAAAATTGTTGGGCTCTGTATCTTTATTTCTGATGCTATATAGCACTTTTGCTTAGATAAAACTCAAGTTCTGCAAATAAATATAAGCTGAATATTAAGTGAGTTCCCTTGTTCCTTGTGGTAAATGCATGTCACAAGTAACAAACGGTGCGAATCCTGCCCTTTTTTAACCATCCTGGCATCATTGGGGTTATACAATCAAAGCAAAGATGCATCTTTTTTCCTAATGGGAATCCAGGTTACATTCACGCATGAACCTGGCAAGATTCTTTCTGATTTGTAGTTGTACTGGTTTGGCTGCACTAAGATAGTAAGAACTTAATTTATTCATCGCTGCGTGAGGAGATTCTGAAAAGTAGTTGGTTTGGTGAGGGGGGGAAAAGTTCCTTTTTTGCTATCACTTTTCTGATAACTTCAGACTTATGGTTGCTCTAGCAGGATGTTTTGGTTTTCTACTTTCAGTTCCCTCCTTGCCAGCTGAGAATCTGAATTGGCTCTTAAGCTTCTGACTAGAGATAGGAATAACCATTCCCTCTTATGGTTTACAGAAATTGTGTTTAAAGGGGGTGTGTGGCTTCTTAAATCTAACTGCATCCCCAGTGTCTTGTAATCTGTCATCACTTAGGCTGAATAGGTCTTTGGTTGATCCTCTGTCCATGCCCCATCAGGGTTTCTAGTTCACTTCCTCAAAATGTTCAGTCTGGGTGTCGTGGCTGGTGGAAGCTGCAGTAAGCTAGCTTTCTTTGACAGCTGTAACTTGTACACACTGAAAATCCTTTATCAGGCAGACTCTAAAGGATATCTTAAATATGTTTTACATTGTTCAGATGCTGACTTTTATTGCAGCCTCAAGGATTGGTCAGTTTGCATGTCTCAGTTTTTGGAAACTTCAGATGAGATGGGCTGGTTGTCCTGTAAAGTTCAGATTTACAGCAGACCAGTTAGAAGGCATTCTGAAGTATCAGCCCCTTTTTAGGGAGTCTGCCAGAGATGAACTTCAGAAAACTGTCTCCAGGATGCCTGATGCCAAGTGAGACAACATTTTAGTCGTGCACATTTTTCTTGTTTAGGAGGTGGGGCTTTTCGGTATTCCTGTAGGTACGTTTTTCTAAAGGATAAGCCTGCACCTGGACTTCTCAGAGTTGGATTCCAAGCAGGCTCCACTTGAAAAACCAGGCTGCCAACCCTTGGTTCACCAGCTGTATTAAGTGCAGCAGACTGGATTTAGGCTCTACTGTAGACATCTCTGAATTGTGACAAATATGGAAAAGCAGGAACACCACAAGCAAAGAGAGGAATTAAAGTAATGTAAACATAGGCTCATTGTCCTTGACTTCTGTATATGATGCAAAATGTTATCTTGGGTCTAAATTGGTCTGGAGACCAACTTTTGAAGCCTTTCCTGTGGACTTGGCTGTATTCAAGGCCCAAACTTATAACTGTGTTTTTAGCTCTTGCCTAAAGTTGGTCCTTCCTGCTGGAAATCCCACATGGCTGTTGAACAGTGCATGGTGGGAATATCTTTTAAAGGGACTGATGCCAGTATGTCAAGCACTGGTGATCAGAGGTAACTCGCTCCTTCTCCTTTTCTGTATAAGTTTCTACAAATCCACCTGGTCCATCAGGGCACATGCCACTTTGAGGCCCAGCAACTCAATACCAAGGCAGAATGGCAGTGGCAGATGAATTCCCAGCCCTGGGTTGGTTTCCTTCTCCTTCAACTCCCCCACGCAACAACATGCCCCCATTGCCAAAGAATGCGTGCGTCCAGAATTGGGCTTCTCAGTCACATGAGGACCCATCAAGCCTGATGGACGTTATCCTTGACTTCTAGGGACTGATGATGACAAATTCTTTGGAACCTGCACTAACCCACAAAGTGGCACTGACTTTCAGTCACGTGCTTTCAATCAAATGAAAGCCCATGCACTATTTAAGCATGCCAAGAGCTCTTATGTTCTGTACAGTATGCACTTTTGTAAAGATCAAATTATAGCCTGTAATATAGGCCCTCATCTAATTAATGGCAATATTGTATAGTTTTTGCTTGACTAAAGTTTGGGCAAGAGAAGAAGAGGCAAAGGAAATGAACAGGCAAGGGAATATCATAAGTGAAAAGAATTTTAGAATGTGTGAGAGAAGATGGATTAAAAAGTCAGCTAAGGGTTGCTTAGTGCACTTAAGTGGTTTTATGCCAGTTGAATCTGGCTTAAGACAAGGTATGGTTTAAATAGGTTATTTTCTAACTATTAGAAATCTTCTATTAGGAGCTTTTATATTTACTAGCCTTATTAGTACCTTTCTGAAATTGGGCCAGGTAATAAAGTGTAAAAATCTGGGTTCACATCTGAATCTTGGTTCTTAAGCTTTGAACTAGCTTTTGAACTAGGGTTCTTGCTGAATAGCTTATCTTGGTTCATCTCCAGACAAGCAGTTTCTCTTTAAACTTGTAGGATCATAGGCATAGGCAAGGAGTCCTTTTCCCTAATGAGCTGGCCGCTAATTAGAGGCTTTTTAAGATTTTTAAGAGAATTTACAGTGCAGTTTCTGTCGACTGTAAGATTATTTCTTTAGCTCAAAGTACATTTTGGCAGTTTTAATCATTTGCTTGAAGTGCCTTGCCTATGTTGTTTGATCAAGAGTTTATCTGTTTTTCATTTATTAAAGCTGCATTTACTTCCTTGAGTATTCAGTTTTTTCTGGGATGGGCTCTCTCAGCCTTTCTTGGTTCCCAGAATGCTTCTGGGGGTCAAAGAAATGTGCTGCTTGAAACGCCAATTTGTCTTCAGTCAGTAGCGCTTTGGAAGAGGAGGGCTCTTGTTCACATGGCAGCATTAACCTCTACATGGTAGAAAGCTTCCGCTTTGTACAGCAGTGCTAGCCACAAAAGCATTCTCCATAACTGTAGATGAACTGTCAGCAAGGGGTAAGTCCATGTGCTCTATCTTCCTGCACAGCATAGCAGACCAGAGGGCAAGATATGGGAGGGCATTTTGACACAGGATAGCTCTCCCTCGAAGCAGCGATGCAACAGCCTTGGGGAATGCAGATAAATCACCACGTTATCATGCCACTGCCAACAGCTGGAAAGATCCATGTGTTTCCAGGAGGAGCATGAAAAGTTGGACTGAGAGGCTACAGCAGCAGCACCCATTCCTGCCCCAGTTGCTTCCCTCCTTGGCTCTGCGCAAAGTGAACTGGACAGTTCCACCTGGTGGCAACGGGCATCTCCCCTGGCTGAGAACAGCCGAAGCAGTACAACAGCGTTTCTCAAGTGGGCGTGTTAGGATAAAATTTTGCATCTTGAATTTATTGCAGGGTGGGTTTGATTTAAATCACTAATCAGGAAGCCTCTATTTAATCAGTGTTTTCTACAAAAAGTGCATGCTTGTTGGATGTCCTTCATTCATTTAACTTCTTGAAACTGCACTTTTAGAGAAAGGTAAGAGCTTGACACTGTGTACATGAACATGCAGAGAGACAAGATGGCTGCCGGTAGGAAATCATTGGGTCTGTTATCTCTGTATATTGCTGTTATCTCTAAAGACTACAGACTCTCCCGATGCCTGAAGAAGAGCGTTTGTGCCCAAAAGCTTGTTAAAAAAATTTCCAACTATTTAGTTGGTCTAATAAAAAAAATCACATCTACCCAAAGTACCCTGCCTGCCTGTGATCTGTGGAGACACAAATCCACAGTTTGAGAACTGAAACTTGGCATCACAAAGATGCTTCATGAGATCCTCTAGACTGAGCACTGAGTTCCATTGTGTAGAGTGGTTTTCTTTCATCTTTACCAAAGTATAGAGGAGCCTCTGGGAACCCCATAAGATTGGGCCCCTGATATTGTCCATGGCTTGTTGTGACCAGATTTATAAAACTTCTTAAAAGGTTACATGAATATGTTGTCTCAAATAATATATAATTAGAAGTTATAATCCCTATTCCATGATGATATCTCAGCTTTTAATATATCTTAAAGCTATCTTTTATATAAGTTTTATTTTTGTTTAAAAAGCATCTTAACAATATTATATATAAAAAAAAAACAACAACTAATTTAAATTTTAAAAAAGTTAGGGTTTTTTAATTGTTGCTTTTTATCCACCCTGATCTATTGTCAATTCCTGTACTACAGCTACAGATCACTTCACTTCCCTCACATGTGCATGAGGAAATTGCAAAAGGAGTTGGTTCATATCTAAAGCTTAAGTTTCACCCTGAGATGCATCACTTAAAACTGGATGCACAATGTGTTGCTGCTCACCTTGGCCACTGCTGTGCATAGCTGTTGAAAGAGAAACTTACCTGCTGCTGAAGAAAGCTACATCAAAATAAAGAAAGTGTTGCAGAAATACTGGTCTTGCCCATGAGGTATTTCTGCTTCCACGATCTTTCCAGCTTACCTTGTTTTGTCATTTTTTTTTCCAAGCTTCTAATACTGTACAGAAAACTAACATGAGTAACTGCAGTGTTTTTTATTAATTCAGATTGTAATTTAGGGGAGGAAAGAGTTTTCCTAAGAGGAATCTTACAGTCTTTAAAAAACTGCAAAGTTTGCAGCCTCCTCCCCTTGCAGTTTATAAGGGCCTTGTTTATAGCCCTGCGTTAGACTGTTTATAGCGCACTGGAAATTCTTTGGTAGTATTCAGGTGCCCGGAAGAATATTTAAACGAAGAAGGCCTATTCATGAAACATGTTTTTGCATGTTTGTTTCAGAAGTTGATCACTCATTTAATGAATGTCAAAATGGAGAGCTCATTATAGCCTGGCCAAAACCTCTTGTTTAAATGCATTGCATCAGGCCTTACAGCACTGTAGAAATCAGGGTTCAGTAAAGATTTTAGGTCAAAAGTAGCAGAATATACAGCTCTACTACTGTTTCTTAACTCCTAGAGGCAGAGGCCTGGAGGGTTTCTTCCTTCCAGAAGAAAAATGATCATTCCCCAGAAAGTTTGAGCACCACATGGCTTTTTTCTGTTGGATGGGCTTCATCCATATTTTTACTTTGCTTGAAATTGGGCTCTGCTCTGTTTTGGGCTAATCCCGTCTCTGTTTTGTTCAGCTTTAAATAGCCAAATTTGACTCCAGCCAGTTCCTACTTGATGATGTGAGGTAGCAAGGTGGAGTGGCCTTCTGCCTCTTCAGCAGTCCCCCCCAGTAGGATGAGGTTGGCTTTGCGTTTGGGGAAATTCAGTATAAAATGGGACTGCAAGTGCATGGCATAGGGCTTGGTTTTGGTGTGTTTTGCGGGGAGGAGGCAGGGAACCAACCCAGGACAATTGCTTTCAAATGGTCTCAGTTGAAGAAGCTACTGCTGAGAGCCGCAGGAGCATCCGATAGATCCACAGGGCAGCCTCATGGATTTCTCCCCATTATGCTTGCAAGATATTGTTTTGCAGTGAAAATGATTCATGATTCTCCTGAATCTCTTGCCTAAGTAAGAGTTGTCAGTTTCCTGCATCAAAATTTGTTTTAGGTTATCACTTTATTTTCAGCGGGTCACTCGTGCCCCTCCCTCTGCCCTGTGGAAATGCTGTTCACTCCTAGTTGTTATCTTGGTTCTCCGTTACAGCTGTCCTTGCACATAGCTTTAAAAACAACACCAACTTCCTGTTTGGTTTTTGTTCTAACTTTGTGTTCCTGTCAGCTTTCTGTCTGTTGTCTGGGGCTTTGGCTCCCAAGAACCCAGCAAACAATTCTACTTCCATTAAAATTTCCTATTTTTATACAGGAATTTTGCTCACCAGTCATCTTCCCTGATGTTTAGTTGCCCTCTTGCAGGTATTTGGCTTATCTCAGTATACGTTATTGCAAAACGGATAGAATTCCCCATAAGAAGCAAAACCCCAGGATATAACATGACATTATTATAGCCTAGTAGCATGCATAATATCAGTACTTGTATGTAGCTCACTCCCTGCATGACTATAGACAAAGGCTTGAGAATAAGGAAAGGTGTGAACTGGTGTACTCTGTAGAGACTGCAGTCTCTAAGTAGCTTGGCAAAAGTCCATAATAATTGGACTACATGCTTGCAATAGACAACTCAGTCTCTGTCCCCCTTCTTGGAGTTTCTGTAGCCAAACCTGGCCAAGACCTGAGTGGCAGGCGGTGCTGGGAGAAGACGGGTTTGCCACTAGGCTGCCTGTCTGCAGACAAACGTTAGGACAGGGTCTGAACCACTGAGGGGGCTTGATTTGAAAACTGCATGCATGCCCTGAGCTGGCGGGTGGGAGGGAGGAGTAGTGCTATCTGGTGCTGTTCATGAAGAAGGGGAAAGCTTTCGCTGATCTACTCAACCCAGTTTGCCACTTAAATCCTTTATGGCTCTGTAACAGCTTTACGGCTATGCTTGCATAGCCAAGTGAGGGTAGCGGTTTGAGGTAAGGGGGCAGGTCTAAACACAGACCTCAGAATAGCAATTGAGGTTTCCTGCCAGGCAGCCCTAATAATTTTCTGAACCTTAACAGCCAGGTCTCTGACTTGCTAAAGGCTGTAGGAGTGGGAGTGGTAAACCTTCAGAAGCTGCGCCGAACTCTACCTAGAGAGCATGAGATCGTAATTGTGATCCTGAGGATAACCTCCCAGTAGGCAGCATTTATTTAAAGACTAATTTTACTGCACAAAGCCTTCCAAGCTGGGTGAATTTGAAATCTTGAAACAAGAAGTAACCTAGAGTGGCAAAATGGCTTCCTATCTGAAATGTGTTCTCAACATCAAGCAGAAGGGGAAGTGCTCCCCAAGGTGTGTTGAAATCACATCTTAACTGTCACAAGCTCAAGGCTGGATCTTGGATCAGTGTGACTTTCAATTTGTTCCTGGGATTGGAGAAGCTGTCTTTATTACAAATGAAATGTTTGACAACTGCACAGAGACTTGAAATGGTTGTAGTCCCCAAGAGCACTGTGCAGAATTGGGGTGAAAGCAGCAGAGTGAAAGGAATGCAGTTTTTGAGCACGCTGGGTTAAATATATAAAACAATCCTTTGGCAAAGTAGTGCTTGCTTGAGTTTGTTTGGTCAGGCTGACCCATGACATGGCTGGGCCTCTCTATTCTGGCATGCAGTAAATAACGTCCGCTAAAGACATTCTCGAAAAGAGAGCAACGGTGCTACCTGATCTGAGCACGAGTTCAGCTTCCTGCTTGGAGATGGTTTATTTTTAAGCCCTTCTCTGCAAAACTCTGTACATAGGGTCATAGGAGTGTGGTGAACAATTTCAGGCTTGCTCTGATTATTGATGTGCTTCCATGTTTATAAACGCTGATCCTTACTGGGAAGTCCTTGTTGATTGCAGAGATTTTTCTACAGACATTTCAGCAGCTCTAACTTTTTGCAGGGTAACATAAGCTGGAACAATCGGCTTTGTGCATCTTACAAGCACTTAAATGGTAATACTAATTGGAAGTATTTTCTTTGCATTTAAAAAATCAGGCTACTATGTTTTACACCCCAAATGCAGCTTTGTGTAGTGTAAGACAGCCAGGAACTATAACTAATTGCAATTCATTGAAATGGAATCTCTTACTCTCCTGGTTTTACAAGCTCAAAACAGATGATCAACTTGCTGAGTTGAGTAACTTCTAGTATTATTAATATGCTTGTTTTGTTTTGTGTTTGGTTTTTTTTCAGTTTTCATTTTGCTCTTCCTTCTTAAGGCCCTGATTAACAGACCCTGTCTAGCTAGTCTGCTGCAGCAGACTAATGTGGGACATTGAAAGAAGGGGCATACCAGCTTTCCTAAACCCTTAGGCAGGGGGAAATGCAAGAAGACAGCAGAGTGCAGAAGGAGCTGCAGTGCATGTAGTCCAGATGCCAGAGTGACTGCAGATGGGGAGGGGGAGCAATATGACTGGCTCTCCAGATGGAGCAGAGTGGGTATATAACTTTTCTTCCTCCCACCCACTTTACTGCACTTGAGACCCCAGGTGGGAAACACCGGGGCCAGATGTTGGACACGCTGCATGACCCTGTTAGTGCCCTTTGATATCTAGACTAATCTTCAGTGCTAGTTGTTGACTCCACTAACTCGCTCCCTGACCTTGGCCTTCTCTAGCTGGGCACCTGAGGTATATTTGGGAGACATGCCAACTGTTGCTGTTGTTAAAAGGCTGGTTCCTATAGAGAGCTGGGCAAGGCTATGACGTTGCCTGCTTGTGCCCAGTCCTTGTCCCTTTTTAAAGGTGACACATTACTGATGGTGGGCACTGAATGTTTAAAAATGTTTTCATTGCTGTTATGTCTTCACTTTTAAATCCTCCTCCAGCCTGTTTGTTTTTCAGTAAAATCCTTGGGCAGATGAGGCACAGGGGTTTTACCTCAGTGTTGTTAGTTAGGGTTGATTTTTGAGGTAGCTATCTGAGATCACAGATTAGGTAAGTGATGGGGGCCGGGGCATTGTGGAGGCTAGGGGGTCAGTGGGCATGACCGTTGGAGGTCTCAATTGCCTCTACACGAATGCGAGAAGTATGG
>JAGPOW010002882.1:266428-279327 GCA_030014935.1 Caiman crocodilus
CTGTGACCCTGGCACTCGTTCCTGCCATTGGCGGCGGGGGGTCAGACTAGATGGCCTGCTCTAGGCCCCTTCTGACCCTAGGTACTATGATACTATGAAAAGGTCAGGCGTTTTATGGAAAAACTTTTTTATTCTTCAGTCTCCTTGTACCACAACTACAAATTTCCATGCCATGTTTGCAACTGCCCTTTTGTGGCAAACAGTGACCTCCTTTTTCAACTGCCATGGCAGCGCAGACAGTATCTGAAAAATCCTTAAGGACGAACACGTGATAGCCAAAACAGCGTTACCTGTGCCAATGGCTGCAAGGAAGAGCTTCTTTACAGCAAGGGTGACCAGGATCTGGAATAGACTTCCCAAGGATGCGATGCAGCCCCCAACCTTGGAGGTCTTTTGATCATTTGATCTCAGCAGTATTCCTGCCCAGAGCAGGGGGGTTGGACTTGAACTTTCGAGGTCCCTTTCAGCTCTTACATTCAATTATCCAATCACACAAATGATCTGCTTGATCTATGTTCCCAGCAGTTACAGTTCAGTGGACCTCTAGGAATCCCATACACTTGTAGACACTGAGGATTTGTGCTTTCAGGCTAGAGATTTGTTTAGCTTCATTCTTTGAATTCCAGGATGCAGCTCAGGTCCTGATGTGACACTAGCATAGGATATCAGAAATCCTTCGTGTACTAACACTTCTCAAAAAAAGGAACACCATCTTCCTGGTAGTGCATTTGGCAGAACCAACCTGTGTGTGGCACTTGGCAGATCAGGTAGGGGAAAGGCTGCACAGCGGCCGATAGGGCAGGGAGCAGGAGATGAGGCAGGGAGCACAGGGCAGAAGGCAGACAGCAGAGGAGAAGACTGGGCAGGGAGTACAGAGTAGGGAACAGAAAGCAGAGCAGCAGGTTGGGGAGAGGAAGGGGATCAGTGTGACACTGGGAGACACTGTGGGGCTAATTTTGTGGTACACCTACCAAAAAGGTTGGCTCCCAGTTCTCTAGAAGGTGCTTGGGTTGGCTTAAGCTTACTCTCTGCATACCATGCATATCAACTTAAGGCAGCAGATTCAATGAGGTTGGCTGGAAGCTGCAGCAAAACAATGCTCCTACACCCAATCTTAGGAAATAGCGTCACTGTTTCCATCGTGCATGCTTACCTATGGTTGAAAAATAGGCATTGTAGGTAGCCAGAGGCCATAGTATCCATCTTATTTTGTTCTTGATCCCTTTTTGGGGACCCTTTCCTCGAGTAAAGTTTGCAACAATTGAATATGTGGATATAGGACTTGTTTCTGATGAGGCTGGATCATCTCATTCCATGCAGGAATGTTTCTCACTAGGACAAAGAGCTGTTTCCAGGGAGTCATTCCTCCTTCCCTTTTACTTCGTGTGCTCTAATGGGGTTTTTTTGTTTTGTTTTGTTTTGTTTTGTTTTTTGTTTTTTTTGGGGTTTTTTTGCTCATTCTCCTTTTCCATTACTGTAATGTAACTTTCTGAGAGCAAGTCCTCCATTGACCTGATTCTTACATGTCCACCAGTTCGAGACATCTGAGAGTGCCAATTAAGTACAGAAGTGCAAAAAATCTTTGGAAATTCCTTTGTCTCTTGTGTTTGGTCCACCAGGTGACTTGCGATTCGTTTTGGATGCTGGGGGTAGGGAAGAGACTTCTGCAACTTAGTTAGTCCCTTCTTCCAGTTCGCTCCCTGGAGGCATGAACCACATTTAATGGTTTTCAGGATAAATACCTTGGATGTGGGAGAGAGTTGATTTAATAACTTACACTTTTAATCTGTTTTTGCTTACCAGGTCCTGGAGAAATACCCTAATACACCTATGAGCCATAAAGAGATTCTTCAAGTTATTCAGAAAGAAGGACTGAAAGAAATCAGGTGAGTTTTAGATACGTTGCAGTAGTGACTTAGAGCAAATAGATAGGAGTCTGATCCTCCCTTCATCACTATTCCGTGTGTTCCTTTGGTTCTGAAGGCAAGCATGTACGATGGGACATAGGTTCCCAAGCACGCTTTCAGAAAAGAATTCTAAGGCACTAGCATCAAAAACATTGTACCAAGTAGCTAGTGCAGTTCATTCATACTTTAAATGGGAATGAACTAATAGCAGTCTGTGATGTTCAACCCTTTATAAGCCCTATATTAAGGGGGCAGGGTCTGATACTTCGGGCTCTGGAACTTTTTTTAAGTACAAAACTGAAACTGACTGCACTAGCTTTAACTGAATTGGTTTTGAGCATCTGAAATGAAGCATCTTTCCATTCATCCAGAGTGTCACTTCTCCAGTGTCTCGTTAAAAGGTGGTGGCCTTTTTATTCAACAATTCAAAAATCTGTGTGACTATTTGAAAATGCTTTGTTCCACTTCTAGAAACTTTTCTGGTTGTCACCACCCTGAGCCTTGAGTCTTTTGAATGTCCCTTATTACAATCAGTTTGTACCTTTTTGAGTATTGAACCATTGCAATTGCTCTGAATATTCCACTGTTCTCTCATTTTATATATCCTTTTGCAATTTAAAAAAAAATCATTGGGGTGGAAAACAGAATACTTACTCAACTAAATGCCCATCTGGCATTTAGTTTGCTTGTACCTTCTCAAATACTCAGGAAAGCTTCTCCATGAATTTAATCAAAGTCAGAACAAGAACATAACATCTCTCCTCTTCAGGCAGATGCTTCATGATCCAAACTATTTTTATTCATATTGGCATAATCGCTTTAAAAAAAACAACAAAAAACTCAGCTGCAACTCGATTAAGCAATAGTGTACCCTACTCAACTAATATTTTTAGAGGCTTTTGTCTTTTCATTAATGAAGGGACTAAAAATATAACTATATATTCCAATATACGAAATGGCTATCAAGCATCTTGACAGAAATGGAGCACCCTTCAAAATCAGAAGTACACTAGACCTTTCATTCTGCAAATGATAAGATGAACAAAATAAAGTAGATCTGCTGCTGCAAGTCAAATATGGCTACTCACTGGAGTTAAGTTTTCTTAATGGAATTGTAGGTAGTGGGTTTTGGTTTTTTTCACAAGGAGAAAGTTAAAAACAGTAGGCAACGAGAAAACTCAGCTCTCTACATTCATTGTAAGGAATCGAGCCAATTTCTACTAGGAAGAAACTTTAATGGGTGGTACTAGATTCAGTGCCTTGTGCAAGGAAGATATAAGTTCTTAAAAGGAACTGTGTACCCCCAAATGCCAGTCTGCCCCTAGGAAAGATGACAGGATCCCACCATACAGTTGTCTATGCCCTCTCTAATTTCATTATCAATAGATGCATTTACTTGGTGTACAGAAAGTCTGCATCAGTGCTCATGACAGAATGCCTTGTCTTATTGTAAAAGCTGATGCAAGTCATTGTTGCATCACAAACAGGACGGGGGAAACTGGTTTCTCCAGTTTCATGTTGCAGCAAGACCTGGAAGGTATTACCACCTCCTTATACCTAGTTGAACAGCTCTGGCTTATAGAAAACAAATCAAACCAATTCATTTTTAATAACTGTATTGCTTCAATAGTATGCAATTGCATTCTATGCGAGAAGAGAAAATCCTATCCTAGCTATGGATGCTATGCTATGTCTAGCAATCAAATTAAACGTTTACTACTTAGTTCATATGTTGGGATTTTAAAAAAGGGAATGGTATAGAAAAGTGTCAAGGAAGCACATGTATGAAATGTGTGTCTAACAGTGAGAAGAGAGAAAACTTTGGCCTCAATGTCTTGAGTATAAATGCAGAAGACTCTTTAGTTAGATTAAAAACTGGGGTTTCCAGCCTTGAGCCCATGCAGAGATGTCCATGACCCTACCATAGGAAATGGGGGCAGTGGTAAGAGAGCTTTTAGACAGCCCACCTTTTAAATTCTATGGCTTTAACCAAAGGCCCCTCAAGAAATGCAGCATAAAGCCTCAGCTCCACACACGCTTTACTTTACTTGTGCATCTAAAGGTAATATGTTGTTTTTAGTCAGAATAATCCAGTTTTACTAATGGCTACTGAGATGTACAGTTGCTGTGTTTTATATTCAGAATATTGAAATGTCTTTCAATTACCAACGTAGCCACTAGAACATTGTAATTCCTACTTAAGTTTTAAAGGTGAGTGTTTAGTTTCAACAAGAGATGGTTGGAGACTATTTTCCACTGTGGAGAGAGTTTGTATGAAGACCAAAGAAGCTCTCTGTTTGTTTGAAACTAAGTAGAGCTTGCACAAGGGTCAGACAGATGACTAAATTTGGCATCAGGAAGGATTTTTTTTGCATACTTCAGACCGCGTGGGCTATGGGGACAGAGGCTGCCTCCCTCTGTGTGGCATGGTCCTTTTCCTAGGACCTGCTGAGCAAACAATTGCTTCCCTGTTGTTGCAGTGACAGAGCACCACAGTGCCCGTATCTCACTGTTTTACCCCTGGCATACTAGAGAGTGTTCCTGGGGTTTTACATACTGTTCCTTGCGACTGTGGGTGAAAGTTTGAAGTGGTGACTTAAAGCATTACTTCTGATTAAAAACTGCCTGAAAAATGCAGGGGACTGGACTTCATGATCTAGGAGGCCCCTTGCAGTCTTCTGTTCCTGTGTTTTGTGAACTTCCGTTTAATTGCACCTCTTTTGCCTGTAACACTTAAAATGCACTTGGGGATGAAATTTCAGGCCTCTTCCTTCAGCTTGGGACCATGCTTTGCACTTCCATTTTTCTCTGTCCTCAAGGCATTATTGGCACTGAAAGTGCAGCTGCAGCTCTGAAACTTGCCCAAGACTTCAAAACTGCAGTTGTGGTATGAAAGTGTCACCTGAGAACTATTAGGGGTGAACAGCAAATACTTAAGTTGTTCCAACAGTTTCATGGCCAGTAGTTGTATAGTTCTGCGCTACTTATAGTCTGACAGGGGAGATACGCCGCCTGAAGGGTTAAGAGGTAAAATTATGATGAAGTTTAGATGGGGCAGTGAGAGAAGAGAGGTTTTCCTACCCTGTGTTACCAAAGGTATTTAGTGTAATTGAAGCCTGTATTTCAGGTTCCCACCAACAAACAAACCTCCACACTTCACATTTTTAAAAAGTTTCCTTTTATTTAACTTAATAACTGAGCAAGAACACAGAATTGAACTGGACTTCCTAGATCAGAGACAGTCACATATACAAATCACACTTGTGAACTGTTCAGGACCCACCATTACCATTACAAAACTAGTCATGCATGTTGCTCCTACAAGGCTGTTCCAGAACCTCATTCCCCCTAGACGCCTTCCTTATTTCCAAACTAAACTTAACACTGGCCTGTCTACTCACATTTTCTTCTCATGCCACCATTATCCAGTAGCTTAAAATGCTCTTCTTCCTCTCTGGCATTTACTTCTCTTTATGTATTTATACAACAGTCCTATTTCTCTCTGACACTGTGAAGCTAAAGGAGCAACACTGCCTCCTCTTGTAAGCCTCTCCGTTCCCCTGATCATCTTAACAGTCCTTTTCTGCAGCTGTTTCAGTTTGAATTAATCTTTCTGAACCATCAAAAATGTCAAAAGATCTATCCAAGCCACACAGCTCACTGGGTTAGCATGCTTAAGGCTTGCTGGTCTGGCTAGAATTGAGCTATCACTGTCTTTGTACACTGCCATTAATTACTTCATTCCTACTAAGAAATATCTCTCCCACTATCCCAAGAACACATTTGCCTCTTCCATCCCATACACGCTGGTGCCTTGTCTTCCTGTGCTCAGACTCCACATCAGATCTTCCCCGCCCCCCTCTATTGTTTCCAGCTGATGAGTTCCCAGTTTACAACAAAAATCTCTCTTGTTATCAGTCCCAAAGTGTATTCCTTTTGCATTCTATGCATTTGTTCTCATTCCTTCTCTGGCTCCAGTCCCAGACTACCTCTGTTATTACCTCTCTTCTTTTCTTGCTATTCTAGCTGCCTTTAGATCTAGGGATGCACTGATGAAGGCTTTCTTGGCCAATGCTGATCCGATTTTAACCAATATTTAGTAATAGTGCAAGGCATTTTAAATTACTGACCATTTTTTTGCTTGTTTTGCATCTATGTGCATGCCTCCTGCCTGCTTCAGCCCTCAATGAGAAAAGCGGTGACCGCCTTATTCCCATGGCTCCTACCAGCTGTCCCACATGGGTGGGGTGGACCCCTGCACGGACAGCAGTGCTAGGTGCATTTGGAGTCCCAGAGCACTCTGCTGTCTCAGCGCTGGCAGACACTGGGGAGAAGCTGCTTTTGCAAAGGTACCCAGTGCAGCAGAACGTCCCTTGCGCAGCACCTTGCCCCACCCACGTGCAGCCCATCTTCACGGCAGCCCAGTGCTTAGGCCCCTGTTGTTGTTCATGAAGTGTTGTCATGGTGGCAGCAGCAGGAGCCGGTTTCATTCCCTTTGCTGAGCATGGCACCCTGCAGCTATTCTCCAGTGTCCCCTTCCCCTCCCACTGCTCACTGGGATCTGTAGTCTACTGCAGGCTGGCGGCTGCGTGCGGGGACCAAACTAAACTCATTGGGGTGCTCCAGGCACGCGGCTGTAATTATTGGCTACAATGACCAAAAAAAGCTGATAGCCAATAACATCACTTCTCCTTTTACTGGTGCTGATCCAATAGGTAACCACTGTAAATCAGTATGCCCCTCCTTAACTCCAGTTTCTGCCTATTTCTTATCCATGTTGTTATAGCATAAACTGTTCCTGAACTAGGTAGTTTCCTCTGTCTTACTCTTTGGTTTGTACTTCCATGAGACTTCATGCCTAGGTCTGCTGTCGGGATCCTCTTATTCAGGAAGTATTGACAAATCTAGAGTTTCCCACACAGCCTGCTCTGCTCCATTCAGTCCTCAAATCCTCAGCACTGTTTCAACTGCAGTGCAAGTCCTTGGATCTCCTTTTCCACAAACTTTTTACCAGAAAATGATTTCATTCATAGATAGCTTTCACCATATACCCATTCAAGGCTTACATACAGCCCTGCAGCTTTCGCATTAGTCAGCTTCATCATTGCCTCCATTTTTCAGGTCACCTTTTCTGACCCAGTAGCCTTCATCTTCACTTTCTTCATACTTCCTCAACATGTATAAACTATCACACACCAGCTGATGCCAGGTTTCAGTTAACAGGCTCAAAGGGACAACACACCAAGCAGGTAAAGAACTATCCTGCTGCCCAGACTGCACTTGCTAGGTAAATGTGTAGAATGTCTGTTACTCGTATGGAGGGAGAGCCGAAAACTGGTTTTGGTACTTGCCTGAAGCGTCAGTTGAAAAACAAATAAATAAAAATCACATTAGTAATATTCGGTTCTATTGGCACTGCATCCCCAGTTCGCAGTTCTACTTCCATAGTTGATACCTTCTAACATTAGTGCTCAAATAAAACATTATTCCTGCTTTTTATGGCTTTATTGCATAGTATCCAAGCATCTCAAACATTTAAGCCATCTTTATAACGTGCTGAAGTAAGGAAACATTACTAACCCATTTCAGGAACAGAGGTGAGGCAATTTGTCTAAGGCCATACAGGAAGTCTGTTAAAAGAGGGGACTGACCTGAGATCTGAAGATTAAACATATCAGTTATTTTCAGAAATAGCAAAGTTCTTGATCTATGGGTTACTGACACATCTGAAATATGCTTTAAGCATTGGTAGTTCATGTCTTCAGTTAGCTTTTACTTCCAATACAACTGAACAAATAACTACATTTCTGTATTTTTTTTATTTATTTTTTTTTTAGTGTGTAGGTGCCCATCTTTTCATCTAACCCAGTGTATTGAGACCTGCTGTTAAAAGCATTGGAGACTGACTTCAGAGTTGCTTTAAACTGAATTGTTGGTGCAGAGCTGTGAGTTAAGCAAGCAGGAAGGAATCAAAGCTAATTGGGCTTGCAGCTGAGCAGCACTTTTGAGTACTATTACATGACACTTGAGCTATGCATTTACCAGCCAGGATCTTGAAATCCATTTTTATTCTTAAATTTAGGGTCTTGCAACAGTATGCTGTCACACCAAAGGAAGTAGTGTAATTTCAAGGAGAAAACAGGGAGCCAGTACTAAGTTCAAGAGCTTCACTGTTTCTACTTTCCCTTTCAAGAGATGTGTATTGAGTCCTATAAGTTGTTTCATGCTGCTTTACAATATCAGCAGTTTTCTTGGAGTCAGTCTCCTGATAATGGAATTTGACTAACCACTCACCCTTTTAAAGACTGTAAAAGGATCAAAACCTGACTTCAACTTAAAACAAATCTTCAAGAACAAATAATAAAAGTAGGTTCTGAATATATTGGAACTAACCTACATAGAAATCCTCCTTTGGTAGGACTCTGCAAGTTGCCCTGCAGGCCTGACCTGGCATGGGGGTGGTGGCACAGCTGTGCCAGGCTGTTCTCTGCTGCGGAGCCTGCTGCTTTACCGCAGCTGCAATTCCCCTTGCTGCAGAGGGGTTGGGGTCAATGAGGAAGGTGTGCGTGCAGCTAGCTGCTCCGGGGGACTTGTGGCTTGCACCTGGAGCTGGGTCACGAAGGGCGGTCAGTCATTAGACAGGCGTGCTAAAAATTCATCCATACTTCTTCTCCCCCTGCCCCCGCCTCGCTACTTTTGGCAAAGGAACACTGTTAACAGTAGGTGGAAGGAGGGCCTAGTGGTAACTGGTAGCCTGGCACATGGGAAATGCATGTTCAGTTTCCTGCCCTGACATTTGTTGGGACAACAATCAAATCATTTTGTCTCCATCTGTGGGGACCTGTGGAAGAAGCATTGTTTATCATGGGTTTTACCAGATTACATGCAGTGTTGGTGTTGATAGTGACAAAAGAATTTATCACTGATAAGATGATCATGTTCTGTTAATGTCTATCTATGTCAATTCCAAATGGAAAAAAATTGCATTACAAAAAACTAATTACTCTTTTCTCTTTACTCTTATTTAATTATTAAAGGCAGGAAAGCTATACTTAAAAATAGTAAAACTTGATAGAAAATGGTTAGAATGCTTTACTTACAGCCAGTTCAAGACCGGTCCCTATAATACATTTCACCATTGGACTAGACTCATGTTCCCTCCAGAGTATCCAAAATCTCCAGCAGTAAAGTAACTGGATGCCCCAGAAAATGTGAAAGAATAAAGAGTTTCTTTGGGGGTATCTTTTGCATTGGACCAACTGTGTAGCTGGAAACAGGTTAAACAAGCTGTTGAGCACCAGGTGCCCTTCTGTAAGTCTTTTAAAGTAGGTTACTCGTATGCTACCCATACAACTTTCATAAAATCCTTCTTGCACATGTTCTACAAGAAGCTCATCATTTCAATCCCTGATGCTTCTGCTAGGGTTACCTTGTTAGGACAATGCTCCTGGAGACAGCCAGACATGACCATCAGAATCCATGGGTCCTACGCACCTATCCCAATGTGGTGTAGCTCTTCTGAGGGACTAAATGTGCTCACAGAAGCTGTGTGGGTGAAACTAAACTGCTACTACACTTGAGAATGAACAATCACAGAAAAAAGGTGAAAAAAGAACCCCCCAGTCACCAGTAGGAGAACAGTTTTTGCAGAATGATCACTTCATTTCTGACCTCACAGTCCTTATATTCAAAGCAAATCTGCAAAACGCCATCAGAAGACAGGATGCTAACCACCAGGGACTAAAACAGGCAATAGTTTCATGGCTCATTATAATTGAGCTGGTGTGTCTCTGAACCTCTCGGTACTCCACAGGTAATAATGACCCTTTTCTCCTCTGTGGCCTTGCTCTCTTCCATGACTAAGGCTATCTATTTAGCTAAAATTCTCTTGCTTTGAAGGTACTTTTAACTTCTTTCTTCCTAGTTTACCATCTGCCTCCATCCCTCTTAAAGGACTGGTTTCCTTCACGCATGGATTTAACATGAGCCACTCTTTTATCCGGTATTTAGCTTAGGCAACACTTATTTTATCCCAAACTGAGAGAGAAGGAGGTGTTTGCAGGATACCTTTAAAAACCCTTCTAAAGGCAGTTAAAACATGAGCATTCATATATTTACCCCTTTTAAATATCCTCTAAGTATCTTAAAATTATGCCACTTGAGGCAAAGCTGATCTTTGATCCGTTCTACCCAGGTTGAGAAGTTGTTGTTCTCCATGGAGATGGTGATCAATTTGATATACTTCGGTATCCCAGGATGCATCCCTCCCCCCACACACACCCGTGTGTGCTCCATGGAGCAACTTTTCCACCCTCCTGAACTCTACTGCCCAGGGGGTGGTACTGGCCCAAGTGTCCCAAGACAGCGCTGTGCTTTGTGCTGTGCGGTGAGTGTGCTGGTTTGCAGCTCTGCCCTGGTGTGAGTGCTGTGGAGCAGGGAACCTGTAGCCAGGCAGAAATTCGGTTAACTGCTTATAGTCCCTATGGTGGGTGAACTGAATTCCTTCCGCTGTCTGGAACGGGAGCACAGGGTAGATGGCCCTCTGCCCAAATGGGACCAGGGGAGCTGAGAGCAGCTTGGCAGACCTCCTTGGGGTGAGGCTCCCCCATCCCAGCCAGCATGGCCCCTACTGCCTCCCACTCAATTAACCTTGACCCAATCCTAATTCACTGAGAGGCATGCAAGACTTTTTGGTCCTTTAATTTTTCTTAAACTTATTTATCCCCCTTCTCCTTTCTCTACTTCTCCCTACTCCCCATACTTCACTTCAAACAGTTTATTAAGACTTCTCCCCTTTAACCTGCAGCTCCACCTCATCTCCTGCTGCTGCAGAGGGAGAGGAGCCACACGCTGGTTTCTCCAAGGGCTGCGTGGCTTTCTTCCCACCCTACAGGAGGGATAGGCTCCATGCTCACACCTCTGCTCTCCAGACCCTCTAGTGGCAGGTCACAGTTGTGTGGCTCAGGCCAGCATTAAGCTTTCCCTGCAACTAATTCAAACTTCTTCTAACTTTAAGATGACCTAAAAGTCCACAGACTTAAAATGGCTGAAAGGTAACCTGTGCCAGCTTCCTGAGAGGTAGTTGGGCATGTTAATTTGAGAGCAGGAAGAAGGCAGAGCAGGGTGGTAGTACCTTTAAAGACTAACTGGTTCATCTCTAAAGTATCACTCTGCCCTGCCTCCTGCCAGACCTCCAGGATGGCACTTTGAGCCCAAAAGTTGGTCTGTCATCTTTTCCAAGTGTGCAGTTGGTCCAATAAAAGATTATCCCCAGAAAACCTTGCTTCTCTCAATCTCCAGATAAGTAACAGTCACTGGAAATATGCCCTTGGAGCTGAAAGGCAAAATATTTGACTTAAGTGATGCTTAAGTGTGGATGTATTTTCTTAAACTGGAAGAGTAATTCCATTTAGTTGGGCATTTGGCAGATGCTATTTATTATAGCAGTGCCAGCTGTGTTTGTATTTAAAGTAAGAACCCTTTTGCTTAAAACTGCATTTCTCAAACTTAGAATATACAAGAGGACAACATAGAAATGAAAAAGTGTAAATACCTTCCTGTACCGTACTCAGCTTTTCCCCTAAAACTAGCAGTCCAATATTGGGGTGCCTATTTTAAATGAGGAAACAGTTTGGTTAAAAGAGAACACTTCTCTCTTCATCCTGCCTCCCAAAATGGGGTATGCATCTTACCTTGGGGACATATGGGATGCAAATAAATATGCTATAAGTGAGGAAAAAGAAATTGAATCTTTGGTTAGATTGCCATTATAGTGACAAAGTGTTACTGTTTTACTATCCGTAATATAGAAGCACAAGGGTACAAAACCTCAACCTTTTTGAGAATTGCTAGTTTAAATGGTTCCAGCCTTCTTACTCTTAAATGCTGTAAACTTGCACACTGAACTGCAGCATCTTGAATGTGGTACAACAAATGAGGGGATGGAGTACAATTAGTGATCCAAATCTGGAATCGTTTGAGTAAGATATTTCTTTGTCAACCTTGAATGAATTTTGGGGAGTTGTATTTTTTTTCTCTTCATAGATACTTGGGGGATCAAACCACAGCTCTAATTATGACGAGGGATGCTGGTTTTCTGTTTTAAAAATTTCAAATTCTTTTCTTAAAAACCTTGAAATCCATGTTTTTCTGTGATTTTTTTAAAATGAAATGCTTCTGTCCATCTAGATATCAGTTGAATGCAATTTTTTTATTGATATATTTATAATTTTTTTTTAAAGCAATTTGGAAGCCTGCCAGTGCCTCAAGCACTATATAATAAAATAAATTTTAAATTCCTATAAATTTTGGTGTTGATTTTTGGGTTTATCACAGGGAAAATCGGAGCTCCCCACCCCCTTCCTCCACCAGGACATGGGTCCAGCTGTGGCTGTTCCCCCTCACTGCTTTGTTGTGCTGAGCAGCCCTGCTGTGCCCTGTCCATGCCATGGCCCCTTACCGCCCACAATGTCAGAGGGGGCCCCCAGCTGCCAGGCTTCTGGGGCCAGGACCTACCTGTGTATGTGTGCACATGCACATGGTGCCCCTTGCCTAATTGCCTTCTTCCCAGTCCCTCACAGACTGGAACTCTGCACCCTGCAAGGGGAAACCTACCATTTCCCACATTTTTCTCTCCTTTTTTAAAGGAGAAGATCCAAGTTTTTTCTCCTTTAAAATAAAAAAAAACCTGGATTTTGTCACATTTTGTCATGATGAATAGAAAACCCAGGTTCCTCATTATGACCAAATAGTTTCAAGCCGTCTAAAACAGGTCCCATGTAATGAATGGCATCCACCACCATGTTGGTAAAGCAGAGTGATAAACTGTCATCAGAGAAGATTTAGCTCTCCGCTAACTCTTGCAAACTGATAACAGCGTGTATATGGTACCAAGAGGATTTCTAGCTGGCTGGTAGTTTAAGGAGATAGGCTGTAGCCAGTAGAACCTGCCCATTCCCAACCAGTATGTGTTTGACTTTCTGTAGGCAGATC
>JAGPOW010002882.1:281223-291552 GCA_030014935.1 Caiman crocodilus
GAGGCACTACTTCACAGTTAGGGTGGCTAGGACGTGGAACCGGCTTCCTAGGGAAGTGGTTCTTGCTCCTACCTTGGGCATCTTTAAGAGTAGATTGGACAGGTACTTGGCTGGGGTCCTGTGACCCTGGCACTCGTTCCTGCCACTGGTGGCGGGTCAGACTTGATGGCCTGCTCTAGGCCCCTTCTGACCCTAGGTACTATGATGTGCTATTTATATGTACTGACTTGGGGCCACTGCTTTGTGTAGGCTGCTACAGTCATGCCCTCAGGTCACATGATCACTCCTTAAAAAGTTCTTGTCAGCCTCTCCGTGGTGGCAGTGTGTATCTTAACTTTTTGTTTCCTATTTTTCCAGAGACTTAATGTTAGCTTCATAATGCCCAGGTCTCCAGTTACCCTAGGAGGCAGTGAAAGGGATTCAGTGCCTTAATTGTCTGTTCTACTTGGATTGAATTTCTGAAATAAGAAGCCTCCTTGACAGAGATTGATTTCATCAGTATGATTACAGGCCATTCTGAGACTTCAACAAGCCTGTATAGTCCAGGTTCCAGCACTACAGGCCTCAATTCTTTCTCCCAGTTTTCCTGAATTTGATGTTCTGAAAAGGTTAACTCAACTCTGTCCTATTAACGTCTTGTCTGTGAATTTGAGTGAGAGAGGCAACAACTCACTTCCATCCCGTGGCTGATAAGGAAGCCATGGGGTAGCAGACAGAGCAAATATCTTTCTAATATTCTTGCAAAACCAGTAAGGAGGTTCTGAACGCTTATTGGCTTTGCAAGGAGTTCGTTCAACAGAAGCAACTATAATTTAGACTGCACAGCTGCTTTTTCCATCCTAAACGCTTTCTAAATTTCTGATTAGGAAGGAAAACTATGCTCTTCTAGATCATGGCTGTCCAGCTGGCAGCTCGCAGGCAGTTAACTGGCATCCAGTGGGCTCCCGTTTGGCACTACTCCCCACACTGCTCTGGATGCTGCTGCCATGGCCAGGATCTCTGGCTCCCAGTGCAGCTTCTTATAATGGGTAGCCTTCCTAAGTGCAAAGATATTGAACTGTATCAAGGAGCAGTGATATAAATTCCATCTTGCTGCTCTAAATACTTAACTGATAGGTTTTCTAAAAACAACAATAGATCTCTGGGCCTTCATCTTTAAGAAACAGTTATCCGACACCCTCAAAGTGGTACATTAATATTAGAAGTTATAACTGCATCAGATGATGGTGTAGGTAGTATTAACTCATCATTTGCTAAAGCTGTAAAAGGCTTAGAAGTTTCTGAAAGGCCTAGTCCTATCTGAATAGAAGGCTAGGCTCCAAACACATTCAGCATATGTAGTTGGGAAACTTCTTGGCTGGAGTGAGATTCAGCAAGCATTCGGCAATAACCGTTCAATTTAGCGACTCTAAGGGAGTTATTTGGCATTTTGGGAGACAAACAACAAGTCCAGTAGAGTAGTTTCTACTTTGAATTCTCCTGCACTGAATTTCTGAAGATCAGCTCTTCAGTTGGTGGTAGCAAACTAGCAATCATTCTGTCAGGAGCAAGCCATCTGGGTTCAGACAGAAAAATCCATCTCCCTTTTTCCAGACACAGGATGTGTCTACACAAGGCGTGTACTGTGGAGCTGACTAAATAGCCCTGCAGTAAGAAGTCAGCATCCACCCGTGTGATGCTATTAGGCTGGAGTAAGTAACGCTGCTGCAACGCACGTGTCAATGCTGACCTGGCTGGCTGGGGCACAAGGGTGCTTCAGGGCAGGGACTGCCTTCTGGCTAGCCCCACGCTGTAGCACCCTTGTGTCCCAGCCAGCCCCTCTGCAGCATGTTGAGCTGGGAGGAGCAGCCCCGGGCTGGCAGGCTGAGCCCCCAGCCCCTGTCAGCTGGGGTTATGCTGCCCTGACTCAACATGCTGCAGTCCCAGGCACACAAGTAAACATTGCTCCTGGGAGCAATAAATTAGCGTGAACTGTGCCATAGTTTATTCAGCTGCACTTAATAGCACGTGTAGACATGGCCACAGTTCCTTAAAAAGGAGGTAGATGTATTGAAGGGAAGTGATGAGAGAATTAGACTTGCTTGATCACTTAAGAATACTGAGATGTAACCTAGCAAATACACACAGTTTTTACAGTATTAGGGTAGTGGAATATTTGTTACGAGCCTACAGAGCTTGAAATCAGCAAGAAATACACAGGAGGATGATATAGTGAAACCCCAAATAGGATCCTGGTGCCAACTTAACTGAAGACTTTATATATCCTTTCCAGCAATGGATATGAACTTTTGCCAAGCTGGAAGCCTTGAAATCGAGGCTACCAACAGATGTGGGGAAAAAACAATGCTTCACTGGAAGAGGAAGCGTGTTAGTTCAACCCAGCTCCCCACCATCTGTATAGATCGATTTAATCAGCTGTTAGCTAAAAGCACCAAAAAGCCCCATCGGCATGTGCGATTCTATATGGACCTTGGGTGAGTCAGGTCAAATGAACACGATGCCTCTTCTGGGCATGTGGGACATGCCAAGCTTGAAGTAAAGCTCTGTTTTCATGGATTTCATAGATGTTGGGGCTGGAAGGGACCTCGGGAGATCATCGAGTCCAGCCCCTGCCCTAGGGGCAGGAAGTCTGCTGGAGTCATAGGATCCCAGCAAAATAAATGTCCAAATGTCTCTTGCAGGAGTCCAGAGTAGGTGCCTGCACCACCTCCGGTGGCAGTCTGTTCCAGGCCTTGAGAGCTCAGACAGTAAAGAAGTTCTTCCTTATGTCCAACCTGAAACGGTCTTGCAGGAGCTTGTGACCATTGGACCTTGACATCCCTTGGCACTCTGGTGAACAGGAGTTCCCCCAGGTCCTGATGTACACCCTGATGTACTTATAGGAAGCCACCATGTCAAGTCAGCTTTCCTGAAGTCGAGGATTTTGCATTGCTGACTGACTTGCCAGCTTTATGGTGAAGGTGATCAGCAAATAGTCACTGTCTCCCAGCTTCCCTTCGATCATTAGGTCACTGATTTAAGTCAACCTCCATTGTCAGTGCCAGGTCGAGCAGCGCTTTGCCTCTTGTCGGTCCATCTACTTCTGGAGTCAGACAGTGCTCATTCACGTACATGAGACAGCTTTGCGACTGCTTGGATGTGGCTGAGTGCTCTTCCCGCATTGTGTCCGGGTAGTTAAGGTCTCCCATGACAGCCATGCACCGGGAGCGTGCAGCCTCAGCCAGTTCGTTGGTTTGGTTTGGTTTTCACGTCTATGAGCAGTCGGAAGGCAGAAGTAAACGGCAACCTGTTAAGTATAGGAGGACTGTCTGTTCCCATCAGATGTCCATAGAAACAAGGTGACAGAGGACTTAATGGAGGAGTCCCATAGAAGTTAAGCCTTCCGGGTTTCAAAGCATCTTTTGTGTACGGACCCTGGTGAGGTGGATATGCGTCTAGTCCACCTGCTGGAGGAGAAACTGTAGGCAAGATGACCTTCCCCGTATTTCCTGGGTCCTACGGGAAGAGATTCTTTTACAATGTGGAGTGGCCCACGTATAGTTAACTTTGATGTGCCATCTTAGTAAAGCTTCCTCAGGAGGCTAGACTTAATTGATAATTTATGTAGTAACAGTTGGGATTACAGTCACCAGTGAGTTGGCCTTGGTTCATAGGAAGAGATCCAGAATATTTAGAGGTTTTGGTTTTGGGGTGGGTATTTTTTATTTCTTTAGACTAATAGAGAAGTTCAGCATAGCTAATAATGCTTTGCTTTAGGGATGAGTACTAGAGGAACCTAACGAGTGACCCCACACTTCTTGCCAGAAAAATCTGGGCACAACTCCTGAAAGGTATTTGCTTTTTGAAGATCTGGGACCTGGCGCCTGTGCTGAGATAACAGACTATTTTGTGGCAAAAAGGAAAAGAAAAAAAATCACTTGTAGAAAACCCTTTTGAACCTGGTATATGTCAGTAGCTTAGAGTCCTCCGGAGGAACTTGCTAATTTGTCTTCTGTGAAGGGGAAACATGGGGCTTGTCTCGGGGGGGTAATGTAGCGTGTAGCACGTAGCACACCGGGGGGTGAACTAATAGTGCGCTGACTTTCTGCACGAACTCTGGGCGGGGAGTGAGCACAGAGCTGCAGTTTCACACTCCATCTTACTGCACGTAACTGCTTTGAATGAGGAGTGTCAAACCTGTTGGGCTGTGTCTGCTGGACAGCCCCAGTGGTGGTGGCAGTGGTGTTAATCCTGTGGCTACCAGTTGGTCTTTTGGCGCAGCTTCGGTACTTGGGAAGTTTAATTGCTGCTGCTCGTAACTCTTTCCCCCCCACCCACTCTTCCCTGATGCAGTGTTGAGGGATGGGGCGAGCGGTGTTAACTCCCTGGGTTCCAGAGCCACGCTAAGACAACTCCAGCAGCTGCAGGAACTCATGCTGTCGTAGCATGAGCTCCACCACTGCAGTGGGCAGCCCCGCAGACTGGATTCAGGCTGCAGAGGTGGGTGGTCCAGCCTGCGGGGGACATATGTTTGACACCTCTGCTCTAAGTGAACAGAAGTCATTACCTCTTAGTACGACAATGAGTTTTCTCCTTGATCTGATCCACTCACCTGCACATATTTTCTGAGATGTGGGGCAAGTGGTGGAAGGGGGAAGGAACCTGTACTCCTACCACTTCTGATCTTTACTTGTCTTCTCACTAGTGAGCTTCTTAGGGCTGTTTACTAGTTATGCTGTGCTCTGGGCTGGCCCTCATCTTGCACGGCGGAGCCTCTGTTCTGTGGGAGATTCTGGTCCTAGACAGCAGTCTCACACGACCAGTGAAGTATTACAGGATGAGCATTTTACTGGTTTGCACAATTGAATGAAAAGTGCCACCACTACAGAGATTGACCAAGTCACACTTTCTCCTTGATAAATGCATACTTTCACATCTCTCCTGCACTTGAGATGTTTTTCTTGTCATATCAGCAGACTGAAATGGGTATTTTTTTAAAATGTCCTATATAAAGATGATACTGTAACTCAAAGCTGCCTGGAAAATGTGGTTAGAGTGAGTGTTAAACATATGCGTATTAGAAACCAAACATTTTTATGTGCGTCTTGGCAGGATTCTGTTCACCTATAACTGACTGAAGCATTTTTGCATAAAAAGTTGGCTTTCTTTGGAGACCTAAGGAATAAATCTTGTTTGAAAGAAACCTGTAATAAATTTGAAAGAGGTTAGGAAGAATAGCCCCCTCTTGAGACACAGTCAAGTGTATACTGTAGACTTCTCATTTTCTGCCATGGGCCTGGTTCACACTGTAAAGCTTTGCCTGCATAGCTGTTGGCTTAAGGGGTGTGAAAAGTTCCTACCTTCTAGCTGTCATGCCCATGCTACCAACCCCTTTGGAAAGGAGCTTCCCTCATTTTGGGAGCTGGGGTTGCAAAGCAGCAGAGAGCCTGCCACGTGCCGTGTCTCCACTAGAGGACTCTGCCACGCAGCAGTGCCAGCACTGCCGTGGGACAGTCACCTGTAGTACAGGCCACTGGTTTTCAACCGTTTTGTGTTTGAGGAGCCCTAAAAAACTGTGACTGGAGGTGCATAGCCCTTTGAATTGTAAGTGCCCGTATTCACGCACTTTTGATCACAGTCATCGTTCATGCACTCCTTGGACACCTAGTCTGTGGCCCCTTGGGGATCCACAGACCACTGGTTGAAGCTCACTGGTTTCAGCAGATCTATGGTTGAACTTTTACTGTGTGCTATGTTTCCAGATGAATCACTCAGCAGATAACTCATGGTCTCTGTGTAGTAGCACAGCTGAGAGGCCTAGTGACCAAAGTGAATTACCACCGGCACATGCTGTCTGACTCTCTGACCTTGAAGTGAATCTCCACACACTACCAGACTTGTTTCACCATGCTGCCAGGCTGTCATTTTATCTAGAAGCTGTGTTCAGACTTGACAGTCCTATTATTGCTTCTCTGAAAGTGAAGTGAAAAGAACATCTGCAAACAGCAGATACCACTTGTCCCACAATATGTATGTTTGGTTTCCACCAGCCTGGGTAAAATGCAGGCTGATCCACAAATGTGTGTCTGTTCTCAAAATGTGTGTGTTAGTGCAGTGATGTATTCTAGTTCTGTGAATGGGGTGGAGGGGTCATATTAATTGCTAGCTTGTTATTTTGGTAAAGTTTTTAAAGGGGTGTCTTTCTCCTTTTTTTGGGTTGCACTCCAACTCCAGAAGGTAAGAATCACTGCTGATGTTCTAAAGCTACTGTTAAATAGCTTAATTGAACTTAACTCACAGCTGCATAAATCTTAATTAAGAAACCAAGTGGCTTGTTTCACACAAAGTCTAGAAGCAAAGTAATAGCAGCAAAATTAGTGTTAAAGCTTTCATAATTTGAATCTACCTTTGTGTGCATGCTGTTTGCATTGGCTTTAGTGCAATGCAAATTTGAAACCTACCCTGCTTGTGAAATTTGTGAAAGATGTCAATTAGTCTAACAGCATGGGAATGCCTAGTGTCTTATATATTAAAATTAGCATTGTCTGTGAACCTGATGTGAGAGCAGATGCTTGATTTGTTGCATGATGGTGTATTTTTCTTTTTGTGCATCTCTGTTTTGGTGATGTTGAGGGAGGGACACCTTGTATTGAGCAAAACAGGTTTAACGTGCTTCCGTTATGAAGTTTTGAACAAGATGGTTTTTTTCTGAAGTGTAACTGCGTTCTAAAGTTTGCAAGCTGGCGCAAACTGTACCAATTTGTCCCTTTTCCCATGTATTCCAGCAGATATGCATATTAAACTGCTTCTAATCAAAAAGTTAATCTCAGAGTTTACAGTATGCTCCAATTTTGAATGCAGTCTTTTTATGAAAGGCAATTAAATGTAATGTCCATATAAATGTGTCTGAAACTTGGATGCAGAAATAGTGAGGGAAGGTCGTTGTTCAAAAACGCAAACAGAGCAATAATTATAAATAATCATATGAACATAATCATAAACAGCAGATTGGGATATTTTGGGGGATAATGTGAAATATATAGGTATTCTAAAGTTCTGTTTTAAATGAAGTATAAAGGGTTAATCTTTACCAATGTTATTAATGGTATTTAGCAAGCTGGTCTCTTGTACTACTAACTGTTTATACCCCCTTGTGAAGACCTGTAACATACCTTGCAATGTACTTTATGTATTAACACTTTATAAATGTGCATTTAAACACAATTCCTTTGGTGTGGAATTTTTCATGCAGCTGTACTAGAGTTTCAAACATGCATATTAGAAGCAAGACACTTGGATGAGTGTTTCAATCAAATCCTGTTCATGTGTAACTGAAGCATTTTTGTTTTTAAAAAAGAAGTTAGGGGTTTTTTGAGACCTAAGGAGAAAATCTTGTTCGAAATAAATTTGGAATAGTTCAAGAAGAATAGTCCCTTCCTGAGATGTAGTATACATGCCAGGAATTTCTCATCCAAATGTGCTTGGTAGCCATGTTGGTCTGAGACGAGAAGACGCACAAAAAACTAGAACCTGGACAGGGGGCTCCTGAACGCCCTGTGGGGGGGCAGCACGTACTGGGGAGCCAGTCGGGGACTCTTGCTGGGGTGGCCATGGCCAGCAGGCTGGGAGATGTGCTCTAGTGCCCGCTGCATAACTGGCCTGGGTCAGTGCAGGCCTTTCCTTATTGAAAACTAAACATCAGTTGACTGGGTTATCGGCTCAACCTACGCAGTTTAGAGGAAGCTGCCTTGATTAAATCAATTCTGCCTTGGGCTTTTTGACTGTCTGTACGTAGCCATAATCCAGCCCCCTGCTCAGGTTTGGATTACCCCTGACTAAACCATCCCAATCAAGTGTCTGTCTGACCTGCAATTGGAAATCTCCAGGGTAGAGTTTCCTCAACTTCTTTAGGAGTTGGACCACTTTAGGAGTTGATCCAATGCTTGGACCACTGTCAGAGTCACAAAGTTGTTCCTAATCTCCAGCCTAAAGTTCCTCTACTACAGTTGGAGGTCATTGCTTTTAGTCCTGTCCCCTACAGCCACAGAGAAAGGAACGTGCACCTGAACCATGAAAGAAATGTGGAAGATTTTGTGAGCGTTTGAAGGCTGGAAGATTTCTTACCAGCCTACTGCAAAGCACTTCAGGTATCACAGCGTTTGAGGAAACCAGATCACAAATACTAGTGGAAACTGCAAAAGCAGGCAAGGGAATCGAGTGCCTCATTGAAAAGGCTCTAGGGGCATGGACAAAAATTCACTTGAAGGGGATTCAAAAGCGGATGAGCAGGCAAAACTGCTGCACCAGCACATACAGCAAATGTTAGCTGTTACCTGTGCAGAAGCCTGTAGCAATGCAAGTGAGCTAAATTGGCTCCATTTGAACCCTGGATAAAGCAGGTTTAAACTTTGAAAGCAATGATGATGAAAGACTTGAAGGGAGGAGCTTCTGAGCACCTAATGCACATGAGGCTTTGTAAATGCTTATGGTACTAACCCAAAGAACTGACTGTAGTCCACTGGGGAGCCTGAGAACAGGCCGAGGTGGTGTCTTCTCAAGTGTAGGAATAAGCACAAGCCTGCAAAAATCTAGGCAGCAAACCCAGTGTTAGTTCTGGCCAGGGCCCTCTGTTCTTTAGAGTGCCATGCAAAGGGAAGACCAGTGCATGTTATCCGACAGCATCATGGACTCCCTTGTGTGCATCAGAAAAGGTAACAGCAGTTATTAAGGATCAACAGTATTGATCTTATCCTTCGCTGATTTGACTATTTGACTGCTGTTTAGGCATTGTAATCTCATGTCCTGTACACCGAGGGCAAATCCTCTTTCTCTGTCTGTGCACCTCATGCTGTAGCTTCCCTTCAGGGAAGCTGAAAGGAACCACAAATAAGGACAGTGCTGAGAAGATCTCCAGTTTGATTTAAAATGCATCTTGACAGCACTATCAAGCTTGCCTCATTTTTGCTTAGCCAGACTACTTTTCCATCTCTTCCGCAATCCTGTGAGTTGGCGATTTTTTTATCGACATGTTGCTGTGGTGCAGATACCGTGCTTTTGAGCTCCTCTACCAGAAGCATATGCTTTTGAGAGCAGCAAGGCCAGTCAGGTAGCTGTGTGCCAGATGTCATTGTTGCTCTAAAATGAATTTTATTTTCCAGCATTTTTGCCATAGCACACATCCAGGTTGACATGCACGCACCACTGGTGTCAGAATCTATGTTTGTCATTGTGGCACAACTGAAGGCGTCGAGTCAGGATTGTGAACTTGGAATAGATGTGGCCGTGCTTTTGAGGGGCGGTGTGCCTTCGGTCAGAGATCCAACACCATACAAAAACATTTAATAGTGCGCTCCACTTATGCACTTACCCAGTGCGTGTAATCTGCAGGGAAAAAAACTGAGTAGTTTGCACACATTAAAACAACCTCTGGTTAAGTGCATAAACTGCTTAAATATATTGCATCTTTCAACCTCCTGGCCGCTTTGCAGTGTAACTGTACTCCATGTAACTGCCTGGCGATTGGCACAGAAGTAGTGAAGGGAAGCAGCTGTCAAATAGCTGCTATTAGAAGCCTTGAAAAGGATAGGAGCTAGGCAGCTTCGGGGCTGCTATTTTCTAACTGCCCCCATTCCCCTCTCCCATACTTTTTCAAGGCTTCCAGGGAGCTGTGACGCTGTCTGGCTCCTGTCGTTTTCAAGGCTTCTGCTAGCAGCTGTGACACTAATCACGTAAACGCCTTGGAAAGCGAGGGGAGCTAGGCAGCGTCATGGCAGGGACAGCCCAGTGTGAGTGTGTGCTCTGGGTCCCAGTCCAGGGGCTGTCAGTGTGCTGCATGTGCTGGGAGTTTGATCCTAGGCTGTGCACTTTTAACGTCTCAGGAGAGACTGCAGGACCAGACGCATTAAATAACTGTGGTGAACATCGCATTAATGCTGTTTTGCTGACGTGCCTGACTTTACAACTTGTGGCTGAGAAACGGCCAACCTGATCATAGTTTCAGAGGTGTCAGTTTGAGTCAGAAGTGTCAGAGGGCATGTACTGGGAATATAAAATGAAATGGAACAGAAAATGTCCTTTTAAAGATCATAAAGCAGCTTAGGTGGTGGAGGAAAGTCGTCTGGTGCTGATAATGAAAGCGTCCGCAGGGAGCGTGTGTGTACCTGTGCACAGGAAATGGCCCAGTGAGACCTGCCATGTGGAGTGGGCTGCGTATGGCTGGCATCCCTTGATGCTTGAGGGCTGCAGAGTCGCTCCTCCCCTAGAACCGGGGCACAGCCAACTTTGTAGGAAAGGTGGTAGTATCTACTTTTGGAAGGGGCTTCGGTCTGCCTGTCCATGATACTAAAAGGA
>JAGPOW010002882.1:297961-310570 GCA_030014935.1 Caiman crocodilus
CTGACAGGCCTGTAGTTCTCCGGGTCCTCCTTCCTCCCCTTCTTAAAGATGGGAACCACATTGGCCACCTTCCAGTCCTCCAGCACTTGTCCAGAGCTCTAAGAGAGCTCGTACAACCGAGCCAAGGGCTCAGCAATCACCCCCGCCAGTTCCCTCAGCACCCTTGGGTGTAGGTCATCTGGGCCCGCCAACTTAAAGACATCCAGCCCTTCCAGAAGCTCTTCCACTTGGTCAACCCTCACCCTTGGCCTAGCAGTGATTCCCGAGGGGGAATACAGGCTTCCAGAGGGAGGGAAGTCCTGGTCCCCCCGAGGAAGACTGAGGCAAAGAACCCATTGAAGATCTCCGCCTTCCCATCGGCCGCGAGCACCAGGTTGGCTGACGAGTCCCTCAGGGCCCGAAGTTTCCCCGGGCTCTCTTTTTGCTCCCCACATATTTGAAAAAGGACTTCCTGTTGTCCTTGATCTTATGTTGATGAGGCTTAAGTGCTTTTCTGAATTGAAATGACATGTTCCCATCCCACTTGGCTGGAGGGGAGATGGCCGGTCCAGGCACTGACTGGAACGGGAGCTGGGAGATGGGATTTTGTTTCTGGTGCTGATGTTGTTCCACTGTCTTACGTGGGGCCGCTGCCCGTCTCGGTTATTGTGAGGGCCTTGTAGACTGCAGCAGTCTCTGGAGCAGGGACTAGCTCTCGGGGTACATGTCTGCATAATGTCTCTTGTAGGTGGGCTCTAGCAATTCGTATGTTAATTCTCCCTGTCTCTTGTTCTTGTGCTACTTGTCCAGGTTTACACACAAATGCACTGCACACTTCTGGGTGGGTGGCTGTAGCTGTATGTGGTCCCTGATCTGTTGCAGGACTGGCTTCTGCTCTAGTAGAAATCAGTAACGCAAATAAATTGTGTTTGCCACTGTACTGTATAAACTTGTACTGCATATGTGCTGCTTGAACCTTCAGTTCACTTCCCTTTGCCCCACAAAGAGCACAAGGTGACGTGACTTTAATGGGACTAACTACTTACTCATGCAAAAAAATATTTTTGCTGCAAATTGAAAGCTGAAAAATCACTTGGCTATAGAGCTTTTGAGATGTTTTTCATTAGTGACTGCCAGCTCTAGCCTCTCACCATAGTAGAAAATAAAGCTTCTTACCTGGTTCTAGTCTAGTGCTTCTGGTGCGTAGGTCTCAAAATGCTTTACTAAGTGAGTAGTAGGTTTGGAGTGTGTTTGTAGTCATGGTGGTCTAGGAAATACGAGAGGTAAGAGGGTTTTTATCACATCTTTTATGGGATCTTCTCTATCCAATAGAGAAGTTTGGGGGAGAAGTTTAGCAAGCTATCAGGCACCAACACCCTTCTTACCTTGCTTTACTAAAGGAGCATAGGCATCTTTCCGATGAGGCCGGGTGTGTTGCCTGCACACGCACACCTCGTCAGTGATAGTACGGAGAGCAGAAGCCAGGTCACTGCCTCTGCTGCATAGTCTTCCCGCTTGTTGTGGCTGCCTGCAAACTTCTACAACAGGATGAAATGTAGATGGTGTGGCGGGGAAAGGCAGCCTCAGTGGAAAAGAGCAATCTTTTTTTTTGTTCTGGTGACCCACAAGTCAAGATGCAGACACTTTTCAAATTCATTTTCTCAGCATGCAGCAGTTTAGAGTTCTCTGTCTTTCCTTCCCCCAACTCATCTCATGACACTGCTTACTACACGCACAGGATTTGTATCTCCTTATTCAGCTCTCAGCAACGCCAAGAATGAAGTCCTAAGTAACTGCCTGCCTCGTTAGCTGTTCTTGTTAAGTTGGGGTGCTTGGCTCTTGTCAAGCCCATCCTCCCACCCTCTTCCTTCCTTTCCCCTTTAGGTGGAAAACCCACTGGGGTTAGGGTTAATGTAGCTGTTTTCCTTGTCCCTGGCAGAGCAGGTTAAGCTTCTCCTCGTTGTCTGCGCACCTAAGTGCACTCTTTGTACTTGTGTCTTCTGGAAATGTTTCGAATTTTACTGTTTGAAGCAGAAGCAGTTTCATAGATTAGGACTGTTGGAAATAGAGATGTTCTACATGCCTGTTTTGTTAGCTTGGAGCAGAGGTATCTGAGATGCTAAATTTGCCTGGGTTTTTCTTTTGCGCCCTGGGACACTGCTGGTTCAGTATTGCTGAATATAGCAACCTCAGCTGCTCTCAGCAGTTGATTTCGGCAAATGTTTCGTTTCACCTCTGGATGCTTCACAGTGCGATTGAGACGCTGCAAGGCTCTCGGAAGTGTTGCCCAGCAAATGGGTGGTAGGACTAACACTGGCCACATGAACGCAAGCGCTAGGAGTGTTCCTTTGGTGCGTGTAAGGAACTAATTTTATGCCTTTTTTTCCCTCAGTGGGACTTCTCCTCTTGCATGCCTGAATGCTATGCTCCATACCAACTCCCGAGGGGAAGAGGGCATTTTCTATAAGGTCCCCGGCCGAATGGGAGTGTACACCCTGAAGGTAAGTGTTGCAGCTGGGGGGACTGGAAAAACACAAGAACTTTTGGTGGTTTAAAAGGTGTTGGATTGATGACCCTGAAAGCTGAGCTGCTTCATGTATCTGTGTATCCTCATCTGTCTGCTCTGGTACGTGGCCAGAACTCGACTGCCTCTTCCCCCTTTTACTCTTCCCTCCTTTTGTTGGCACTTTTGATCAAGCAGCTTCCCTTGCACTGCCTGGTCCATCAAAGCTGTCTTTCTAGCAGCTGTGTCTTCGCTCTGTACTCAGCCATGGTCCCTTGTCTTGCCCTCCAGCCCCTGGGAACCCAAAACACGCCCAGGAATCCAAGCACGCCCTGGCTACGCCAGCTCCAGCATGTGTGCCGCAAGCTGTTTAAATGTATTGAACTTGTGGTTAGGAGCGAAGCAAAAGCAAAAAAATAAAACCACAGCCAGCAACAGGTCACCCGGCTCCTGGGGCTTTCACACCACGGGTGCAAGCAGTCACTCCCTCCCACCCCTGGTGTGGGAGCCCCAGCACATCATGTAATTATGAACCAGGTCCCAATCGGTGATATTTTGGAACAGTTCAATTGCTGTGTGGGTCTGCGTCCCAACACATGACAGGAGCACCTGGTGGCTTTTGCCCCGGAGTCTTATATCCTCAGAAAATGTTCCAAGTTGAAAAAGGCTTTTTGAGAACTGGGGAGGTTTACTCAGAGATGATTCCTGTTCCACGGTTCGATGCAAATTCACTTCTGAGTCACAGACTGCTTTTCCCTTGTCCCATGCAAATTCACCTCAGCGCTTGATGGCTGCTGTCAAACTGCATCCTGGATAAACGTCAGTCATTTCAAGGAGAGAAGAATCACTTCTTGAGTCAAGTGTTCTAACCCTCCACTAGAAAGACATCCAAGTTATCTGTTCCAAGTACTGACACTGCTGTGCAAGAGACCCGCTAGCAGCAGAAAAGGAGTCCAAACATCTTGAATTTATTTGGACATAAAAGCTGTTCCTCATCACACCACCTGTCCTGACTTATAACAAATTCTGCCTCCTTTCAAAATTTGCCTGAGAAGAGAAGACTTCAGAGCTTTACTCTGCATCTGATTCTGTTGGTGTTTTAGTGGCAGTGGGAAGAGTATTTTGGCTCCAGAGATCTGGTTTTCCTCTTGAAAGGCTATTCAAGAGGAGAATGTTCCTTTTGAGGGCACTGGATTACTTGTGCAAAGACTCCTGTTTTTAATTTCTGGGAAAATGTAGCCAGGGCCAGCTTTTTGCTCTCTTGGGGTATACACTGCTGCCCTGAAGAGAAAATAAAAAAAATAACTCAAGACTTGGGTGAAAGAGAGACTCTCAGATTCATGATGGGTGTCTGGCTTGCATGTAAGGGAACCTGCCATACAACAGCAGCTTCTCGGGCTGAGAGCACAGGAGACGAATAAACAAGAAAATCCAGGTTAACGCAAGCGCAGCAAACAGATTTCATAGGAACAGTCAAAGGCTTCGGCTGCCATAGTCTTTCTGACTAAGGACAGATTTGATGCTGTGACTGATCTCGTACTCAGATGAAGACAAATCCTTATATTGGACATGATTTACCCAAGTGTCTTGGGCCTCCTGACTCCTCCTCTGTGCTGTATGTAGTTAGCTCAGCTCAGTGTGTGTACCAAGCAGGCCCCATTTGAGTGTTCCTTTTCACCACCTCTTGTGTCATTGCTGGCACACAAGCCTCTTCTCCGTGGCAAGATTGCAGTCCATAGGAGAGGTACAAGGCATGTTGGCCAAAGACACCAAAAGCATCCTAGCCCATCTCAGGTAAAGGAGGAGGACAAGAGTGGTCAGTGTCTTGCCACTGCAAGGGATGTTCAAATGCACTCTAGAGATCCAAGGCAAAGAGCTGTGCCCCATGCTACGGAGGAACGCAAACACCTTCAATATCTACCGATCCTTCCTGATCCCAGTTGTGGTGATCAGTCTGACCCTGAGCAGAGAAGCAACATTCTCTGGTCAGGAACCTCTGGGTTTTCATCCCAGCAGAAGCATTGACACACCCTAGTCAAAATCTCCAGCTTTGTCTTCAGCCAACACCAAAAAAGTGTTGCATTCCCCAGAAAGTGAAAAAAAATCCCCCCCTGACACTTGCAGCAGCAGAGGGGGGAAAAGAATCCTTCTCAGACCCATGTGGCAGCCAGCAAAGCCCAGAAGCATGGGGAAAAAATGAACACCTTAGTTCTACTCTGCAACCTGTGGCCAGCTGGCATAACTCCACACATCACACCCTTTTAGTGGATGCCAGACCTCCCATGCCTGTATCCCCTCCATAAATCTTATCCTAGCTCCTTTATATCTACCTTGGTTATAAAAGAAGATTAAAGCTCTGCTTTACCCTGCTGCTAAGCATTGTCGTCTCCAGCATCCACTTGTTTTAGGCTACAGAGCTCCTCTCGTTATCTCTGTGTTAGAGGCTCCTGGGCTTCTAACTGTTGCTCTCTTTGGAGCACTTCAGGCATAGCTACTCCTAGATCATCCAGCCTCTCAGAAACCTCCAAAGAAGGCCATTCCACAATGTCCCTAGGCAGTCTAGTCCCCTGCATCGCTGTTCTAACAGCAAAGAAGTTTTTCCTGAGATCCAGTCTAAACTTTCTTTGCTGCAATTTCAAGCCACTGGTTTGTGTCTCCTCTGTGCAGCAACGGAGAAAAGGTGTTCTCCCTCTTCTTTATGGCAGCCCATCAGATATTTGAAGACTGCTATCATGTCTCTCCTTAAACACCTTTTTGTGTAAGCTGGACCATGCCTGTTTCTTTCAGATTCTTCTCACCTGGCTTGCCATCCAAGACATTTCTCACTTTTTTCACCTGCCCGTGGATTCTCTCTAACTTCTCCATGTCCTTTTTAAAAACCCAGAGCTGCACACACAGCTCTAGATGAGGCCTAACCTCATCATTCCCCTTTCTTGTACCTAATGTTTCTATTAATGCAGCCCCAAACCACATTTGCCTTTTGTGTAGACTCATGTTGACTCTGTGATCTACCAAGATGCCTAGATCAGTGGTGCTCAACCTTTTGGCCCTGCTGGGTAAGTGGTGTGGGACACATGAGGTTGGGCACAGCCCGTGCACGCATCTGGCCCTGTGCACCTAGATAAGGCCCTGCACTGCCTTGGCCTGGTCACTTATGCAGGGCTCTGGCCCCCTGCCACCCCTGCCCTGCATGCTCCATCTAGCATTCAGGGCCACGCTCTCTAGAACACCGGGCTCTCCACAGGTCTCTAACTTTGGGACCAGGAGAGTAGCAATTCACTCTTCCAACGTTTCCCCGCTGCCAAATTTTAAGAACCGTGAGGAACCAGGTGGGCCAACTCTGGCCTGCAGGCTGGGGGTGAGGCCCAGATCCTTCTCCGTAGTCCTGCCATCAGCCAGTTGCCACCTGTCCTGTATTTGTGTTTTTGATTATTCATCCCCAGGTGCAGCACCTTGCATCTGTTAGCATTGAACTTCATCCTGTTGGCTGTAGCCCAACTTTCCAATCTGTCAAGATCCTTCTGAATTGTGCTCCTGCCCTCCAGTGTGTTTGCACTTCCTAGTTTCATATCATTTGTGAATTTGCTGAAGAAGTTCTTTGGTTTACCATTGAAATCATCAATAAAAAAGTTGAACAGCACTGGGCCCAGGATAGGCCTCTGTGGGAAGCCCCTGGAAACCTCCTGCCATTCCAGCATGGATCCATTGATGATTACCTTTGCTTATTGCTATTGAGACGGTTGTCTGTCCACCTTCCAGTAGTAGTTTTCATTAGCTCGTATTTCTCCAGTTTGTTTACGAGATGATCATGTGGGACTTTGTTAATATCCTTATGAATTAATCTGCTGAAATTTTTCCAGAATCTTATTCAAGCCAGGGAGATGCTGGCCTGCATTCTCTAGGTCAGTGTTTTTCAACTGGTGTGACATAAGATCTTTTGAAGGGTGCCAGGAGGTATGAGGAGACGAGCAAATACATGTACGCTCAGTCTTATTCATAGAAGCTAGGCTCAGAGGGGACCTCAGCAGATCATCGAGTCTAAACTCCTGCCTAGGCAGGAAATAGTGCTGGGGTTGGATGACCCCAAGCAGTTGTCTATCTTGTCTCTGTCTGGCCAATCTCCCTCTCCCACCCTCTCTCTACAAAGAAGCAAGTAGGGCTGTCAGTTAATCTTGCTTAATGTGTGCAATTAATGCTTTAATTGGTTCTTGCATTAATTTTTTTTAACACATTAATTGCACACATGGCTTTGGAGCCTGCACCTGGGCTCTGCTCCACTGCCATAACTGCTGTCTGTGGGCCACCCATCAGGGCAGTGGTGGCAGCATAGAGGAGCCACAGAGCAGCCCAGGCATGGGCTCTGGGTGGTTGCAGCTGTGGGGGTGAGTCGCACACACAGGCACAGATGCACAGGAGCAGCCACAGCCTGTACGTGGCCAGGAACGCAGCCTGGCAGCTTGTAGAGCAGCACCCTGCAGGGAAGTCTGTGGAGGGGGATGCACATTGAGATTCCTAGGGTGAAGGAGGGAATGGAGCAGGGGCAGGCTGGAGTGAATGGGACCTGGGGCTGAGGGGGGTCATGGGACAGAGCCGTGGGTGGCTCATCTAGGGGCGTGCACTGTGTGCACCTCCAAGGGAGGCATGATGACTTGTGCCCCTAGGTTTGTATGCAGGACAGAGGCAGGCTGCCCACTGTGGGCTGGGGCTTTGTGCTCTGCTGCCTTTGCCGTAGGAGCTGCACAATGCCATGTTGTGCCTCCTGCGGGCAGGGGATGCACAACGCAATCAGCGGCCAGCAGCCAGCTCCTGGGGCAAAGACAGTCAGGCTCAGAGCCCCAGCCCACAGCAGGTAGCCTGCCACTGCCTCATGCAAAAATCCAGGGGGAATGCGCCCCCCCATGCCTCCCCTGGGGTGCCTGCAGTGACTGAGAGCTGCACACCCCCTATTCCCCTGGATGAGCCACCCACAGTGCTGTCCTATGATCTGCCCTGGCCCCAGGTTCCATCCAGTCCAGTCCAGCCCTTGCCCCACTCCCTCCCTCACTGTGGGGGCCTCGGTCTGCCTCCCCCATGCCCCTTCCCTCCACAGACTTACCTGCAGGGCTCTGTGCTGTGTCTTCCCCTCACTTCCAAACCTCAACACCCCTAGCCCCTCACTCCTGACCTTTGGTACCCTACAATCTGCCAGGGCATGTGGGGACCCCCTGTCCCCAGGATCCAAACCCCACAGACATACCCATGCCCCCACCCCTTCACCAATTCCCCTCCCCCCACACCCTCTCAACCACACAAAATACCTACATAATTTTATATAATTTTGAGTTTTTCTGCACATAATTTTGAGCTTTTATCTGCTCAATTAAAATCGCAGTTAATTGCAACTGTTTTTTTCAATTGCACAACTAATCGTGATCACGTTTTTTAATCATTTGACAGCCCTAGGATCAAGCACTGTAATATATACTTTAGGTTTCTGAATTGGGTACCGCTCAAGTCACGAGGGTTATGGAGGGGTGCCTTAAGTCCAGAAAGGTCAAGACTCACTGATCTAGTTTGTTTACATGCTGGAGCTCAGAGCAGGACTCAGGCAGTTCCTTTTAAATGCGTGTCTTGACATTTGAAAGGCGGGCTACGTGCGGTTCTAGCCATATTTTTACAAAACACTCCTCTGCTGTGGGAGGCTTCAGAGGCAGATGCTTCTTTTGGCAGAGCTGTTTTGCAGTCTTCCTTTAGGATTGCAAAACACCCCGCACCAGCCTGCACAGATCAACCTGCTGCTTTTGAGCTACCAAGTATGGTGTATGAGCATATATATGTAGAAATGCACGTGAGAGAGAGATGTTGCAAAGACGGGCGGGCACATTGATAACCAGTGATCAGGGCAAGGCAAGGCCATGTAGGATCCTGGTTCATGTTTAAAGTTGGGGGTCTATTCAAATCAAATGTTTTTGCAATATAGCTCAGTGCAAGGTGTTGCATCCAAGGCACAAGGAACAAAAGCTGTACCTCCACAGTGTGGGACAACAACATTTTAGGAACATTTGAATGAGATGCAAGAAAAAGAAAGAAACCGTCAAAAATGTTTTAAAGGTAGGAAGCAGACAAGATTCCTTGGGTGAATCTGATATCTTTTATTAGACCAACTAATAAAAAATTAGGTTGGTCTAATAGAAGATATCAGATTCACCCAAGGAACCTTGTCTGCCTATGTCCTTAGACCAGCACAGCTACAACCTACACCCCTGTTAAAGGTAAGAGAGAATTCCAGGGGACACGTCTGTGCTGGTGGGCTGCTGTCACTTTGGACATTTGAACGCGTGCTCATGCCACAGCCCTGGGTGCTTTTAAAAGTGCCAGGCACTGAGGTGCATGTGTTTGTATAACCGGCTAAATGCACGTTGGCACTGAGAAAATGGCAGTGTTGCACTTTTGAACAACAGAACCGCATGGGGCTCTTCAGCCTGGAAAACTGCAGGCTCAGGGGTGACTTGATGGCTGCCTATTAGCACGTCCGGGGTACGCATCAGGATCTGGAGGAACGTCTTTTCACCAGAGCGCCCCAAGGGATGACAGGGTGTGATGGTGACAAACTTCTCCAAGATCATTTTAGGCTGGACATAAGGAACAACTTCTTCACTATCTGAGCCCCCAAGGCCTGGAATAGTCTCCCTCCAGAGGTGGTGCAGGCACCTACTCTGGACTCCTTCAAGAAACAGTTGGACATTTATCTTGCTGGGATCCTTTGACCCCAGCTGACTGCCTGCCCCTGGGGCAGGGGGCTGGACTTGATGATCTTCAAGGTGCCTTCCAGCCCTAATATCTATGAAATCTATAAACCACATCAAAGGTGTTTTAGTTCCAAAGCACACCACCGCCATTTTTTTCAGTGCTGATGTGCATTTCACTGTTCATACAAATGCACACGATGCAGCACTGGGGGTATCAGCTCACATGTGGAGCAGACTCCATTATCGAGTCTGCTCTGACATGTTGGATTCCTGGCGTGTCAGAGCAGACAGATGCATGTGTGTAAATGCCCTTTATCTGTGGTGGCAGCCCTAAGGCAGTCTTGTTCCCTAGTGTAGAGGCAGCTCTGCTAAGGGGGGTTTCTGCCACCATAGCTACGTCACTGCCCTTGACTCCACTTTTTTCTGACAAGACTGTGTTCTTCACGGGGGCTTTGCTGGAAGAGCAGCAGTCACGTGGACTGACATCTTTTCACACTCCTAGCTGACAGCTCTGCTGGCAGAACTTTGTAGGGTGGATTAAGCTTTACCAATACTTACAGAGCTCACTCTGTTTAATTTATCAAGACACTGCGGTGAGCTGATTTTGTGGTACGCAGACACTCGAATCTATCTCTGGGTGTAATATTTTAGGACTGGAAGGGACCTTGAGGATCATTTGGTCCTGGGTCCATCTGGCAGCCTGCGCGCTGCATGGAGCTTGCAAGTCGTTAACTTGCGGCCTGCAGGCTCCACCTCCCATTACCTCCTTGGCTCCCTGCACTTCTCCCCCACGGATTCAGCTGCCACTTCCCCTGGCTGTCACCACCCATCCCCTCCTTCCACCCTCTGCTTGTTCCAGTCTCGCAAGCCTACTGACTCTTGGATTTCCGTGGGGAGCCTGTGTACGTGGCTAACACTTTTCAGTCATCTTTCCACTCACTGTAACCCACAATTGCTCAGACCACCAGTTTCTCACAATGCCGTCAGCTTCAGATTTGTCCCTCGATCTTGCAGCTGTCAGGTCTGTTGGTGGTAGCTTTTCATATTCGCATCTCCAAGCTCGTTGCACCACTGCTCTGTTCTTAGATTTCCAGAACCAATTTGGAAATGCCTTTCGCTGATCAAACAGCAGATGCACTTGCCCCATATTGCTATGGGGCAGTATTGACTGAAGATATTGACTGTGGTTCTGTCATCAATATGTCTTTGTTTCTGACAACCGCAGCTTACAACTTTTTTGGGACACCGTATAGAGATGTTGTCATGCAACATCTCAGCCGATTATGCTACCTTCCAACATTGTATGGGAATTGGATCTGCCCCATAAGGTTCTGTGTCTACTTGGGATCCTAGGAGATATGCCCCAGAAGCCCAACAAGTATTAAAATAGAAAATAAAACATGAGGCTTTTTAATTGCAGTTTATTAGAGATGCAGTACTTTTACTGCCCTTTTGAGGGGTGTTTCAGCACATCTTAGTTGAGATTTATATTGCACTAGCTCCTGAAAGTCCTGGCAGTAGGATGTGCAGACATACAAATGCCTTGCAGTCCTTTGAGACAAGTCAAGTTTGGAGGGTGGGCTGGGAGGAATCAGTGCACTTTCCACATTCCTCTAGTTTTGCCTTTCTTAACAATAACCAGAAACAAATTGCAGCAATCCTGTTTGTAAACATCCCAGCACCATGAGGCCGTGCAGAATGGCTGTTCCATGCCAAAGGGAAGTAGGGAAGGAGGTGCTGCACCATGAGAGGAGGAAATGGACAGATTGGCAGCCGGTCGACAGGTGAGGCTGGAAGAGCTGAAGATGTAGCTTGATAGAAGACCAAGGCAGTGAAGTAAAGGGGCTTGCATGGCAGGGCAGAGAACCCAAACCTGATGGGCAGTGACCTGTTGGGAGGACATGATCAATGCATTTGAATAAGTTTCTTTTTAACTCTTCAGCAAAAAAGGACAGTGTTATGGAAGGAAGAATCAGCAAGATCTGAAGGAGCTGGGAAAGGGAGGTGACTCAACCTCATGAGCGCGTATGAGGCAATGAACACTACTTCAGTGAATATCCGCCTCCCTTTTTTAATGTATCGCTGAGGTGTCTAAGTGCTGCCAGTACTATGGATCATGCTGTGTCCCAATACAATTGAACATTCTCAAGTTCACTATTCTTGTCCTTGCTTTTAGGATAGACCCATAGCAGCATTTCCACCCAAATAACTTCCAGCCCTACTGGCTAGCGGTGATGCAGTCCTGCACTTATGCATTCATCATTTGTTCTTCCAGGCATTATTTAAACAGGTAAATGTCCTTTCAGATAGCCTCACTGGCCATAAGACAGACAGACAGACACATACAAACATTTCTTTAGTTGCCCTTTTTTTTTTTTTTGAGAGCTCACTCTGGTTTTGTTTCTTTGTCACTGCTAGCACTCGTCAACTTTGGGAGTCCAGCCTGTGTTTGTAGGGCCAGGAGCCAGAAAAGGCAGTTTTTGTTTGAGACCTGAGTACACTTCATCTGGACTCGCTGAGTCACCATAGATATGGGATGTCATTCTGAATGACCTTTTAGAGGAAAACCATGCTTTTTTTTTTTGCTTAGAATAAAGTTCAAGTACTGAAGGAAGAGTTTCAAGTGGAAAGAAGATCGTTCAGTAGCGTAGGGCGCATACCTGCCTTGAAAAGAGAATTCCAGAAGGAACACGTAGTACATGCCTGGGAGATGTTTTGTATCTTATTTTGTGTATGTCTATACTGTATTTACTCAAATAAAAGATGACCCTAATTATAAGATGACTCCCCCCCCCCACATAATTAGATTCTATATATAGAAAATGTATGCATTTGGTGTCATTTTCCAGGTATGAAACCTCCAATAATTAGGTTCGTCTTGAATTTGTTCCCTTTCTACTGCAACAGCACTGAAAATAAATCTGAGGGGCCAGGTAACCCTTTGCTGTCTGCTTCCCTTCTGCCCCCAGTTTCTTCCTTCAGCAGCCCCTTTCCCCCTCTGTGCTGTCAGGCCCTGTTCTCCCTGAGCACGGGGAAGCTCTAGGCAAATTTGAAAAAGCTGACCTGGGAAATACACGTCTGTGGCAATTTGCATCATTCAGGGTGAATTGAGTCTATGTGCGCTATATGCATTTTACCTTTGTTGAAACTGCTGCAAATTTTAATGTGGTTTCTCCTTAAACACACTTTCAAGTAGCACTTTAGTACCTGTTTAGCACATACTACAAACTATGCATGATATTAGTCCAAAGCCAAACAGCTCATGATTTACCATGTAGTTCAGCTAGGCCCCACCAGAGTGAACAGCATTTCAAGCCACAGTGACCCTACAGCTCAGCACAGCTGAAGATGTGTGTACACCAGATACCCTGCCATTGTGCTCATGAAGATACATAGGAA
>JAGPOW010002882.1:318347-348451 GCA_030014935.1 Caiman crocodilus
CTTGCTGAAGAGGAACTTAAACATGGCAAGGAAAGATGCTGTGCACGAGAGCCCAGAAAGGCAACATGAGGAGAGGCAGGGAGGTAGCTGGCAAATGTTACGGGTGGTCTTTTTGGTGGGGACATGGGTGCCTGGAATAAGCCAATGACAGAGGGGGAGGGAAGAGCAGGGCTACTGAAGGCAGTGACAAGACTGTAGAGGGGGATGACGGGCAGGGCAGTTAAATTTGGTGGTAGCCATTGTATGAGCCAATGGAGGACGATGAGGATGTTCAGAAACCTGGAGGAAAAGGTAATGTCTGACATTACCCAGGTGTGTAAATGTCAGTATTTCTGTAAGATGAGGAAAACCTTTTCCTTCGAGGTTCTTTTAGGTTTTCTTGCAGAATTGAAGTAGATGATGTTGATTACATGCATTTTTCTGTTGGTTGCAGAAGGATGTCCCAGACGGATTAAAGGAGCTGTCCGATGGCTCAGAAGAGAGCAGTGATGCACAGTCAGACTCCCAAAGCTCAGAGAACAGCAGTAGCAGCAGCAGCAGCAGTGATAATGGCAACAACAAAGATGGGAAGAAGAGCAGGTGGAAGAGAAAAGGTAATTTGCCCCTCTGGAGGTGATAGTTTTGACATGGCTTTGACCTGAAACTGTCTGTAAAGCATTGAGGCCATGTCTTGGATCCCCTGTAAATGCCCCTACTTCTCTCTGAACATGTTGGATAAAGGAATGATTCCTTCATGTTGCATCAGTGAGAGTGTTTCCTGGAAAGGTGTCTGCATTCGGCAGCCTCTTTATCTGGCAGTTCGGTATGACTCACAGGCCCACATGCTGTGCTGCAGGCAAAGACTCAGCAGACATATCTCTTCCCTTGTGCAGCCAAGCACCTACCTTGTTTCTCAGTCCCCACATGCTAGCAGACAGCCACGTTCAATTCTGGCCCCTTTGGGTGGCATAGGTAATTGTGATGCCTGGTGACTGCAGCAATGCATGAGTTTTGAGAAGCTTCCTTTACCTGAGCTTACAGACCCAGAAAGCATTTAACCTGATCCTCCACAAGCATTTCTCTGTCCTGGCACGTCCCAAGATACTGGGTTTGTCTTAAGCATGGGGATCCCAGTTTACGCTGTGTTCCGTTGTTCCGTATTCTCTTGCTGAATATTGATTTATGCTGAACTTCAGTAGAAGGTAGCGTTTGTCCTTCGGTTGTCTTTCCCTCTGTCTCAGTCTGAGAAGCCACCGAAGTGGATGCTGCTGCTTACAGAATAAACAAATCCTACAATCAATCAAGAGTAACTACAGTGGCTCAAAGGAGTGAAGTAGAGGAAGTAATAGGTTTCACTGTCATTTTTCTCTTAAGCCTACCCCTGCTATGGAGCTGCAGTTGTTCCTGATGGATGCTGAACCCTGCCGTCTTGTGGTTTCAGCAGCAGCAGAGCCTACAGCTGCTGCCTTTGAGAAATTGCAGCATTGATAAATTAGACCTCATTTTCTTCCTACCTTGATTCCAGCAACAGTTCAGTTGACCACTGTTGTTAAATTAAATGTTTTCCTTCGTAATGTGCTGTGTCAGTGTATATAAAAAATCAACTTTTAGGAATATGAAAACATACTATAGGTATCTCCTAAAAAAATATTTGCCTAGATGAGGTACAAGGCTGGTGGTTTTTTGTAACTATGAAACTTCTATTGAGTCTGATTTCATTGTCCTCTCTAAATGTCCTTAAAAATAAATGTTCCTCATCTCACTTTGGTATAAAACTCCCCACGAAACCTGTCTTCAAACCAGGCATGGCATGCTCTGTCCTTTCCCATTTGATGTTGTTACAGACCCATTATACACGGCTGTTGGTGTTAGTATCACCACAGCTATGCTGCCTGATTCAATCCCTTCATGCTATACTTTCTCCTTAATCCTGTAGTTAGAAAGAGTTGACTTCAAAGCTGCAGAACTTCCTGGCTGAAGTGGAAAGGTGTTTTAAATACAGAAGGATCTCTGTTGGAAACATCACACAAGATGGCTACCCTAACAGGTGGGGTTAGTTGTCTATTGAGTGTGAAAGTCTAAGTGGGTACACTCTCTTACTGTGTGTTACATATTTTCTAGCCCATGAGACCCCTGTTCTGACGCAGCACCGGCATGTACAAACACTGATGCTGACTGTGCCATGCAATGCAAATAACAATAAGAAACTGTTTCTCTTCCACTGTAAAGTCATCTCAACTATACATCCTCTCCTTCTGCACCGTCTCTTTCAGAAAGCTTTAAAAATAGGTAATGCTTCTGAGTCTGCTGATATTTCTGCCATGCTTCTGCAATCAGAGTGGTCCCCTTGTACATTTGAAGTCTAGCAACAGTAGTGATGAGTAAAATGGATGGTATATAGTATTGTGTGAATGCCCCACCCTTCTGCCATATCGGGACATACCCTTACTATTTTGTTTGTAGCAAGAACAAAAGATGTCCTTTTGCCTCGAGGTGGGAACAGTGCTGTTTCTCTTTCTCAGTAGACAATATCAGGGACAGGGTTATCTGGAACAGGGGTGGCCAGCCTGCAGCACAAGTGCCAGAAGTGGTGTGGGCAGCCTCTATGTGTAACACCTAGCAGATTGTGGAGGGAGCAGAAAGCAGAGTGGCAGCTTGGGCAGGAGAGGGGAATCAGAGTGGCACTTGGGGAGGGTGCAGGGCTAATTTGTAGAGGTGCACTGATACATCGGTCTGATATTGAATTGGCACCAGTATAAAGAAAATTGACTGTATCGGAAACCGGCCTGATGTGGCTGATGATTTGGCTGATAAATGCTTGTACATGCACGTAGCCACAACATAGCATGTAGGCAGCAAGGACCAAAGCTCGGCACTTTGGAGAGCTGTGTGCAGCTGGTAAGTCTGTTGTGGTGGAAGGGGAGGGAAGGGATATGGGGTGGCGGGGGCAGGTCAGGGTCCCCGCAGCACGGGAGGGAGTGGAGCAGGGGCTGGGGTAGGCATTGCCTAGCTGGAGCAGGGTGCGGGAGGGAGCCACAGTTCATCCAGAGGGTGCAGAGAAGTGGAGGGCAGCTTACGCCACACCCTGGAAGGGCAGAGGGGGGTGGCTGTGCCTCCAAATCTACAAGGGACAGGGTGGGGTGGGCTGTAGCTGCGGGCTGGGGCTGGGGCCGGGGCTGTGCCGGGCTCTTCCTGGCACATGAGGAGGGGAGAGTTGGCCCAGGCCTGCACTTGGGGTTGGTGGCAGCAGCTGGGGGGTGGGGGTGTCAGGGTGGCTATGGTGATTTTTGGGGTTGGCTGCAGACCTCCCCCATTGCTCCCCTCCCAACGCTGCCGCCGCCTGCCCTGAGTGCAGCCTGGCCCAGCTCACTCCAGGAGCAGCCTGGCACAGTCCTGGCCCCAGCCTGCAGCTGCAGCATGCCTGGCTCAACGCAGATCTGAGGGCACATGCCCCCATACCCTCCCGGGGTGTGTGCAGTGGCAGGAGCTGCCCCCCTGAGCCTCCCGGACGAGCCATGGCTCCATCCCCACTCCAGCTGGGCAGCGCCAGCCCCAGCTCCACTTCTCCCTCACCACAGGGGCCTTGGTCTGTGCCCCCCTGTGCCCCTTCCCTCCCCACTCCCCTTCCACCACAACAGACTTACCAGCTGCATGTAGCTCTTCAAACTGCCGGGCTTTGTATCGGAAATCAGATCGGTATTGGCCAATATGCCTCCTTTAAAATTGGCTATCAGTATTAGCTCCCAAAATCTCTATTGGTGAACCCCTACTAATTTGTGGCACTCCTTTCAAAAAGCTTGGAAGGGAGTTGCTCACTCTGGGTTTCTTCATTTCTGGCTTAGAAGATTCACTGTATTGTTTTGTCTGCCTCGATTTCCCCATCTCTACAATAGGATTAATGACAGCCTACCTCAGATTTGAGGAGTAACCCTTTAGACTGTTAAACTCTTTGGGGGCAAAGCCTGTTTCTGCTCCGTGTCTGTACAGCATTCTGCACATCCACAGTCTCTAGGCACATACACAGTGCAAACAGCAACAACAGTTAAGAGCTTTGAGCATACAAAGCACTATAAAATGCTGAAAATCGGCAGTGGTGAAAGGCCTTCTGTAGTGCAATTAAAGTTTTATAAATCCTAGCATCAGTAGAAATATTTTAGTTTAATATTTAAACAAGAACATTTCTCCACATTGGCTACATCTCCAGCATTGTGCCTGTATGTAGAAAGTGGACAGGGACAGTTTAAAACCTAGCATGCTGTGAAGAGTAATTCTTAGCATTTATATAGTATATTATACTGTGGCTCTGATGTCACAACATAGTATTTCACATTTTTATATTATGGTAGTGGCTAGAGCTCTCAGCCAGCTCCGTGCCCCTTTGTGGCAGTTGGTTACGAGCAGCTGGTAAATGACAGCCCCTGGCCTAAGGAATTTGCAGTCTAAAAGACCTAAGAAGTTTGGGGGTTGTGTGGGAGGGGAGGAGGGAATCGGTAGTAAAAGCCATGGGATATTTAATGCGAATGATCTGTGTATGCATTTCTTAGCCAGGCAGTGGCAGTGATCCACGCTGACCCCAGCCAGCCATGCGGGCCAGCTGGCCAAAGTGACAGAGAACCATGGAGTCTGTGCTTGTTGCTCCGGATCGCTACTTCCCAGCGTGCTTTATCCAAAGCTGCGAGACATGCGGAAAGAAAACTGATAGGATTTAGAAAAAATCATGTTTCAGGTTTAATAGCCTATGATGGTAACATAAGCAAGGATTTTTTTTTAAATAGCTTTTAACCTTTTTATACAGAATGTCATTGCTGGTTTCATTGCTGCTTGTATTTTTTTCCTCACCCATCTTATACGCAACTTTAGTTAAGACTCGTTTTCTCACGTATGCCATGCGATCTACCATGCATGACTGCGTTTGAGACCCCGGGAAATTTGGTGGCATATCTGCGTTCTGTTTGGTTTGTAAAAGTTGTTGCAGCCTTTGTTCCAGGCTTGTGGTTTCCTCAGTCGAGAGCTGATAGGCTGGGACATGCGCTGTGCGTGTTTAGAAGATGAAATGGTCAGCAAAGTTAACCAACCCAGACCAGCCTGTGGAAAAGCCACAGTGACTACACTTTCAGTATTAGTGCAGTGACTGGTGCTTTGCTAACCTTTGTTTGGCTCCTGTGGAATATATCCCGCTTTTTGAAGGATATAGTCTGGATCTTTGGCATAAGGGTAATGTCCGCATAGCTTTGAGTGTTTTGAGAATCATGGGAGCTTGTGTATTCAACAAAATACAATTTTGTGGCAAGTAGTTGTGATGAAATGTAGAGTGTTTGCTTCCTTTCAGCGTGATCCTGCTGCAAAGTGTGTGTTTGTGTGTGCGAGAGAGGGAGGGAGAGAAGGATTAGCTTCTTGTGGTTGCATCACAAGTCAGGAGAGGAGTAGCCCTCCCCTCGAGGAGCTTCCAGTCCGTGAGGAGTAGCGAGAAACGATGCAGCGTGGGTCAGGCAGCATCTTCCTTTCATCTCCCACTGGTGTTTGCCCCACAGCTGTTCCCTTGAGCAAAGTCCTTTGTAGTGGGAACATCCTTGTCTCTTCCCCGACGTGCAGGTCAGTGTAAACCTGTGTGCGCACCGGAGATCCTGGACGTTCCAGTGACAATCTTTTTGTTGCAGCATGTAGTGGGAATGGACCATAAGCGTGGCTGTGCACGCTCAGCGTGTCCACCGTTTTGAATGTGCTGCGAGTGTTGCTGTCTGGATTCTGCCTCAGGCTGTCTGGGATTCACAGACTTGAGGTCCCTGCACCTAGTCCTGTGAAGGGCCTGCTCTATTAAGCATTTTCCAGGTATGCCTGAAAACAGGAGGACAACAACAGTCCAGCCACCTTTTTTGCCTGGTTGTGTAGGAATTAGGGCACTGGTCCAAGAAGGTGGCAGTCCAGGTTCTGGGCCCTCCCCAGCTGCGTGGTGGATTGGATCCGTATCTCCCACTTCCAGATAAAGTGACCTGCTCACCAAGGCATGGGTTGGACTAGGCTAGAGGCCCTCTCTTCCTCTCCTGTTTAACCTGACTCACTGGGCAGCCATGGGTGCAAGGTTCATGGGGCCCAAAGAAGAGCAGCCAGCAAGAGGGAGCTTGGCTCTGTACCCAGTGAGAAGAGTATTCCTTGGCATAAGGGATTCCCCTGGCATTCTGGATTCTCTGGGTGCTTACCCTTTTTGCATTAAAGCCTATCAAGTCAATTCCTGATCAACATTAGGAGCAGGAGCCAGAAACCAGGGATGACTGTGCCCAAGGGAGTGCTTGCTTCACGCTTCAGCAGGAGGCAGATGGAAGAGGCATCACCCAGGCCCTGAAAAGCGTGGAATGTGGAGTCATGAAGACATGCCGTATCCAACTCACGGCCTGCAGACCACATCCAGCCTGCAGAGTCCTGTCGTCCAGCCCCTTGTGCTGGCCCTGGGTTTGAACTGACCGCCCTACCGGCTGGGCTGCACTACTGCAGAGGAGGGCCTGGGACTCTAAGCTGCGTAGGAGACAACAGTGTGCCCTTGCTGCAAAAACAGCCAACAGCGTCCTAGGTTGTCTTGATAGAAAATTTAGGTTGGAAATTAGGAAGAATTTACTGACTCTGAGGGTGGTCAAGCATTGGAACAGGCTCCTTAGAGTCGTTGTGAAATCTCCATCCCTGGAAATGTTCAAGAGAAGGTTGAACAGACATTGGCTGGAGTGGTTTAGTCAGGGAGCTGGGCTCGATGTCCCTTCCAGTCCTACTTTCCCATGATCTACTGTGGCCGTCCTTGTACGTTATGCAGAAAGTGCGGACAGAGTTCATGTTTGCACTGGTGCAGTGGACTTCTACACTGATGGAAAATGGAAACGCCTAACCTGGTATGACTTGAACCTGGTGTAGAAGTATCCCCGACGAGACATGGGCAGAAATGCTAGCTGTGTTAATTTATGCTAGGCTCAGGTCCATCTCTCCACAGTTTATACCACAGTAACCATCGCAGTAGCCCTCTGCATAGATAGCCATTCCAGGATAGCTGCGTGTCTGTCCTCGATTTTGATGTAATTTATATCAGTGTACGAAATGATATAATGATCTCAGTGGATGAATGCTCATGTTATCTGCCCGGGCCTGGAGTCACTGAGGAGGTGACTCAGGGCAGGATACTCATACTGTTCTGAGTGGAAAATCCAGTGCAAGAGGCAGTTAATGACTTCTTCCCCCATCAGCTCCCCTAAGCAGTGTGTACCTCCAGTAGATCTGTTGTTTCTTGTTCCTTTAGAGGACACCAGATAAATCTGCAGAGAAGTATAGAATATACAATGTATTTGGCTTCTGGTGTTAAGGGAACTAAAGTGAAACCTTGTCTTCCTGCCTCTAAAATCAGATTCTCAATATCTGCTGCATTTGCGGTCTAAAAAGAGGCTTTGTTTTCTCCCAGACACTAATAAATGTAGGCCGCCTTCAACATCCACATCTCAAGGGTAGCTGGACAGGGAAATGCCGTCTCAGCCTCGAGTAAGATTGCTTCCTTACTCAGTTTCCTTTTGACTTGCAGCAGGGTCTATAAGGCTTATCTTGTAAGAAGTCCTTACACGGTATTCAGGATGTGCTAGTACTTCATCTAACCGTACCCTCAGCCTCCTGATCCAAACTGGAGCTGGGCTTTTATTATTTTTTCCCCAGTTTTTACTTGGATCTGGCCTGCTTGCCTTTGCAGTTGCCAGACTCCAGCCATAGGATGCCATTTGGAATAAAGTAGCTTCCCAATGTGGGAGCACTTCTTAGCGCTGCAACCCCAAACCTAAACTTAGTGGAAGGTAGCAGATACTTTTCAAAGCAAAATGGAGAGCATGGGCAGTGCTCCTGGGCTTCTGACATGGTTAAAAAACAGTGAAGAAGTTGTGTGTGTAGGGCAGTGGTTTTTATCTGCAGGACTCGATTGTTATGAAATGGCTTCTCTCTTGCAGACAGCTGCTGTCTGGTATGAAACGTCTCTGTCTGTCCCACAAAACTGAACCTGTGGTGCATATGTTGAAACAGGGATTTTTAACCATTTCTATCTTAAGAACTCACAGCAGAATGTTTCCTTCTTGTTCCAGAGCTCTTGAATCTTTTCTGTTTCTTGGTAAAGCTCTGCACTTAAACAGAGCAGCATTTTGATTGAAATACTGTGACTTCAAAAACTTAACCCCACTGTTGCTTCATAGCTGATATTCTGAGTATGTTAACCATCCTGTACTGAGGGATCTTTGGTAGGTCTTTGTATGTCTAACACAGTGCATGACCCCGCAGACCCCCACCCCCTGCATGCCGGATCCAGTGCCTGCTCTGGTTGGGCTGGGACTGTGCCACTCGCTATATCTTCTCCAGGACCCGCACTGCGTACAGTGCCTGCCCTGGACTGGCTGGAGCAGGTGCCATGTGCACTTTGTGTCCTGGACCCAGCCCTGTATGGGTGCTGTGGGCAGCATGGTTCCTGGAGTGGGCACTAGAAGCAGCACATGTCTCGAGCTCCGTGTGCAGGGCTAGTCTGGCCTGTGCCATGTACGGGTCTGCTCGAGACCCAGGGCCAGCACTGAAGGCCAGGTGTTGTGGCTCTGTGGCTGCAGAGAGGTATAGAATATACAGTTTATTTGGCTTCTGGTGTTAAGGGAACTAAAGTGAAACCTTGTCTTCCTGCTTCTAAAATCAGATTCTCAACATCTGCTGCATCTGGCCCACAGGCTGTATCTTTGACGCTGCTGGTGTGAGTAGATCTGAAATCCATAGGGCTCTGTTTTCAAAGCAAAGTGGTAGACCAATTTTTGTGCACACGCACAAGCAGCCTGCCTGCCTGTGAAATGTGCACTGGGGAAGACAACAACGATGGCTTATTTTCAACCCCTGCATTTCAGAGATCTGCATATTAGCATTCCCACTGACACCTCCAGTAATGCTGCTGGGTCTGCCACTCCACAGGTTACCTCTTCGAGACTGCTAGGTCGACTGTAAAACTTTGGCTAATATCTCAAATTGTTGCTACCCCCGGTTCATCTTCAGAGATGGTGACAAGAAGGCTGGGAGTGGAGTCCTACTTTAAACAAGGTTCCAGGCATGTATTGGTATTGGGCACCATCTCATAACCTTGCCCAAAGTAGCCCTACACCTGATGATCCGCGTAATTGGGATCCTTCCATTGCTGCCACAATGTAGGAGATCAGGATCTGGAAAAGAGCTGAGATCTTCAGCCCCGGGGAGAGTGGCAGAATGTGCTTGTGGCAGACATTGCCTGTTGGTGCAGTCCTGGGGCCTGCGGAACAGAGCTGGTGGAGGAGATGTTTTAATCTGCTGCCTTTTCCTCAAATGTCTTATCATTTTGTTTTTTTCCCCTTAGCAGTTACTCTGCAAATAATTGGCCAAGTGGGAGATCAGGGCAAGTGTGCATGTGGCAGAGAGATCTCTTTCCTCGTTATCGGTATCATTCTTCAGATAATCAGGGTATAAACACCTTAGAGGACAGCAAGGTGATAAAAACCAGCCAGATGGAATTGTCAAGAAGAAATTATGTTGAACCAATCTAATTTCCTTCTCTGACAGAAATCTGGCCTAGCAGATAGGAGACGGCAGTGGAAGTGATACATCTTGGCTTCTAGTATGGCTTTTGCCACAGTCCCACATGACATCTGCATCAGCAAAGTGGGGGGATACGGTTTAGATGAAATCATCCTCAAGTGGCTGAAAAACTGGGTCACTGAAGGAGTTTCCAGTGGGTCCTGGGCCAGGTTCTGCTCCACGTGATTAATGCTCTAACAGGTAAAGGGCTCTTTCAGAGAGACTCGTGTGCGATTCCTCTCCACTTCAGAGACGATGCTTACATATTTGAGGAAAACTTTAAGGATAGTGAAACGCTGAAACAGGCTACCTGGGGAGGTGGTGGACTCTCCTCTGTGGAGGGGTTGACAGCAGGTTAAACGGCCGTGGCTGCCTCCATGCAGGGGGGTGGACTAGATGAGGTCCCTTTTGAAGTCCCTTCTAGCCGTGCATTGATTGCAGTGGTTCTTTCCTGTCACTCAGGGTTCTCTTGTAGATCCGTGTAGGCCTCTGTTTGATGGGTCATTGGGGTTTTTATTTTGTTTGTGTGACCAAAAGTAGCCAGACAGGCGGGCAGCTGGTAAAAGTCCCTATGACTTCCTAAAGCACAATGCTCCTAAGAGAACAGAGAGGTGATCAACTGTGTCCTGGAAACAGAGGTGTCAGACTAGCTCTAGTAGACAAGTACCCTGTTCTGGCCTCGCTTCTGCAGACGGTTGTCTTGCTTCATCCTGCCCAGATGCGGTTCTGGGGTTCAGTTTCACAGACCAAGGACAACCAGACATAGCAGTTCAGGCTTTCCCTCCAGTGTGCACTCACACAGGCATGTACAGAGTGTGTAGCATCTGCAGAACTGATTTTCAGCGCCCACTTGTCTGGGGAGCCCACATAGCCTGAGTATTGTGTGTGAAGTCTGGTGGGAGCCACCAGTCCCGGCTAGGTCGGCAGTCGGAATGGGGACCAGTGCGTTTGGGGAAAGAAAGGGAGGCAGAGGAAAGAGGTGGCCCAAAGCATGTATTAGGTTTCTCAAGGTGTCTCGGTCCCTGCTGAGGGGCTTGACGTAATGCTGCCAGTTGATGTTATAGGAACTCTCCCGGGGCTCCTCTGCGAATTTTCTTATATTGCATATGTGACTTTTTGTTCTGTATGTTCAGCTGTTCAATTTTACTCTTTGTTTGGTAGTGTTTCTTTAATTTTCCAGGGATACCGAGCTATAGGAGACTTAGCGTGGAAATAAGAAACCTCTCAGGCCTTCAGACAAAATAAAAAAGCAAAGAAGGGCACAAGTCCTCCCCCTGTTTTTTTCTCATTGCACCTTTCAGGGCGCAGCCACAGCTGAGTACCAGCTAACAAAGCATCACAGAACTGGCTGCAAGCTCCTTAGACAGCTGCCTTCAACAGGAATAATGGAAGTATTTGTTTCTTACTGACTGGCCCGTGAATGAAGAACTTTTGAAGAAATTGGATTGTGTATGACCACAGCAGTTTCACAGACTTCTCCAATATCTGCTTTCCCCTCCAAAGTGTACAGCCTCTGCAGACTGAAGCAGTGATTGGGAAATGCATGAAGCAATCCTGAAGAGGCTTCTGTGAGCTGGCAGTGACTGATGGGGTCAAGCACCTAGATCAAGTAAATGCATGCAGTGATAAGTGGTTTATGGTCACATGGATGTAGATAATTGTTGGTATCACATACCCAAAGGCCTCTGGGTGCCTTAAATGTAAATCAAAAGGACTGCAAGGTTGATGGTAAAGATAGGCATCCAGAGAGCCTGATAGAAGGAGCGAGTGGGGAATCACCCTTGCCTGATGCCCACAAACAGTGTATGAAGTCTCCAGTGATGCTGTTGGTGCCTGATACCACCAAGCAGAATCCCAGCATCATGTGCCCACAGTGCAAAAGGCCTTGCCTCCTGTCCTGGGTATGACTCGCAGTGCCTGGCACTGCAGTCCCTCCCACGTCCATCTGCCTTTGTGACGGATACAGTTAGCGCAGCGATCGTGACTCTCCCCTGGAAGGGCAGTGCATGTGGCATGAGGCTCCAGACCCTTCTTGTTGTCCCCCACTGAGTTTACTTAGATGCAATCCAGAGATCTTGGACTAAGCATCTGGCATACGATGTGTCAGCGCTAGGAATCAAACCCCAGCAGTGCTAGGCGGCTTGCTCATCTCTGTGCCTTGTTTCCCCTTTATCTTAATTAGTTATATTTATTACAGTAGTGCTTACTGGGCAACCAGGAATGGGGCTTCATTGTGCCAGATCCTAATTATGCCAAGTCCCTGTGCTAAAGAGCTTGCCATCTACGTAGATGAGACAGTGTAGTGGGAAAGAGAGCATACACCAACAGAAGGTGGTAGCAGGCATCACAATAGTGCTGCAACTTTAGTGATGCTAAAGGCAGAGAAAGGGGAAGGCAAGTGAAGTAAGGTGGGAAAAGCCAGGGAAGTAAAGAGTAAGAAGGGCAGGTGTGTAATGAGACTGGGTTGAAAGGGCTGGAGGAAGCAGCCAATCGGCTTGTAGCTATGGAGATTTCTCTGGATGCCCAAAAGTCCCTATTTTGGCCCTGTCTGTAGCTGTTCTGACTAGCTGGACTCTGGCTGGTTCCTCTCTGCCCGCTGGGCCGTGGGCACCACTTGGGTCCTGCCCAGGTTTCCGAAACAGGGATGATTATCTGCATTTGCCAGGTTAGTGTTGCAAAGCACTACGGCTGAGATGTGCCAGATACTCAGAGTGGTTTTCGCAAGAATTGCTCTCTCGCATTGTTCTTGCTGTTTGGTTTTAAGTGTTAAAGGTTATCAAGCACTGCATGGAAAAGCAGCATTCCCCTTTGTCCAAATGACTGTGTAAGATGAATTTATAGTGACCTGAGAAATAGTGATTGGGGGCTGGTGCCTACAAATAATACTTAACCCATTTCATTCTCTCGTTTTTCCTTTCCAATGTGCTGCACAAGCAGTAGTGTCTTCAGCCCATCACCCGTGGGAGGTGTAGCATTCTTGTGCTGTACCATGAGTCAGTTTGACAGCAGTCGTATCTGGCCAGTCACCACCACGCAGGAGGAGAAGCTGATGTTAAGCAAAAAAGGTCGGGGGGGTAGACGGATCAGTCCAAGGCAAGTCACCACGCTGGAGTTTTCAAGTCCCTTCAAGAATCAGACCTATCGTTCAGGGGCACGGCTGCCTTTTTTCTTCTTTCTCTCAAGGTTGATTGAAATGTGCCTGCTTCTGTGCCCACGCTGACGAAGAATATTACTAACAGAGCAGCGAGAAGAACAGGATTGCCTGTAGGCTGGGGGCTTGTGGGGCTTCAGCACTTTTGGGGTTCTGATGGATGGGCAGGCATTTGGGAGATCGCTGCAGTCCAACCAGCAGCCAAGCACAAACTGGGCAGTGCCCTGCCATGCTTGGCCTCAAGCTTGTCTGTGTCTCCTAGCACTGCAGCTCAGCTGGTAACGGAGGCCAGCCCTGGCATCTATAGCAGTAGCTCCTACACCAGCTCAGAGCCCAGGCAAGAACGCTTGGTAGCTGGACTTGTCCTCCCTGCACAAGCGCTTCCAGCATTGCTGCTATCAGCAGCATGCAGCTGGCAGTAGAGTAGCAGTGAAAGAAGTTAAGCAAAGCTGGCAAAGAGGTGCTTTTTTCTTTTGTATTTGCTAGTGCTTTTCTAAGTCACCTCCATGATACAGCCTCCATCCCTGGAGGGAGGATTCCACAAACTAAAAGATTTAATTGCTGAAGCCAGAAGGCTGTGAAGATCCTGAAGGGTCTAAGACCCATGGGTGACAAAATAAATAATCAGTCCCAGTTACATCACTGTGTGCCACTCCATATAATTCTTCTCCCTCCTGGATTTTAACATCCTTCAATTGCTTGTAAACTGTTATTCTTCCTAGATACTTGGCCTAGTTCATTTAGCTAATTTAATCATTCCTCAACAGTAAATGCCTCCAAATGCGATATCTGTTCCTCTTCTCTGAATTCACTATATAAAAGAAAAAGAATTTATTGGATTACAGTTGCCATTAAAGGGAAAGGACTGGAACAGACTTTATTTGAAGTGGATTTGCTTAATTTATTCCTTCAGAAGAGAGGGCCACGGATCAAAGAACAACAAGAAGAGATTTCTCTTGTGTTAGGAACAGCAACGATTTGACGGTACTTTTTTTTTCTTTTTGCCTATGGACAAAAGAAGTCTTAAACTACTGGGCAGTGGACTTCATGGCTTTTGAAAACCGTGTCGGGTTCTAAATTGTTGACACTGCCCATGTGAGGTATTAAAAATCATAACTCCAGCTATATGTCGTAGTCAAATGATTTTGAAAATGTATTCCTCCTCTGATTACCTGCCAAGTCCCGAGTCCAGGATTCATTGTTTCCCCCGTGAGAGCTGATGAGATCAGGGATGCCTGGCGCAATGGAGGAAACTGCTCTCGTCTCTGTTTTAGGTATTTGATGTCATCAGCTGAGGCAGAGGAAATATGGAATTCTGAATTTGGGGCTTGGTAGGTGAGTAAAGGAGGAACTGATTTTTAGACACAATAAAGCCACCTGTTTCTCTCATCTCGGGTATCTAATGTTATGACATCCATGCGCTTCAGTTACACAGATTAAAACAGCAGTTGTGTGTGCTGTTTGCCAGCATAGCAAGAAACAAAGGCTGAGGCTGAACAGATGAACTTGACTCGCTGTATACTGGAAAAGTAGTAGGGTCAGGCTCTGTCTGGTTCCCAGAGGAAGCAAACAGGGAAAAACAGGCCTCCTCGAGCAAAATGCTGGTGCTGGACCTGTGGTTTGCCGCGTAGGTTGCAGCAGCTGATTTGTAACAGCTGTGATGTGGCAGGAGGCAAGAGGTGTGTTTCCCAAGTACCTGGGATGAAACCCCTGCCCAGCTGAAAACAACAGGTGTTTATCATTACTTCAGTGGTCAGGAACTCACTCTTGGGTCTTAGACCCTTCAGAGTCTTCACAGCCCTCTGGCTTCAGTGTCTCGACTGAAGCACATGTATCGGGTGATGGATGATTATACATGATGTACTGCAGATTGCATAATATAGTCTGCAGTAATTAAACCTCATATCTACCTGAAGAGATGGGCTAGTTTAATTTTCCCATTGAGTACATGGCAAATCACTGTCAAAAGTGTAGGTCTGGTGCATGGGAGTCCTGTCTGCCAGTCGCCTGCTCTAATCGCTGGCTCTGCTTTATAACTGACTGACAGGAGAGATGCTGGTGTGGTTCGAGTAGGGCACAGAGAATTGGGGCTTGTGAGATCACGTCTGGGGCAAGTCACTGAGGCTGGGACTTTCAATTCCGAATGCAGCAGTTTGAGTATTTGACCCTTGACAGAGGTGTGTTTTGCAGAGGCACCGAGCACCTCCAGGTCTCCGTGAAGCCAGGTGGAGTTGTGGGTTCTTGGCACCTTTAAAAAATTGCAGGTGAGCAAACAGTCAGCAGCGCTGTGTTGTAGGCATGAGCACTAGTGAAATGTGGCTCAGGCGCTGGTCAGTCTATGCAGCCTATGGTGGGCAGAGGATAAGTCCAGGAGTAAGTTAGGGTTTAATTTTGGACCTGTGTGCATAAATTTTGTGATATTGGGTAATTTCACCTGCATGCGCTAGCAGAAGAGCTTGTCGTGTTTTACTAGAAAGGGCATGCAGCTTTAATGGGGATTCTAGCTTGTAATAAAAAGGTAGTTTCCTAATCCTGGCTTCGTGAGGCACAAAGGAGCTGCACGCACATTGCAAGCAGCAAACAAAACCCTGTGAAAGATATGCACAGGTAATGAAGCTATATGCTGTGCAAGTAACCAGTTACCATCATCCAGACCAAAGCAGGAAATCAGCCAGCAGTGCAAATGCAACCTGCAACGAGAAATCCAATTTCTATCCCATCATAGTGCTGTAGCAAAGATGATAGTTCGGCTTCAGTGTGTGAGGGCAGACGGCAGTAGGGAGTGCACTGCAGGAATCCAATTAAATCAAACCATACGCAGATCACTGAGCGAGTGGCTTGAGTCTACTTAGGTCTTCAATTAAAATAAGAGTTTCTATGCTTGACAGGAACAGGAAGGCTGGCTGCTGCAGCTAGCAGGTATCTAATTAACTTGATTGACTTGATGGTGATTGCTAGCCCCACAAAAAGGGGGGTTCATTTGCTCACTTGGGTTGCGGCAGTAACTTGCCTGGGGTCCTAGAACTGTACTTAGCAGCTGTAACACAGAGCTGGCGGTGTCTGGTGATACAGGGAGGATTACTGTATGCTGGGACCTGTAGTGTCTGCAGTTGTGTTGTACAGATGATGGGTTCTCCCTGCCTGTCTGTGGAGCAATTTGGGCCCCCCGATCTGGTGTGCGTCCTGCAGCTGGTAGGTGGAGCTCTGACACTGAGCACCCGTCCAGATGGGATCTTTCTTTTGAACAGTGTTCCAGCCCAACAAGATCAGCTGAGCTGATGAATCTGGGAAAGCCTGTGAAATTAATTCACTTGTTTTCAAAGCACTTCAGCATCCTTTGAGAAAAGGTACATGTACATGCAGGCTGAGTATTCCTGTTCTCTCACCTGATGATGAAAATGAATAGCCTGTTTTCCTTGTGCGGTCCCACCGGCAGGCTACGTAAACTTCCCTACTCAAACCTATGTGTGTGGCTTCTGAATTGACCTACAAATCTGAGACTGCGTGGTGAGACTTTATGGTCACTTTGGAGTTGGTGGAGGAAGAAGGCTATACTCTTTTTGGGCAGCATCTGGATGAGTGAGGACAGGAAGGTAGCCTGGGGTCTTATGAGAGGTCTGTGGCCTTCCCTTTCTCTTGACCTGAAGAGGCTGTTCTTGTATTAACATATGGACAGCTTTGAATTTTGCTTGGAAATGACCCTGTTTACTTGAGTCAAAGACAAGGTGTTATCTTCATTTAACATGGGCGGGGGTGAAGCCCTTTGTCCTGGATTACAGTATGAGTAAGTGGCTGCGGCAGCGCCGACTCCGGTGCCATCCTGGGGCCAGGGTCAGAGCTGGGGCTGCACCCCTACCCCCACCACTTCCCCCAACATGGCTATGGTCCCCCTTCAGCCTGGGAGGCAGAGCACACAGTTGCTCCAGCCCCTGCCCAGCCACACAGCAGTGGCAATGTTGGCAGGAGCTCCAGCCCCAGGTCTGGCTCTAGGGCATGGCCAGAGCTGCTGGAGCTGCAACAGCTGCTGCATGACCAAGCTGGGGACCGAGCAGCCATTTGCTCCATGCCCTCGGCTGGAACAGCAGGAGCGTAAGGGGGCAGCAAGCAGCACGGGGGAGCCGCTGGCAGGGAGAGCTGGCACTAGGTGGCCACGCAGGGGGGCAAAGTGGTGGAGGGGGGCGGGCAGCAGGGCACAAGCCGCTTGATTTTCCCCCCTTCCCCACCCTGCTGTCTGCTCCCCCCACTGCTCACCCACTGCAGCTGTAGGGAGAGAGAGGACTTAAGGTAACCCTCCAATAATTAGATTGTAGACATGGAAGTGTATAACAGATTTCTAATCTGTAATAATGGTTTATAGTATATATCATTTATCATATATAATACATTCAGGGCCATTGTGTTTTTGGCTCAATACGGTAACTGATTTTCTCTGGACAGGAGTGGGAGTCCAAGCCTTGCCCGCTGAGGGTGGCGCTGGGGGCAGCAGTTGATGAGTCTGGCACTGAGTCTCGAGGCTGACGCGTTAGCATCCCGCTGGCAAACTCGGTCTCTTCTGATGATACTCCTCCTCCTCCACTGAGCATTGGACACCAAAATGTACAGTGGTGACATGAGCTTGTGCTTGTGGGAGAATGCAAGAACTGACTTAAGTGGTACTTGGACCTTCTGCTGTCCCCTTGGACGGGGGGATTGTGGGTGGATGATTAGGAAGCACTGTCTAACCGAGGGGATGAAACACTGCGAGAGATGCCTGGAGAGGCTGAGGAGTTTCTGCCCTTGATACTCTTTGCTTGCAGGCTAGACGAACACTTGGCTGGTGCAGACAGGGCTGATCCTGCCTTGAGCAGGGGATTTGGCTGGATCAGCGATTCTCCAGCAGGACGGGGTGCTGCGAGACCCTTTGCAGGGTGCCGGGAGTGTGAGGAGCTGAGCACAGGCTCAAAGCCCATCCCTGCCTGCCGGTGCCCAGCCCCTCTGCAGGGAGGTGAGCACTGCAGGAAACACGCTGGTTTTTTTAAGGAGCTGCTGCTCACTCCACCAAAGTTATGGGGGTGTCGAGTTTAACAGGGGAGACCTTGGGACTCAAAAGCTTGAGAGCCCCTGGGCTGGATGGGCCCTGCCAGCCCTGTCCGGGATTGTGTGTGCTCTTGAATGTGATCATTTGGCACCCTGCTGTGTCAGTAATAATCTGTAGGAAGTTAACAACCACACCAGGGGTTTTCCCTCCCTACTTTTTACTCTGCTGGTTGTTTAGGTAGTTTTTAGGTCACAGAGCTTATACTTCCTCTCATTATTACTCTTCTTTTATTGTTTTTCATGTTGCTGTGCCTCAAGGCTAGGGCTTACAGAACCACCTGTCAGAGAGCCCCTTTCCTTTCCCAGCACCGCCGTTTGGGGGGCCCTGCCGGACGCAGCGTGCAGTTTCGGGGGCTCCAGCCAGATAAGATCACTTGTCTGCAGTTAGGTGGTTTGGACGTGCTGCAGTGTGTGTGCCTGTTGCTCTGAAGCTCGTGGGCTTGCATTGCTCTTGTGTTCTCGCTGGCAGGCGTGTTCCTGGACAGACCTGCGGTCAGGGGGGGAGGAGGGAGCACTTCACACACAGTTACATTCAAAGAGAAAAAGACTTCATAACCTGCTGAGAGGTTATGTTTGGTAACTCGATCAGATAAACTGTCGCCCTGCTGATGTTCATGCTGCATAGAGAGTGTCATAAAAATTCAGATTTAAACCGCTTTCTATCTACCGTGGGATATTTTACAGACCATGTCTGCCCCATTGTATCTGCGCACTTTTGGAAATGCAGCAGCAGATGATGTGGAAATTACATGCAAGAAAAGCAAAGCTATTCTGGCCTCACCTTCCACAGACACCAATGTTGCAGTGCTTTCCTGTGCTAGAGGCAGGATAAGACCAAAGAAGCGGTGCTAGGGCACAGGACTGACGTTGTCCTGCGCTGTCGGCAAGGCTGGGGCGGATCCCGCAGTAGAGCAGCCTGTACTAAAAAGGATGGTGGTTAAAAGTTTCATTTTTAAAATTGCATGTACATGTGTGTGTCGTCCCCCAGCTTCCCCACAAGAGGAACCTTTATGATATTTGCAGCTCTTTCATGCTCAGTATGTAGCACAGTGGACTGCAAGTTGGGCGTCTCTTCCTACCTCTGTCCCTGGGACTTTAAGCTCGTGATTTCTTTCTGCAGTGCTTCACCTTATCCCTTGAAAAACGAAGAAAATGCTTTGCTCTCAGAGTAGCTGTGAGGCTCAATGAATGTTTGCGAAGGGCTATGTAACACTGCAGGAAGAAACATCTCCAAATCCCAGTGTTTGCTGAGCTGCTCTCGATAATCTGTTCTCCTGTAGATCACAGAACTATCGGTTAATAATCAGTCTGGGTACACTTCTGTCGTGTTGCCTGTGGCTGCAGGTGGCCCTTGCCGCAGATAGCCTGCAGTCTGAGAGATGGGGAGGCAGGCTGCAGAGCCCGCAGGCAGGAGGAGGTTTTGCTCTAGTTTTCTAGGACTGAGCCCACTTCTCGCAGCTCTCAGACACCTTGCCTTTGATCTGCCGGTGGTGTTTTGCCATTACCAGGTGCCAATAAAAACCTAAGTGTGAAATATCTAACTGAAGTCAAAAGTACAAGCAGCTTCTCCTTCCTCCGTGTCCTGCCCCCAGCCCTGGTTCCTGGTGAGTGCTCTGCAACCAGCAGTGTCTGAAAGGGGGAAGTAGACGCACGTGGATGTGGACCCTGCAGTGCCTCGTACCCGTTCAAGTGCGTCTTGGGGAATGCAGCAGTGCCCTGTGGAGGTGGCAGGGAGGGAGAAGACTGCCTTATCTGTAGATGGGCTTGTCTGCTCTGCTTAGCAAGCACCTTAAACGCTCCTAAAAAACCGTCCAGGGGTGCAGGTTGGGAGTATCCGCTCTGGAACGAGTGACTCCGTCTGCCCCAGCGCCCGCCCCGTGCTCTGGGCTTCAGTACGAAAGCGCAAGCTTCCTTTCCTCCTCAGACATCCAGTTGCTTCAATTCGGGGGTTGTCAGGTGAAATAGCAGGAGCTGGCCTTCTTTCATCCCCGTGGTATTTAAGACACCCTTAAATTGCATGTTATCTGGGTGGGGGACCAGCACTGCTTACCACTTATTTTCTTGCAAGCCTTGGTGGAGCCAGGCTTCGTGTTGGGAGAACTCAGAATTGAAGCAGGATCTGCCACATGAGTGCAAACTGGCTTAGACACTGAGCAGAGGAGCTGGGGACTTTTCACTTCTTACTGCCGCAGAGGCTTTGACGTGACTCCGAAATTTTGCAATTTAGCTTAACACGACATTATTTTTGCTCATATACTTATAAAACAGGAAGCAAGTTCAGATAACATCAGCAGCCACTTCCTTATATGTACAAAAATAAAGAGCTCTGACAGCAGCAAAACTGACACTTTGATTTTGAAACGGATAGAAGCACAGCATCTGTAGACCCACATGGGCACTGCACCGAGCCAATCAGGAGCACCGGGGAGAAAATTTAAAAACAAACCTCATACATTGCAAACCATACATCTGTGTGAGCTCGAGGGCGGGTGTAAGCGAGCAGCATTGATTGCAAACCTTCCCAAGGAGAGACAATGATCAGGGATCAGCTTTACGAAATTCCTTTCCGAGGTAAGAAGTTGCTGGAGCAGGCAGCTGCCGAGAGACTCGTGGTGGTGGGGGCGGGCTGGAGGGCTCGGCTCCTCGAGTCTGCTAGTGTAGTGAGAGGCTGGGTCGACTCTCTTCCTTCGGCCTGCCAGACTTTCTTCCTTTTGATTCAGCGATCACAAGGGAAGGTTTTCTGGACACAAGCCACTGTTTGTCGGCGGGCATTTCCAAGCCAGTGTGTTTTGAAGCACCCTGGAACTTGCGCTTTGAAAGTTTCATTTCCAGATACGCTTGCTGCCATTTCACGGTCATGTCTTTGCAGCAGGGAACTTGCGAGCAATGGGCTCCACACGACTTTGTCCTAGCCGCTCGCTGCTCAGCGTTACAAGAGATGTTTGTACCTAGTTTGTTGTTCTAGGGTCCCTTGAGCACTGGTTTCCTGGGAAAGGCTGTGATTAACTTGTCTGGGAAGGAAAAGCTGGTTTTACTCGTGCTGGTAAAACGGCAGTTGGCTTTTCAGGGTAGAGTTGGACCCAGAAAGCAGCAACAGGGCGGCGGGGGAGGATCTTTGTAAGCTGCTGTAAGGAAGTGAAAGGCAACTGGTTCTAGCATGGGACCGTCCGCACTTCCATGTCTCGGAGCAGCCGAAGCACTTCTCTTTTGTTGCGTTTCTGAGATTTCAGATGCCCTTGGCTGACCCTGCCGAATCAGCAGGGTGTGGAAAGGGAAAGCCCTTCTCTGTGTCTGTAAACCGTTGCTCTTTCTGCGTGCCCGTGCGATCACATGGCCTTCAAATCCTCCGTGGCAGCGTGCAGAACGAATACAGCTCGAGTCAGAAACTGCCTGAGGCTTAATGTGAACTTAAACAGACCAGGCAAGCTGTGTTTGTGGTTAGACTTCGCAGAAGTGGTTTTTCTAATCACGCCTCAGGCACTCTGGGTGCCGGCATGGCTGCAGTAAGTCGGCATAGGACCGAGTGGGGACGGGGCCACAGGTGGCTTAACGGTTACAACAGTCTGCGCTGGGGTCGAGACCCGCGCAGCTTGCGTGCATAGACACGTCAGGCAGGAGCTGTTTGTACTCAGCCCCTGTCCCCGTCGAGTGGGCATGAGTCCCTTTAGAGAGAAAACATTGGCCCAGATAGGTCCAGATGGCCTGGCGTCCTGCGTGACGAGGCCTACAAGGATCACTTCAGTCACGCGCCCAGTTGACCGGGACAGGGGTGTGCACGGTGCCTGCCAGGGGCTCCAAGCTGCTGTTTGAGCTGAAGCAGGAGGGTGCAGGCTGGGATAGCGGCTGTCACAGGTCTAGTGCTCCTTGGCGAGCAGGCTCCAGAGTGACTTCGCCCTTCAGCAGAGGTCGCACGAGCTGGCATTGCCGGCCCAGGAGCAGAGCAGAGGCACACGCCAATACCCCCACCCCGGCCAAAGAGTGAGTCAGAGTTTTTCCGCTGGACGCTGTCCTGTTGGATCGTGTCGATTCATTGAAAGCAAAGCATAACGCGGAAAGCGTTGCTTTTGAGTAATCTTAATTTATACATGAAAAAGATGGTGAGGCTGAAATGGAACATGGAAATACTGTGTCTTGAAAATCTTTGCTCCCAGTTTTTAATCCATGTTATTTTGTGTGCTTGTTTCAAAACTGCCCCAAACCCCCAAACTTCTACGTTCTGGTTACTGCGAACTACACGCCTGAAAAACTGGACGTGCCAACAAATAAAACCCTAGTTAAAGGGCCAGGCTCTGACCAAAGGCTCTGAGCAGTGAAGAACAAATCCCTCCCAAAAGTAACCCCAGTGGTTTCTGGGTAGGCATGGCCCTGAATGACCGTACCAAGTACCCACAGGAAATCAAAAATCAGAGTCCACGGAAACATGAGCGCCTATTGCTTGAGGTTGTTCCTGCTACAAAGTAGTACCAAATGGCAACATAAGCATTCCCCAGTACAGCCTAGTACTCACTCCCGGATATGCATGAGTCCTCTTCCAAATACCACGTTAAACCATTTAGCAAGTAAGACGACAAACACCAGGCTAAGATTGTCTGTTGTTCTTTATTTAGACCAGTGTCTCATAAGATCAGTGAGATATCTAATTCCTGATCATCTGCTAGGAAAACACTGTGGTGTATTGTGTAACAGTAATGAAACTTTACTAAAACAACTTTACCACAGCATTCTTGCTCCGTGCAAGACAGTTGCATGAAAAAACAAGTATTTTGTGAGAACTGTCTGGTAGTGATTTTACGTGTCTATAAACAGCCCCAAATTGTGCAAGCCATTTTAGCTACGTAGAAGGATGGGTCAAAGCCCTGAAGGGTTTACAGACAAAAGGCACAAGTCTGCACTGGGAAACCTGGGGGCGGCTGCCCTGGGACATGCCCCCTTCGCGACAGGCATGGGCTCATCATCATCCTAGCGGCGGCATGGCAGGTCACTGTGTTGGGCAGGCAGGATGGCTACTCGGGGCGCTGCATCTTTCACCCATCCCGCGTGTGCCTGGCTCCTGGCGGCCACAGTGCCAGGACTGCGCAGCGCCAGAAGGAAGGCAGGTGGTGGGGAGATGGATGCAGTGGGGCTGAGGGGTCAGCGTGCTGTGTGGTTCAGCCTAACCCCGGCTGTGGTAGAACGGAGAGGCACAGGGCACAGCCCTCCCCCAAGTTCCTGGCAGTGCTTGGTGGACTGGATAGGGTCAGTTGGTGGGCCAGATATGGCCCGTGGGCTGTAGTTTGTCCACTCCTGCTCTAAGAGCACTTGTGAACTGCGTGCAGCTAGCTGGGAGCAGCATTTGAGTAACTGGAGATGTTGTTCACTGCGCTTAGCATTTCTTGCCTGTGCCCTGCTTTCTGGAATCCCCACCTGCAGCAGAGACGTGATAAACTGAGGCAGCGAGCTGAGGTCCCAGGCCAAAGAGGAACTGAAACTTCCCTTCACGACTGCAGCTCTGTGGGCTAAACTGAGCAGTAGTGGGAGCGGCCCCATGTTGGCCTTCCAGTGGCACTTCCTATGGCAGCTCTCTGCTTTGGTTCTCCTATTGGGAATTTTAAGATATGCCGATGGCACGTGCATCCTTTTCCCAACAGGGCAGAGCAGTTGCTTGTATCCTCTTCTGTATAGGGGTCTTACCACACAATCTTCCTGTCCAGTCCAGGGTTGTGCTCTGCACTGCCATTGTAGCAGGGAAGCTGCAGAAAGAGGGAATTCTCTGCTCTCCAAGATCACCCCCAGGTGATTAGAGCACCCCTTTCAGACCTCACTTGAAAGGATGTTGTAAGAAGCACAAAGCCAGAAGAGAATAGACCATGGGGGAGTTCAGGGCAGATGAAAAACAGACACCTTATTTTCATATGGTGCATGTGACTCTCGACTCCTCCTGCCATGGGACCTTCCTTGCCTTCAGGTGAGTTTGTGAGGCACATGTATACGGCCCAGGCCTCTGAGGAGTCAACACACGGAGTAACGACCGGTTGAGTCTGATGGCATCTGACCCACAAACGAAGAATGATCTCAGGCTGACCTTGCTGTTTTCAGAAGCTGCTTCTTCCTTGCACCAGTACAAATGGCATCAGATCAACAAGAAATCGGACGCAGTTCCAAAATCGATGGGAGGTGCATCAGGCCCTGTATTGGCAAGGTGAGAAACTGCCATGTGGTGATGAGCTGTGGCTCTGTTCACATCCAGCCCTCTCCAGGCGGCTCGTTCCCAACCCGCAGAACTGCTTGTATTTGTGACAGTGTCAAGCAGGAACAGGCTCCCACTGCTTGGTGAGAGTGGTTGGGCTTGTAGTCCTCGTTTAGGGCAACCTGTTTCATTTTCTGAGTGCCTCGGGCTTGCCAGACTTCCCATCTTTTTTGACGTAGGCCTCCTGCACCCTGGACAGTTGAGTCTCATTTATTTGATTAAATTACATTAATTACAAGTGCAAAGCTAATAGGCACTATTAATGTTTAAGAGCAATGGTATCTTCACAGACACCTGGTATGTTTGGTGGGGCATGCCCACATTATGATGCATGCTGAATGTGCACAGAATTTGAACGAATTCCCTGTTTGATAGCAATTTAAAGAGGGCAACCACAGGTTTATCCTAGTCAGTGAGTTTGGTTTTACATTTTAGGAAGATATAGAGCAAGAGTTGTCCTCCCAGCTAAGAGAGATGGTGCATTATTTTCAGAGTTCCTGAAGACAGCTTGCACCTGCCATTGTGTGACAGGATACTGGACCACATGGACCTGCGGTCTGACCCAGTAAATGGCAGTTTTTATGTTTTATGTTCTCACCACTGTACAAGGGCTACATATGGACCTTGCTTTAAGTGGTTACAGTGGTAGGGTAGCACTGGTTGCTAGCCAGTGCAGGGCACTGGATGCCAGTGACTCGTGTTGTACTCCTGTGGACTTGCTGTGTGGGCACAGGTAAATCCAGTGAGGATTTTAGAGTCTGTGTTCCTTTATTGGCCATAATTAATCATGAAATCACTGGTAAAATAGGTGCCTCGTCTCCCCATCTGGGAATGCTTCAGCATGGTGGTGTTCCAGAGTTTTACGTTTGGGTCTGGTTTGGTTTTTTAGTACATTTGAAGGTGATTACAGAGTAATGGTTGGTGTGAATTTAAAGCGGAACTCCTGTCCCTGGTTAACTCCAGGCATGGACACTCTTGCAGACTGAGATGAGAGCACTTGGTTCCAGAACGGGAAGCAAAACAGAAATGAGATGCTCTTGTTCCAGAATAAGTGTGTGCACACACTAAGTTAATCAGGAGCAACTCTGTGTACAGAGAAGACCATCTTTCTGTAACCCTCCTCTGTTATCTCCATTCCCCTAATCCCGTCATCCTTGGTCAGAAAAGTAATAATCAGGAGTCTTAGCAGAAACTGGCATTTTAGTAGCAGCTTTGTCAGGTTTTTCAAGAACAAGACCAGGACTAATCACCAACCAGGAAATACCATTATGCTAGGGAATGCATTGTGTTCCCGTTGTGCTAGGGAACTAGTATTATATCTGTCCCTGAAGAATGTGTAGTTGCCTGGTTGCCTTATCTTGTTTCTGTTTAGAAAGGTGCTGTGCAGAGTGGTGCTGAGCAGGAAGAGGTACAGTGCTGCAGCCCCACTAGCATGGGAGCGGCCTATGGGAGAGCAGCAGTGCAGATTAACTTCTTTAGCACCAGGCAGATTTTCACTAACCCTGAGCACCAAACACCTTTGGAAACCATCCTGACTTAGGAAGAGCAGCTTCCCTTACCCCTTTAGCTAAGTACAGACAGTCAAAAAGCTCGAGGCTAAATCAATTCAGTCTTTGCAGGTTAGTCTAAACTGCAGAGATTAAGCTGAGAAACACCTAGATAGACATTCACTTTTGATTCAGAAAATGCAGCCACATACCTGCAGTGGCTCAGGCCAGAAGCCAGGGGGTGCTAGAGCAAGTAGGCAGCATGGGCTGTGCGTTCGTTTCCTCTTCCTGCTACCCCTGAGGTTTCTGGGATTTGCAGTCCAGAATCACAGCAGCAGGAGGATGCGGGGTTGCTCATCACTTCTTCTTCCTACTTCCAGATGTCTCTGGGATTTGTAGTCCACAGTCATAGCCAGCAGTAAGTTTTAAGCAGGGCAGGGCAGCTCTGTACTTTGGGGGAAGGGAAGTTCACATACAACCAGGTTTATCTTAACCAGTTTCAGCCATTTTTTAAACTGGTTTATGTTCACTAAACTTCTGTTTTGTTACAAGTTTAAACCAGTTTCTGATGACTTAAACTGGTTTATGTGTAACTTGTGTCCCTAGCCTGTGTTTAACTTTAAACTGACTGGCAAACAAAGTGCTGCCATCTTCTGCTGTGGCCCAGTAGCTGAAAGAATTATCAGTCCAAAGGGAATTTGTTTTTCTTCCCTAGAAGTTCAGCAGTTAATCAGGGTTTATGACAGTGCCTTATCAACCATGACAGCATTAGTGCCGCCACAACCGTACTCCAGTCAGCAGGGCATATCATTCTTTTGTGCACATGAAATGCCTGATAATGAAATAATCCTCTCCCAAGCACCTGCATTGTCCTTGGTTACTTGTTTTGAGGCATGTGTATCATGGCAACAGACTGATCTCTCCTGTTGTAAAGTGGATTAGTGAGCCATAGGCCTTCCAGATACATGCAGAGTGGTGGTCTGGCCGGTCAAATAGCAAAATTCTAGCTGATTCCAGGTGAGGGGCGAGGTGGTGGAAAAGGTCGCTACTAATCTGCCCAGTCAAATCAGCTACTTAGAGAGAATAGTAATGCCCCATTTGTTAGCTCTTCCCTTCCCTCTTGTGTTCACCTCTTCCTTTCTCTCCCTTCTGTCAGTAGCATAACAGGAACAGGGAGGATGACCAGGGCATAAAAATAGGTGTCAGCACAGAGGCAGCTGATTGTGCCCTGTGATTGGCACCATGGCCAGTGCTGTCCTGTGTGATGAGGCTGCCTCGGGTGCAGAGCTACCCTGCTGTGCCTCTGCTGCCTGCTGTTTCACAGTGGGCACATCTATAGGAGAGGCTAGGTTGCCATAGCAATGAGCTACGGTGCTGTGGCTCATTGCTACAGTGACGTAGCATCACCAGTCATGAACCATGATGGCAATGCTACTGTGCAGAAGCAGCTAAACATAACCATGTGGCAATGGGAATGCACAGTTACACCAGTCAAGCAAGTACAAAACGCCTTCGCAGTAACAACTGCACAGTCCACTGCATGTGTAGACGTGCCCACTGTGATATATTTGAGGTGCAGTTGGTGGGAAGGACATTGCAGAAAGACACTTCGTACGTCCTATTTGACTGACCTGAAATTCTTGCTTCTTGGAAGGCATTGAAGTGAACCCAAACCTGCCAGAGTTCAGATACTAGGCTCCGCAGCAACATGTGCAGATTGAATCGTGTGATCCTGGAGCTCAGCTAGCTGCCCTTGGGTAGGCACCACTTCTCTCCTGCGTGCCATGGCACAAATAGGCACTTGAACGTTGTAGCAATGAGCAATGGTTAATCGCAAGGCAGAGGCTACACAGTGAGAGCCCGGCCCCATTAACGCTGGTGGGGGTTTCTTGTTGGCATAATGGGTCTAGGACTGCCCTCAAGAAATTAAAGCTAAAGGAGGCACAGGTCTGATGTGGAGACTGCGTGATAGTTTGGGCACAAACTCTGTAATGCCAACTTGGATGGGAGTGACTCATGCCTTTCCTTGCAGTGCCAGGGAAGCGTGTGCTCCCAGTGGACCCCTTCCAGGGAAGAAGCCTGGCCAACTGCCTGGCATGCAGGGCTCTGTGTAGTGCTAGAGAGCCCTTGCTTTGCTAGCACGTCCTGATGGAGCATTTCTTAGATAGAGAAGGGTCTCGGTGCTGCCCAGCAGATGGAGTAGCTCCCTCGCCTAGCAAGGTTTGTCATGGTGGTTGTTTCCAACATCAGGCCGTGTTCATTCTTCCCAAATACAGAAAAGCAACAGTGAATTACTGCAGGCTTGGGATTACTTTGATGATGTAGGGTGAGCCTCTGAGGGATGAGGGGAGCACTTTGTGATTTCTGGGCCTGTCCTTCAGAAGAGGCCACTTGACAAGCTCCTTGCAGCTTAAAGCATGGACTCTGCAGGGCCTCGTGGACTGCAGGGAGCCAAGAAAAGGCTGAACTGGAGATAGGGGGTTGAAAACTGAAACCATGGAGGATCTTTTATGGTGGGAGTGACTCACGCCAGAAGGGAGGCTGGCTTGAGGGGATCTGGCACCCAGCTAAGAATGAGAGCACGGCCCTACACCCTGGGAGGGCTCCTGGCTGTGTGCAGCTATTCATTATCTCATTTGTTTGTGTGAATGTTTTCACATGTTAATTTAATTTAAAGGAAAAGGCATCCTGTTAACCGCACTGCTCCTAGCTGTAGAGCAGCCCGCTCCCAAACCAAGGAGGGCTGAATGTGGCTGGTTCTGGGGTAGGATGCTGATGTCAGCCATCAGGGAGATGAAGTGGGAGGTTGTCGTCTCCAAAGAGTCAACCGGAAGCCCATGCCAGTCTAGGAGGTAGGGGATGCCAGGCATTATTCACGTGTCTGCTTTCTGAGAATGAAGATAGAGATTTCCAGCAATCATATGTATTGTGAAACCAGAATACATTTGTGCAAGTGTAGAGGGCAGGTGATGCCCTGGTTAACTGCGGTTTGGGTACCCGTTGTTTCCATCTGATATGGGATTCTTCTTCACTCTCCATCCTAACCCGCTCCAGAGCACATTTCAGAGCTGCCAAGGTTCACCCAAGAGCAGGAGTGGGCAAAATGCAGCCCGTGACCCGCCAGGCCATTCTGTCTGGCCCGCAGGGCCCCTAAAAAACTTAGAAAATTAATATCTATCTGCTCTTGGCTACCTGTCATGGCTTGCCAAAACTCAATAAGTGGCCCTCCACCCAAAATAATTGCCCGCCCCTGCCCAAGAGGCAAGTGGCTGCATTTGGGTTGTGGGTGTGGTGCTTCCTCTGTTGATGAGGATTGAATAGCTTGCATCATACTTTGGCATCGCTGCCTAGTTCTAAGGGATGATTTCCCACTATAGTCTTCTAATGAAGCATTCCTTTCAGAGGAAGACAAATGGTGCAAGGCAACTGAAATTCTCCAGTGCTTTGCAGTGTCCCTGTCCTGCAGCCACTGCATGGAACAAGTGCGTGATGGGCTCTGACAGCTACCCGGGGAGGCAGTACTGACTGAAATTATACTTGGCAGCACTGTGCTTTCCAGGCCTCTTTCCATGCTGCTAAAGTTTTCCACTGTATTGTCCAAAGCTGTAGACTCTTAGCAGTCTGGTGTCAAGGTAACTAGATGTGAGTGCAGCGGTTCCCTTTGGATATAAGGAAATGGGTAATGAGGTTTCGTTCTTTTCTCACAATTTTAGATTTGTTATGACTGCAGTTGAAGTAGTGGAGACCTTGCTTCTCAAGGGCCCTAGAAATATCCATTGATTTCCAAGTCCATCTCATGGCCCAGAAAGAGCAAATGGCTTCAGATCATTGCATAGTGTCACAATGCTGGGTTTGCACATCAACAACTAGTGCAAGAAAGCCCGCTCCCAATTAATGAGTGTGTTGCAAGGCATGCTCGTCCGGGAAGGAGTCAGGAAAGAAGGAATGTGCTGAGTTAACAGTCACCACGTTGCTCAACAGACCCTCCCAGCCCCTGCAACTGACTCAGGCCCGGCATTCTGCCCTCGAGTCCACATGTTTGTCTAGGAGCATACATTAGTGTGGCTCCTGCTCTGTGAGCATGAGCCTTGTGTACGCCAGATTTGGATATTTTTGGGTAGCAGTGTCTGCTGTGTGCTGCCATGTGGCCATGACCGTGAGCTTCCCTCTTACCATGTATGATAATAAGATGGAATCCAGTGAATGACCACAATTTCAGACTCCCTCTTGAACTCCTCATGAAGAAATCCCTTTCAACCATGGCATTTATTTTTAATTGGAAGTCTACTCTTGTCCCCACCTGCACTTGCTCTGGTCTTTCTGCTAGAGCAGAGCAAGTCTTCTGGTGTTTACTATGATGGTGGCATCCAAACCCTGGCCACCCAGGAGCTGACTTGCCCCACACCCACCCCAGCCATAGGCATTGTTGATGCTGAGTCTCTCTGTCTTGATGGTGGATGGGTCATACTTGACCTGGAGAGATGGGAGCAGCGGGGTTCCCCAGGGCTCGGTCCTTAGGCCCGCGCTGTTCAACATCTTTGTGGCTGACTTGGACGAGGGGGTGGAAAGCAAGCTGTCCAAGTTTGCTGACGACACC
>JAGPOW010002882.1:350226-375476 GCA_030014935.1 Caiman crocodilus
ACACAGGAGTGCAGTCCTTTCCTGGGGCTTTGCCAGTGACCAGATTGTCTATGGCCTTTTGGCGCAGTGTCTTGAGATTTGTTGGACAGCGCTGCTTGCTTTCCTCAGTTCCTTCAGTGTGCCATCTGAGGTATTCTTCTTGCGATTTAACACAGCGGGTTGCTTGGCCCTGATAAACAGAATCAGTTCATGTGCACGCGCCTTGAACCTATCCTAGTGTCATCTGACCTGTTTGCCAAACAAGGCGGTGCTAAGATATCACCTGAAACAATCTGCAAGGTGGTCTCCGAATTTCATCTGAACCCGCCAGTCTGCCTGTCCTCCTCCCATGGCCACATTTGCCAGTGGAAGGAAAAAACTGCACGTGTTAAATAAGTCCGGGAGTCTGTTTCCTTGCACTGATAGATGGAGAGAAGCCATTCAAACTGCCCCATCTCTTTCCAGCTTAGCCATGAATGATGACCGTTAGGCTGTCGTACCTCAGGAGTATCGAGGTGGATTGTATGCTGTATCTCTTTGCGTTGCCGGCTGCCGAGTGTACCTTTCCCAGGTAAACATCAGGATTCACTCCTGTAGAGCGCAGGTGACACTCCATCACCCACGGACACACAGCATCAGGGATTTTCAGGACAGCAATGTGAAGCTAACCTGCTGACTGTCGTCCAACACTTTCCTGTGGGCTGAAACCACATCTGGGAGAGCAGCACTGTGATCGCTGTTCAGCTGATGGAGCTCAAACTCCTCATTCCCAAGTTCATGATGGATATCGCTTGCAAATCCCTTCCTCTGAGCTCCACGGTGACACACTGTATTCATCATCCTGCAGAAATGGTGGTTCTCCAGGATGTTGGATTCAGTGCAGGGTCCTTCTTTTTGGCTCGTCAGAGTCCTTAGCTACCACAGGCTTCAGATTGCCAAGGAGCTGAGGAATAGTTGTGTCCCCTCTGCCTTCTGCGCCCCAGTGCGGGGTCGTGAGAATATGTGCACGGCACCAGCGATGTTATTTCTAAGAGTCCTGCTCTCTTGCACTTGAGACCCAGGCACTCCTTCAGTGGCTTCCACACAGACAGCGCCTCCCAAGAACCACAATTCTTCTTGTTTTATGTACAACAAATTATTTTTTACAGTCAGCAGAAGCACAAAATCAGGAGTCTAAAATGTTAATCTTTTTTCTAGTGAAGCTTTCCTTAAACAAGACTGGATTCTAGCTTGCAAGTCGTATAGCCCCCCTTTCATCCCTTACTCTTGGTTTAGCCACTGCTCCATGTACTTCATCAGCTGCTGTCTTATTAGAGTCCATTTTAGAGCTGAGCCAGACTTTGTGGTAAGGGTTTCGGCTTGCTTGGCCAGCACTGCTTAGGCATCACTGGTAATTCTACCATTAACACATCGCTAACAGTTGGAGGCTCTTTCCGTTTTTTGCTCCTGGCTCCACTGACCATTAGGCATTGTAGTTGGCTTCTTACAGCGCAGTTCTGGTGTCCCACCTCATCCTGGTAGCTTGCAGGAAGAGACAGAAAGTAAGTTTACACTGTCCGCAGAGACTCAGTAAAAGTGGCTGGCTTACTGCAGCACAGAATCTGAACTCTGGGTCCAGTCCCGACTTCGGGACCACCTGTCTGAGCTTTGTTGCGTGCTGGTGCTCTTGCCCTGGTGGGGGGCACGTGGCCAGGCTGTCTTAGCTGACATAATCGTATAGGTTTGGAAGAAACCTCAAGGGTCAATTAGTGCGACCCCCACCCCCCAGTATCTCCAGAAGGTCTCGAAGATGTTTGAGGTGAAAGACATTAGCAACATGAGCGTAAAATCGCCTTTTATTCCAGCCTGAGGGGAACTGGCCACCCTTTGCAAATCTGTGCCATAGTCTGCTTCAGCGCCTAATGGAGAGGCCCAGAATACTGGTGCAGTCGAGACTAGAGGAGAGAACCTGGGTGATCGATCACACGATACCAGTACAATGGCAAACGAGAAGATTAGAGATGCGGGTACCTGGCAGAAATGGATGCAGCGAAGGACTGGTGGACCAGCTAGTCTGAGCCTGTTGCATCGTTATCAGCAGGGAGGCAAGATGCTAGTGCCATCGACCTGTGCTCCCCTAGCATCTAGGCTGCCTACCTTGGCTTACTCAGGCTGCTGTTCTTCCTCCTTACGTTTCTCGAGAAGACCCGCCTCGCTGTGATGTCTAAGATATGAGAACTTGTATTCCCATAGTAATGCAGCGTCAGGTTACCGTGACACAAGCTAGGCTGTGACCCTGGGGCACATCATCAGGAACTGCCTGTGTGCATGCTAGCTTCCTCTTCACCAGAGGATTTTTATGCCCGCAATCTAGGAAATGAGCTATATAACACTGTCTAGTTTGATGGATGTCTAGGGATAATTATTATTATTTATGTATAATCACTGCCTTGGCGTCACCTCCCCATGGCTACACCTGGAGTAAAGCCAGAATTGGGCTATGTCTAATTGGACAAGCCCAGGGCTTGTTCCATCTTGCAGATTCCCATACTTGATAAGCCTTTGCGTTAAAGATGCTGTTTGCCTGAGTATTGACATGTTCAGTGCTGGAGTTTGGATGCTCTAGATTTGAGAAATAGAGCTGTCAGCCAGAAGAGCAGTGGCTTTCCTTATTAATCTGAAGGTTTGCTGGACACATTCGAAGCAGCGCGTATTTGGAAGAGGTAACTGTGCACACATGCGTTCTTCCAACAACCTGGATATCTGATTTCTGTTAAAGGATACCAGCACTATGCTAGTGAAAGCTAGGGAGGACCAAGCTGTCCGATCCATGGTGATGCCCATTAAGCCCTGACTTTATTCTGTCTTTCTTCACCCAGGGCAAAGATGAGTTAAATGATATTTTTTCCCTTTTCTGTACCCCGTTTTTATAATGCCTGTCAGTGTGCCCTTGCCTGGACTAGTGAGGAATTGCTGATTGTGCCCAAGAAAACTTGTAGGAATACAGGGCTTTAAGGAAGCTTCAGAAGGGAAGGAGGAAGGAGGGTAGAGCTGGGAGGTGAGGTCATAAGAGCACGGAGCTGTGAATAACCACAGACATGCCTTGAACTTTTTTCGAGCTATCGTTCATCTCCTCAAAGCTGCCGGTGCCAAATACATTCGGGGGGGAGGTGTCAGCAAAACAGTTGGCCCTTTCTGTGTCTTAAAAACCTAATCTGAATCTAGGAATGTATAATCCTAGTATGGTAGTGAAAGTCCCAACTTTACCCAGGGCAAAGTGCAGGAGTGGGAGTTGTGGAAAGTTGTAATTGGATGGTATTTTTGGAAATTAGTTCTTCTTTCATTTTGGTGAGGAGCAGTTGCGTGGAGGAGGTCTCTCCAAAATGGTTGATCTCAATTGTAAGTTTTTTACCTTGTTCTGATATAAAAGCAGCTGGAGTTCTGATATACCATGTACCTGTAAAATAAGTGAAGGTACTGGGTTTATGTGCTGCTCAAAATATATTTTGATGAAATTTCACATCAAGTTTTTTTTTTCCATGTAGTACATCTGGTTTCTATTAACTGGTTAAAATTGGGTTATTTTAAGCTTGTGACTGCACATACTTCAAGGGGGGGAACACTGTATTTTTAATGCAGCTTGACTGTGCTTTCTTTCCAAATGAGTAACATGCAGGCTTTTCTTTCTGAAAGCATTGATTTCAAGGCAGAGAGTCCCTTGGAAATGAATGCAGCCCCGTGAGTAGGAACTCTGGATTTGCTGTACTGATTTGTTTGGTATCGCACGTGCTCTGAGCCAGAGCCAGAATCCCAGTAGTTTCTGTTTCTGACCTCCAAGGGGCAGGGGTGAGCACTTGGCCCCCTGGTTTGTGGCTTACGTCGGGATCTGCTGTCGGTGTGACTGGATAGGTAGCGTGGCTCGGCGGCTGCTGCTCTGGGGTCGGTTGCACCTTGTCTGACTCGCACTGCGTTTGGGCGCTCGGCTGAAGTTAGCATGGTGTCACGACTGAGGATTGGGGAAAGCAGCTTGTTTCGTGCCAGAGGCGAACAGCTGGCGGCTGGAGCAGAGATTACTCGAGCCATTCCTATGGGCAGGGTGAATCGTCGGCGTGTTGTATCCGCTCGGTGGCAGCAGTTTCTCCTCGTAGCCCCATCAGTTTTTCCGTTGCCTTTGGAATCTGCTGAAGTGGTTTTCCAGCTAAAGAGTCTCTCTGTCTGTGGTGGGACTTTTACTTTAATATTCTGAATTTCAGTTTAGCAGCAGTGGTATTTCATTGCTTTGAATATTGGAGATGCCCCCAGTTTCTCTCTCTCTGGTCAGCAGCAAGGTGTGAAACTGTGATCGTCCCTGGTAAGGGTGTAGAGCTGGGCTGGGTACCCAGCGGAGAAGAGAGCTGAAGAGCCGGAAGCAGCAGTGTTGGATATTCGGCAGGGGTCCGTTTCCTCTGGTCGCAGCACGAGCCGCTCCAGGGGCTCGCGCCTTAAGTGCGGGGGGGTTGGGTTTATATAAAGCTACGGTCCTTGACCACTTGTCGTGAAAGGCTCCATGTCCGTTTATTTGATTTGTCCTAGATGTGGCTGCTTATCACCGTTCAGCCCAGGGTGTCGTTTATTGTGATCCTGAAGTTGGCAGTGCTCATTCAGGTGTAGTATTTAGCATACGTGGTTTTGGCATATTGCTTCAGCCCTCTGAAGGCCATGTGAAGAGCTTGAAGGCCACCAGGTAGCATAGTAAATGAGCACGGTAGTGTGCACATTTAGATAAAGCTGCTGTATAAATGAAAGATCGCTTTGATGCTTTGTCAGTAATTTTCACTGACACAGTTTCTAGATTTTAGCGCTCTCCTGCTTGCTGCTGTGAGCGGTACAGCAGCGGTGTCGCACTGTGCCGCAGGTTTCTGATATACAGAGCTCTCCACCAGGCTCTCCCGTGGCCGTTCCCAGGGCTCAGGGCTCTGCCCTCCAAGGTGAAGGGCCATGTGCGGGCCTCAGCCTCGCTATAAACAGCTTGTCTCAGCCCCAGGGTTGTCTGGTCGTCTTGGGGAAATGCTTGTTATCTCCCCCATTCATAATTGAACTGTGGCATGAAGAGAAGTCTGGTTTTGTAAATAGGGCAGCAGCACGAGAGTTAAAAAATGTGGGCTGAATTCTTCACTCTGCTGTGGAGATCCAGCATGGCCTTGGATAAGTCAGGCAGTGTGCTGATGCCTCACTTTCTCCTCTGAAAATAGGGCTAGAAATTCATCATTCCCTCCTGTCTGTCTTGTCAGTTCATGGTTGAAACTTTTCAGGGCAGGGATTTCGGCAGTATCTAGCCTCGTGTGACTGTGGTCTCAGTGAGTCCTTGGGCACTGCCGTCATAGCGGGACCAACCAGGAGTAGGGCACGGACAACAGAATGGTTCAGAAGCTGGCGAGCACACGTACGTCCTTAGTGTGGATGCACGAGAGCAAGACTTCTCGACTCAAAGAGCCTGCTGGTGGATTTCCTGAGAGCTAGGGTATTCGGTGCAGACCCCGTGAGAGGAGCGCACAGCCCTACCCAGCAGCTCATGAGAGAGGGCAAGGATGTTTGTTAAAGGCTAAGGCTTGTTTCTAGGGATTTGCAGGGATCTGAAAAAAGAGATTGGGGGTAGATTGCCTGCCACGTGACTTCTCAAGGCTGAGAGCAGTGATTCGCAACCTCTCGAGACTCCTGGCACCGCCTGTAACTTTTCTGAATTTTGCGGCATTGAAGGGAAGCCCAGATGTAAATCTTCAGCTATTGACCAACGTCCAACACACACTGCTCTTGCTCAGTGAATTCTAATGAGTACTTCTGACCAAAACAGAAAGCTGCGTCTGACAGTCGATCCATAGCATTGTCATATAAGAAGCTGAAAGTTCAAGTACAGCGATCAAAGTTCAGATCCGCCAAATCACTCAAGCTCTAGCTAAAATTTTTTTTTGAATGGAAAAAATAACCCCATATACATTTAAGGAATGTTATTATTAGTTGCAAACAAGAGTAACATCAAAACGAATCGTCATTATGAATACAACTATGGCAAGTTCTATTAAATAGTTAGTGAGTACACAGTGTCATTGTTAAACTAAGGTCAAAATGGTATTAAAGAAGTTGCAGCAACATCGGTGTCAGAGTCAAATGATCAAACTCAGCACAGCATGTAAACATTTCTTAATCCCAAAACAGGAAGTCGAAGGAGGCAGCTCATCAATCGTCCGTTTAGGTGCCGACCACAGAGGCAGAGCCCTTCTCCCCAGCAGTGACACAGCCTTTAGTGGAAGGAGCCAGCAGGTCTCTCTGCAGCAAGGCTGGGGTCTTAAATCACTTCCTCCTTTCTGTCGGGGGTGACTGACTCCAGGACTGGGATGTAGGTTGTAGCTGCGTTGGTCTGAGCCGTGTCTGTCCAGACTGGGGCTTTTTCCAAGGACCGATGACCTCTTAATGCTGTCAGGGTTCCTGGCTCATCGCGGGGATATGCCTTTGCTACCTTGCTCTGCAGCAGCTCCTTTCAGAGCTGTGGGCAAACCAGGTGGTGCAGTGCATCCTGCATGCAGACGGTACGGTCCAGTCACATCCCAACAATTAGTCCAGATATTCCTCTTTCCTGAGCGGGAGGGAGATGTCCTTGGCTTTAATTGCAGGCAAAGTGCTCCTCAGAAGGAGTGAAGGAGATTGCATCAGTCCACCTTGGGAGAAGCTGCTTCTGTTGCATGGTATAATGGTGGCAGAATTGGAGAGCTGGGTGATTAACTGGTGAGAGTTTGCAAGCGTTAAGGAACTGGACATCTGGGTCAAGTTTCCCCAGACCTTGTGTGGGTAAAAGTTTTGTGTTGTTGTGATTGAAACAAAGCCTGGAGTATAGAGGTCAAGGATTACAGGAAGCTGCTTAACTCTTCAACCTCAGTTCCATTTCCGAGACAGAAATTAAACTTCAGGTGGGCTAATTCTTTCATGGTAACAATTAGAGATGACCACAGAGGTACCCTGCTCCCACTATGAGTCAGCTTCTTGCTGCAGGGGACAAGGTAAACAGTGGGGCCATTTTAGTGTCAGGAATGAACCTGTGAGGTCTGACAAAGTGTGGCCAACTCTGCCCGTGGTCCGGTTCGTGTCACCCACCTCCGTCCTGCAGCGGACTGCTGAACTTGCGCCCGACAACCTCCTGTCACTGCCCCAGCCCAGCCAGGAGCAGGAAGTTTGGGAACCAACTCCAGGTTTGCAGACATGTTAGGTTTGGATGCATCTTGATTTAGGCATCTGTAATGAGTCTTCATTAATGCATCTGTGTATTTAGGCACCTTTCCAACACAGGGCTCTCAGATGTCCGAGATTAGCCCGCCATGACATGGAAGTCGTGTTTCTGCTATCAGCCATTCTTGGCACGGCTGGAGCTCCAGTCAGTCCCTGTCTAGCCTGTGAGGTGATTCCTGGGGAGCCTCTGGACTCTTTTCTGCCCCCCACAATCTTCCCCGTACATAACCTGCCAAGGCAAATCCTTTGCTGGCATAGCCATGGCACAAGCCAGGTGGCGGGTGTTTTACAGTCAGGTGGCGGCCCCACCTGAGGACTCGGGAATCGCAGCCATCACTCTTTGAGGCTATCTCCAGGGCACGCACTGGCCCCCAAGCGCTGCTATATACATTCACATTTCAGTTGGACAAAGCCTACCAGTAATGCTCATGTGACTGTTGCCAGTTCTGTGCGGGAGGGAGAAGCGCGTGTCTGTGCGCGGGGGACTGTTCAGAGCTGCTCACAGGACGGTACCAGTACCGCTCGGTGTATGAGCCAACAGATGAGTTCAGACAACTGTGACCCTGCCAGCTTTTTTAAGCTCTTGGGTTTGCTCTTCAGATCTCATTGTGGTTACAGCTGTTGCTTAGGCCCAGCAGCCTGTGTGGCACAGAAAATGTCAGTATTAAAATGGTGCCAGAAGTACCTCGTTAGAGGGTGAGGAGTTCACTTCCCAGCTCTAAATTAGTATGCGTGGCTTTTGCTTGCTTAGGAACCAAGAGACGTGTGTGTGGCAGTCGGTCGGTGTGTAATTGCGAATGTGTCCATAAGACGAGGAGGAATGAAATAAGGCCAAGCACCGGTCTTTCTGCCGCACGCCAGGCCTGTACTTTGCGTCTCGACGGGTTTCAGAGGATGTGGTTTGCGCTCCTGCTGTTCAGGAGCTCAGGCAGTTGCAGCCGGCATGTGTGTTCGGGGTTAGGCTGAGCCTCTCGGCTTTGTTCTCCGCAGGCCCGAATCTGCTTAGCTGAGAGCGGTACCTGCCGCTCTCCGGCAGCCTGGGGGACAGTACCTAGCATGCCTGCACCTGCCCTCGCCCTTGGGAGCAGCCGCTTTGCAGCAGCAGCAGCAGCAAACCGGGCGCTTCAACATGAGATGGAGGCGCAGCTTCCAAGAGCAGCAGGCCTGCCTTGAAAACACCATAGCCACGTGGTCCCTGTCCAGCGTCTCTCACTCACCTTTCAAAGAGAAGCTCGAAGCGTCGCTGTCTCCCCTGTGGAGAGATGTCCTGTGCTCCTAGTCCTGTTCTTCACCCTTCTCTGAACCCCTCTGACTCTGTACTACCTTTGCTGCGATGGGGTCAGTGCCGCGGGCAGTTTCCATACCGGTGCCAGTATCGTATGTTAGTTGTCGCGGCCGTTATGCATCCTGTTTAACCTGTCTGCCTTTGTGACCCAGCTGTCCACAATGATTAATTCCTTTCCTGAACTGATGCAGTTAATTTAGAGAGAAATTTCAGGTCACTTAAATTCTCCCCACAACATGCACTGCTTTCCATTTGCTGACACGTGACTTCCATCACCGTTGTGTTTCTTGTTCATCTTCCTTGATTAAGTCCCTCTGATTCTACATGTCCCTCTCTGGTCCGGACTCGCATAAGAGACCTTTTGTCACCTGCAGATTGTCCTGCCTTTCCAAAATGGTCGAGAGAGATGGAATAGCCTGAGGCCGAGTATGGAGCCTTGGAGAGCCCCGTTGTGGATCTCTTGACGTGATGAAAGTCAGCTGTTTAATCCTGCTCTTTACTTTCTTTCCATCTCCTACCCAGTTTTTGACCATTGAATACTTGGCTTCTCAGCACACAGTTAATTCTTTTTCTTAGCAGCCTATTCTGCAGCTTGATGGCTAAATAAGGTCCATGAACCAGCTCTTACCTATCTGCTACCTTATTGAAATGTTGAGAGAATTTAAATACATTAGTGAGACATGATTTTCCTTTCTAGCGGCCATGCTGGTTTGACCAGTTAGTTACCCTTTTCCTGATCTTTTGTCATTCTTTTTCGGGCATTGTTTCAGGCAGTTTGACAGGTACCGATTTTTGGCTCACTGCTTTTCAATTCTCTGGATCGCTCTTCCAGCTTTTTTTTAAATATGGGGATACCTTTTGACACCCTCCAGCAGCTGATTTTAATAAAAAATTACATACTTATTTTAGCAACTTGTAAACTCCATCAGACCTCTTGATTACACCATTCTGACCTGGCAACATGTTGCTATTTAAATTACCAGCTTGGTTGAGAACCTTCTGTATGAAGTGTTTGTTCTCAAATGTGTGAAGAGTTTTACTCCCTATAAGTATGTCAGGGGTGTACATCCGGACCTGGGGGAACTCCTGTTCACCAGAGCGCCCCAAGGGATGTCGAGGCCCAACGGTCACAAAGTCCTCTATGTCCGTTTCAGGCTGGACATAAGGAAGAACTTCTTTACTGTTCGAGCCCCCAAGGCCTGGATCAGACTGCCACCGGCGGTGGTGCGGGCACCTTGTCTGGACTCCTGCAAGAGACATTTGAACATTTATCTTGCTAGGATCCTATGACCCCAGCTGACTTCCCGCCCCTGGGGCAGGGGCTGGACTGGATGATCTCCCAAGGTCCCTTCCAGCCCTAACGTCTATGAGATCTGTGAAATCTTTTTGACTACTCATCACATTTGACTGAAATTTCCCTTCTGTAATTTAATGTTACAGTGTTAGTTTTTGGTACCATATATCTCCCTAGGATGTTGAGCCTAATCGTTTTGTGCCCACCATTAATTAGTAGCTCTCCCACATGTATTTCTTAACTCCTTTTTGTTACTTAAGACTTGAGACTAGTGTCACCTTGCGTGAGCTAAAATCGGTCGTTTTGAGCAGCAGTTATTAAAAAGTCATTTGTCTAAACTGCATCCTATGTGCCACCTGCTCAGTTTCTGTGCGAGTGGTGAAGTCCCCTGTGGACGTCCTGATAGCTTTTTAGATCCTTCAGCAGCAGCACTCCTTTCCCCTATTTTTGCTTGGCAAGCTGGCTGCGTAGACATAGTGATGTATTTATATGTGATTTACATGTGTGCAGCTTGAGATCCTTGTGCACAGAAATGCAGCTATATAGTCCTGCTCTGCTTCAAATGTTGAACCTGTGATTGTGTTAACTACAGCAGCTCTCACCCCCTGCTGTGCGGCCTAGTCTGTCTTCCCTGCGTAGTTCACAGACAGGTGCCGCCACAGCTCACAGGTTGTAGTTTTGGGGTTCATAATGTCTGTAGTATCCAGGTAAGGTGTGCTAGTTCATGCCTTTTTGCTTGTAAGATTCTCGCATTTGTGTACAGTCACGTGCAGAATGCATCTTTGCAGTAGTTCCTGTCTTTATTTGATTCCTCATGCCATTGTCTGTCCCTACAGCGGACTGCTTGTGTTCTCTTCAAGGGGCGGCAGGAATCGGCGCTGGCTGCTGCTTGAATTGTCCCAGACAGAGCCGAGGCTGTTCAAGCAGCTATGAGAGCAGGTCCCCACAGGTCTCCTTAACTTCTCACCACTGGGCAGGCTAGGAGGGAGCCAGTTGCTCTCCCCCCTCCTTGGAGTCGGGGAAGGAGAGTGGAGGATTGTGAGATATTGGGCATCCTGCATCGCACCGTGTGAGCCTGAATAGCCATTACACCTGGCACCAGAAAACCTCACTCTCCAGCAAAGCTGCTGTTCGAAGGAGCTAACAGTTTGTAGCAGAATCACTGTGCTTTTCCCACCACAAACCGCTTGAACACCTGTACGCTCGCATTGTGTGTGGGGTAAGGGCACGTTTCCTAGCACAAAAGTCCATGGCCATAGAAAGCTAGAGAAAGCTGCCTTGGGCTCATGGGCTGCTCATCAGTCATTCCTGTGTTGCACTGACCCCTCCTAATTGCTTAACTGTGGCTAACCTGGTCTGTTGAGTACATGGTTTTTCATGTATGTACTCTTCACAATTTCAGTGGAGGCAAAAATGAGAAGAATGAATGGAAATGAGTGGGAAGAGTGAGCTGGCTGTCCCTTAGTAGAGAAGATCCTTCCCTTGCATGTCACACCAAATGTAGAAATTTGCTTGAGCGTCCGGCCCCAGGCAGGTGCACAAGCACCATGTGTACAGCTATGACTGAGGTCTCTGCAGACAGTTCCCTTCTCTGGGTGTTTGGTGTAAAGGTACCCCTCGAGGCCCACTTCACGTGGAGTTTGTTGCATAGCTCCACAGGCCTTGGAAGGACCTACTAACATGACCCCCAGCTCAGTAACAGCCTGAGATCTTGTGGGGCACGTTGAAGACATACCTCAAGAAAACAGATGTCAAAAAACCTCAAGACATACCTCAAGAAACTGTGGCTCAAGGACTTGACTCTTAAGTCAGTTCAGGACCCATTTGTGAGGTGTGGTAGAGATCATCCTTTAATCAAGGGGTGGCCAACAGTGGTGATAATGACGATGATGATAAAGGACCTTTCTGTTTCACATCTCTGTGATTCTCTAGATCTTCCTAGGAATATGAGAGCATGGGGCTTATGTTCTGCTTTCCCTGCTTTCAGCTCTGCTTACTCATTCAGGTTCCCTCTCTTAGCTCCATAGTGGTGCAGAGTTTGTCTGAGTATCAGACATAATGCCGTTAGCTGCCCTCTCCAAACTGCAGTTCTGTAGGGAAATAAAATTAACCAGCTCCCCACACAGTAAGTAGCATTTCCTACAGGTGCAGCTTTCGCAGCCTCCCTTGGGACAGTGCTGAGGCCCAGCCCCTGCATGTGGGCATGTAAAGGATTGATTTTCAACCACAACCGATGTCATTACTTCTCTGTTTTTTCTCTCTCCTGTTTCTCCAGTATCATCAAGACTGTCGCAGGCATCTGCCTCCCAGTCAGGCTGCCCATCTCCTTCCATCCAAGCGGGTAAAGTCATCTCACCATCCCAGAAACACAGCAAGAAGGCACTCAAACAGGTAAGCGGGATCCTCAGTGTCCTAGAGCTTCAGTTTAAAGAGCAAAGTTGCTTTATTTTTCCTAAGACGTTCCATTTTAGATGCACGTGGTCTGTGCCTGACCTCAGGTGTGATTGAGAGTGCCTGGAGCTTCACTGAATATGGCTGCCTGTGCTGAGAGCCCCATTCATCATCCTCTGCTGGCTGCAGTCATTTCCCATTTAAGGGGCGGTGGGGTGCAAACCTCTGCACTTGCCTCTTTCTCTGATTGCCCAGAGCTGTTCACAGCAGCTCGTGTCCCTTTGAGAGAAGCTCTCGCTGAATAACCACTCTCGGTGGTGGTGTGTTTTGATGTTCTTCCTATCCCAGCTGCATGTACATATTTGCCAGCTTGTTCAATGCGTGCTTTCACCTACAAGCAGTTCCCTGCCTCTTGTGTGTTGGGCCTCTGCTGTGGCATTTTGAACCAGTTAATCAGATAATCCCAAACTGGAAGAATGCCTGTCTTGTGTGTGTTGCGTTTACCAAGCATGCGCGGGGTAGCGGTGTTTTGTGTGAGTTGGACGCTCTTTTTCTTTCCATAAAAAGCTGATACACTAGTCCACCAACTGGCTTATCTGCAGGTGTTCCCCCTGATGGCTGATTCAGTTTCCAGTGGCTCCAACAAAGGAAATGCTCTTTCAGTATTCAATTTAGCCCTTAGCGAAACAGCTGGTTTTAGGGAATATGAGACAAAGTGTGGATAAAGTGCTAGACAAAGTTTACAGAACATTTATACAGACAACCACAGACCATCTCAGCCTCTGAAAAGGTTTTTCCCCTACCCCACCCAGTCTGTTTCCTGACCTGTCTGTCCAGCTGAGAAGCCACTGTCAGGACTGAGGTCAGCAAGCAGAGCAGGTTGAAGGCAGAGGAAGGGATCCTCCTTTTTCACTACCTGTGGTGCCCTCCAGTGTCAGTTCTTCTTGTTCTGTCTGGCAGAGGTCATTCAGGGGATCCCCATCTCCACTGGGACGTGGATGGAGTTGAACCAGGGAGCACTGTCAGTGGTTGACCTCGACCACTCTTAGATAATTAGAGAGTCGATTCAAGTTGATGGGTGTGTTAAGCAGATGCAAGAGGCCCTATGTCTACCTCATTTCCCTTATCCAGGTTTCCAGTGTTCCTCCAATAGGGTTCTGGGTACTGATGCCTAGAACAGTCTTGGAAAGTTTGGAATTGCTTGAATGTAACGTTCCCAAGTTTAATCACTATGTCCGTACAAACTAAGAAACACCGTCGCATTGCGGGTAGAGAGTCTCCCAAAAGACTGCACTGTTTGTTGCATCTTGACTCTGATGGGATGTTGCTGTGTGCTCTGGTTAAAGAGCACTGGAAAGAGGCCAGAGCCTTTCCCTTTATACACTGGTAACAGCTCGGGCATTTGTTAAACCATTGTCACCTGCAATACTTGAAAGACTTCACTGACAGAAAATAGCTCCATTGGATCCAGATCTTAACTCTCCCTCCTTTTCCTGTAATACAATTCTTAACACAAGCCACGCAAGTTGCAACAAGTAGACAGGATGGCCAAACACTCATCTAGAGATGCCAGAAGGAGACAGAACTGGTACTGAGTGCAAGGGTAGAGGACACGCAACTCCTGCTTCAAGTCTCTTCCTGTGATCCTTCTGCATATGCAGGGGCTACACATGACCTGAGCCCACAAGAGTCTGAGAAGCGATGACCTGGTTGTATCTCTTGTAGCCTGGGCTGGGAAATATGTTGCATGTAAATGGCTGGACGCAGCTCTCCTCCAGCTCGGAGGTCAACAGATACTGGTTTTGTGAGAACCTGAGAGGAGAGGAAACAGATTTCAGCATAGCTGAGGCTCCATGCTATAATAATATAGCAACGACTGTCACTCATATTCAAGTATGGCAGTAGTCTCCATGCTAGCCTACGGATACATGGCTGTAGAGACTGCAAGCTGGAACGTCCCAGCTGACCTCAATGTCAGGATACCGAACAGGCAGGATTTGTTTGGTGATATCTTTTACTGGGCCAGTTACGTAGTTGGTTGTATGTCAGACAGTCTTTTGGGCATAAAATGCCCTTCCTCGGGACATAGGATACCACAAGAAAGAAACAGCACGGTGCACAGGACCCAGGTTGTAGAGCACACTTCAGATCAAAGCTAATGCTGTGCTGTGAATGACACGGGGGAAGCAGCGTAGCAGCCAGCGCGGGTCCTGGAGTGCCGTGTAATATGCCACTGCCACGCAGCTCGCCAGGCTGCTGCCTTCTGCACTAGCTGAAGTGTCCAGCTGGTCTTCAGGCAAAGTCCCAAGTAAAGAGAATTATTCTAATCGAAGCTGCAGTGAAAAACGTATTGCTAACCCTGATGAGGTTCTGCAGCTCGCTGGAGAGCCCGCGTCAGTAAGAAAAACAGCACCTGCAGTAGTGGGGACGTAAGCCAGGAACTAGGGCCCACTAGGACTCCTAAATTGCAAACTGTGTAAAAATAGAAAGGCCTCCATCCTCCCCTTGGTTGAGAAGGCGCAACACGTGTTCCTCCATCACTCCTGCTAGTGCTCTCTGCTGTGCCAGTGTGATCTCAGCCACCCGCAGCTGGAGGACTGCACCCTGCTCCCACCAGCCCGCAGACCTTGGCAAGACCCTTGGAGCATGACCCCTCGCAGGTCTGACTGCCCTGGGCTGGAACAGACTCCCTCCCTCCTCCGTTTGCCTCGTGAAGCCACTGAAAGCATGAGGTGAAAGAACCTGTGCAGGGCATGCCACGCGGCCCGATAACCTGACACGCTGCCTACCCCTCGTGGGTCTCCCCGAGTGGAGGAGGAAGCTGCCCACGTCCTGGCTGGCCCGCAGGTGTGTCACAGCCTGGTGATTGCTGGGCTCAGAGCCAGAAACAGCAAGGACGTGGAGGGGCAGATCCTGGTCCCCTATGCAGCAGCCAGCTGAGGTGGCTACACAAGGGCTACTCTGACATGGAAGAGCCCTCACAGCATCGCATGTAGTCCCTTCCACCCTGAGAGACTTCTCAGTTGTGGCCCAGGAAAGTGCGGTGCCTGCCAAGGCCAGTCTGCAGTCGTGCCCCACAAGCGCTGCACAGACCAGCCCCCGTGCTTGCAGTAATGCCTGATGGATCTTTTCCTTAGCACGATCTGGTGCAGAGGTGTTGTGTGTGGTTTTTATCTGGGAAGAAACGGAGAGCAATACACGGGTGGAGGTTGAAGGAAAAAAGCTGCACTGATCCATCTGCTGGGAGCAGCCTTGAGCAGACAAGACACTGAGTGATGTGAGTGCAGGGCGCTCAGGAACAGCACCGGTCTCGCCCTGCAGACACCTGGTTGTTTCAGAGCGGCTCTCCACATGTGCCTCGTGCTCAGGTGCACGCTTCCATGCATCAAAGCTGGTAAGGTCGAGAGGCAGGTTAGCAAGGAGAGGAGGAGAGAGGCACAAAAGGAAACAAAGAGAAAATGAGCTTTCCAGGAAATGGCCTGTAACTGGGGCAGGCTGTTTTCAACCTGCTGTTTTGCAATACAGCCAGGATGCCAGGCACATCAGGCAGCTTTCAGGGCTGCAGTTTTATTTAACTCTTTGAGGAACCGCACATGGATGTTTTGGAGGTATATACCGAGCGCTTCCACGGTCGCATGGAAACACCTTTTTGCCTCTCACCATGGCAGCTGCAGCATTTGTCAGCTGCACCTTTCCCTTCTTCCTTACTTTTTCAGTGGAGTGTGACATTTTTCAGAATAGCTTAAGGGCATGCCATAATTTAAGACCAGGCCCAGCACAAGTGCCGGTTTAAATTGTGACATACGATGTAGTCATAAGAGTGCGCACAGGAAGAGGCTGGTATGCTCCCCTTGGCCCAGTATGCTCTGGACAGTATTTGGTACCAGCTGCTTTGAAGGAAAGGGCAAAGCCCCTGCAGTTTGGCAGTGGCAGACTGGCCTGCTCGCAGGGGATGTTGAGCAATCACAGGTTAGCTCCAGCTCTGAAGCAGGGCGGTTTGTAGGGTTTCTTGTCCCAGCTAATCTAACGGGGTGTGCATTATCCATGTAAATGCCAAGTGACTTGTAATCTCACTTAGCTGTTGTAACACAGCGAGTCCAGGAGGTTACTCATGCCACAGCAGACAGACCCTCCTCTTACTGGTTTGAAATGCATCGTGTGCTGGGTTTTGTTGCGTGTCCCCTGTAAACGGGAGCCTGCGGTCTTGCCACTCTGTTCACGAAGCTGCCTACATCTCCCACACACTCCGTTCTCATCCAGACCAAACAGCCTTGATCTTTCCAGTTGCTCCTTGCGGAGAAGACTCTCCTGCCTCCAGTGACATCCAGCGTATGCCCTCTCTGGACCCCTCGTCCTTCCTAGGAGACAGCGGCTAGAGCAGACCCACTGTCCAGGCAACAAACAGCGTCTCACTCATGTATCTAACAGCGCTGTTCTTTCCTCAGTTGGACTTCCCATCCCATTCTTCATTTCCACCTTACACATGGCCTGCCAGAGGCGATGCTGCTCTTTCTTGGCTTTCTTTGGGCTGGATCTCGATTTTGTGAAGCTGCCTCTTTGGCTTAACTTGTGAGCTTTACCATTTAACCAAACCATTTTATTTCCTGACCTTGTACCGTTTCTCATCAGATGTGAACATTTCCCAGCGCTCTGCTCTGGTGGCTTTAATGGTTTTAAAAAACCCTCCCACTAATACTTAGCGCCACTGTGAACATTTCTGACAAACTGACTCCCCTGAGGAGGCTGGGAGTAAATGCTGCTACTGTTTGCTTACTGTTACCTAGTGGCAACCTTGACAGTTAAAAGTTGTTTAGGGCTGAATTGAGAATGACTTCTGTTTAGGTCAGTAGTTCTCAACCTTTATCGGGCTGAAGGCACCCCTCGAAAATACAAGCTTTTAGCTTTCACTTGTTTTTTGACTACAGAAAAATGATAGAGCAATTTTTTTATTGCAGAGAACTTGGTAAGATCACAGCAGGTCCGAATGCTTTTAAAATGATTCCTACATGATACCTCTGGGTTGTGGTGTGAAGCATGTTTGCACACCTAACAGTGTAACCAGTGCGTGGCACCCTAGAAAAGGTCTCCAGGCATCCCATGACACCTTGGCTGGGAATCAGTGCTTTAGGTCCCCTAGTACCAGTGGATCCAAGAACATAGCACAGTGAAGGTGTTGCAAGGCTGCTCCCTGAACCTTATCTTGTTGTTATATTTAATTTATAAATTAAATGCAGAAAAAAGTCCTTAAAATACAGTATTTAAGTATCTCTGAAGTAATGGGTTGATTTCTAAAGCTCTTTTAAAGCCATTACTGAAAAGTGCTAGCAGATGCCAGCATTACTTGCCGTACAGAGAGCTGCTTGATTTGCATGGTAGCAATTAAGAGCTTGATTTGAAAATCTGTGTCCTTCTGTTCTCTCTCTCCAGGCTCTGAAGCAACAGCAACAGAAGCAACAGCAACAGCAATGCAGAGCAGGCATGCCCGTGTCCTCTAAGCAGCACATCCTGCTGAAGGCTGTAAAGGCAGCTGGTGACTCCACACCTGCTAAATCGGGTACGAGACGGCGATCGATTCCTGTGCTCTCTCTAACTGTCATGTCTCTCCAACTGACTTCTTGGGTTTAGGAGACGATGGAGGCAGAGGAAGCTCAGGTTTCCCAGGCTGTTCTTGTTTATTAACTGCTTCAGTGGCTGTTCTCCTGGCCTGGTCTCTTCTAGGAAAATGCATTGTGAGAGGGGAAAAAATAGATGTCAGTGCCAGAAGGAACCATTTTAATCTTTTAGTATGAGCTCCAGCACAACATTAGCCCAGAAGGTTTCACCTGGTGGTTCTTATTTCAAACCCATAAATCCTAGTAGAGTTGAAGTGCATCTTGTAGAAAGATATTCCATCTTGCTTTAGGGGCTTGAAATACTGGTGACTGCAGTGCATTCCCTTGACATGGTGTTCGGTAAAGTACCAGGGCCTGTCGCAGCATAGCATGGCGTCTCCAGTGTGCATGTGAGCAGACCTGGAGTTATCATCACAATCCCTCACTGCTAGCTTGGGATACATGAGGAAGGGAAAGGAGCATGTCCAGTCAGTGCAAATCCACACCTGCTCCCCTCCAAATGAAACATCATTTCTTGGCCTCACAAAAGCACCTGTGATACAGACTGATAACCTAGGAAAAACTTCTTCGCAGTCAGGGTGTCCAGACTGTGGAATAAGCTCTCTCCGGAAGTGGTGCAGTCACCTACCCTGAATGTTTTCAAGAGAAGACTGGACGGTCACCTCGCTGGGGTCACGTTGTCTTTCCTGCTCGGTGCAGGGGGCTGGACCCGATGATCTTCCGAGGTCCCTTCCAGCCCCTAACATCTATGAACCTTGTCATGAAGCGAGCCATTAACTGCAGAGAGTATCGGTGCAATGGGTATTAGCACTAATCTTAGCGTTGTGATGGCACCAAGACCCCACTGCGCAGAGGGCTGTAAAACACAGGGCAAAAGATGAGCCTTGCCACAAAGGGCATGAGCCAGCAGATGGGTATGGAGAGCAGATGGCACAGGGGACAAAGAGACCTCGTTGATGTGAGACAGCTTTCTGCTCTCAGACCTGCCTGACAATATGCCTCACTGGGGCTCCATGTTGAATGCTGGACTTCTGCTTGGCCTTGCAGAGTTAAGGAGAACTTGGTTCTCCCTTTGGCTTGCTTCTTCAGAGCCACGTGTGTCTGCTTATTCCCTCATAGCCCCCTGAGGAGACCCACGCCCGAAGCAGAATGGTTTGCCTTTGCTTGCTGCTCGAGTGCTGCTGGAACGTGCCAGGTGGCAGCTGTTCAGACGAACGCAGGGTTGAGGCTATGCTGCATATGTAAGTCGGGTTACCAGCTGTGCTTTCTGCACCGTTCGCCAGGGGAGTACCCGACAGTGCTGGCACTCAGACTGTCCCCGGTCAGCTTGGAAGTTAAAGCGCTGTTGAGAAGAAAGGGGGGAAGTCAGCTCCTTGGTGGTGGTTCCTGAATCTCTACTACAGTGTGCTGGCCCATGTGACCGGGAAGCCAGCATGGGGAGGACACCTCTGGAGAGTTATTCCTGCAGCATGTGGGGAAGCTGAGAAGGAAGATGGGCCTAGCTGGCACAGAAGACCTTGTGTTCCTGATGTCTAAGGGAAGAAGGAGGTGTGCTGGGAGCATAAAGCCTTCCTTGAAGGTGACTGGAGCCAGGTCATTTCCAACTTTCGCCGTATGCCTGCTCACCAGTACAAGCCTGGTAGTTCACTGACACCATCGCTCAAGCTCTCTTTTCAGAGTCCCTCACCCCTTGGTTGAGCTATCTGAAGATCCTCTCCTGACTCCTGCTTCTCATGCACACAGAGATGGTTGGCATCTTACAGTTGGCTTGTGGTAGCAGACCGGGGGTGGCAGTGCCTAGTCTTTGCCCCATAATTCTGGGGGCCTGTTACCTGGCTTGGAGTAACACACTAAGTACTTGGTCCACGCTCCTGTTACTTGACGCTTAGTGCAGTTATTTTCAGAGTGGTGGCCCGTGTACATCAACCTGCAGCACGCCTCCTTGCTTTGGCTTTATCTCCTACAAATAGCTGGAAACCATTACCATGTCCCCTTCAAGTCAGCCTTGAGCCATTACATCAGTTTTGTTGTTTTTCCTTTCTGAGTTCCCTTTACTTTGCTGCTGCATCATGGTCAGGAGGTGTCATGAATCCAGTTTCCTCTCCTGACTCTGAGTTACTGGCCTTCCCAGTGTGACTCTCAGCGTAGTCTTAACAAAAGGATGCAAGGGAAAGGGGAGCCCCCCCAGTCAAGTGGTGGTTAAGGCCATCACTCGTTTCACTTGGGCATAAGAGGAGCAGTCTCTTCCACCCTTTGTCATGGTCCTGGTCCTGGTTTAGCCTCGGAGTTGTTGTCTTTGGAAACGTCGCACGCTTTGTACAGCCCCCAGCAGAAGCAGCTCGATCCTGCTGGACTCCCTGAGCCCTGCTGTCACATAACTTGTTGTTAGGAGCTGACCTAATGCGTGTGGCTAATGGCCAGCTCAAAATGGGCCCTGCTGTGCTGGGTACTGCACGTGGAAGGGCAGATAGACACTGCTCCAAAGAGCTCACGGCCTGAATAAGAAGACAGACCCGGGGTGGAGGAAGTGGCAGAGCACACATGATGGCAGCAAGTGGCATGGCAGTGTCTCAGGGTTTCAGGGAGCGTAGGCTTGGTTAGAAAAGCTACACAGAAAGAAAAGGGAAGGGTGAGAGAGTCAGGGTAGAGGAGAAGGTAAGAGGGGCAGTTGCGAGCTGATGCTGGGTGGAAGGAGCTGTGTGAGGGGCAAGGGATGGTTGGGGATAACAGCTCACCACCATAACATTAAGTCCTGTGGCTTAACTTTCCCTTGCCTGGGGACCTGAGTGCCGGTGTGGAGGGAAGATGTGTTGCTGCACACACGCTTCTGGGACTACAAACAGACATTGCATTTGTCCCAGGAGCAACCACTTTATCCCAGGATAAAGTGTGATCATTCAAACATTGATGTCCATTGTCCTGGGGCAAACACTGCAAAGGCTTGTGGGAGAGGAAGTGCTAATGTTCTCCTGGGCCATCACAAAGTGTGTCTGTCCCAGAATTGCATCAGTGCATTCAGGTGCTCGCTGCACCCTCACTGGAAGGGTGATGAGTGTATGTGTCGGTCCCAGGACTTTCCTGTTCAGGGACATGTGCAGCACAGCTGGTCCCAGGACAGATGCGAGGTCTGCTCCCAGAGCAGGAAAACACCTGGTTGTTCCCTGAATTCCCCTTAATGGGAATGGGTTAAGAAAACAGACCCCAGGGGAAGGGGCCAGCTGCTCTTCCTGCAGACTGTCTTGCTGCACAAGGAGGGCAGGAGCGTGGAGTGAAACAGTGAAATCTGTCTAGTTTGGCAGAGAGGTGGCTTTGAGGGAGGACAGCAGTCCAGAGCATCTGAAAGGCATAACTACAGATCAGGGAGAATGATTACGGAGGGAGTTTAACAGAGCCAGTGCAGGAGCAGTAGGTGGAAATGGAAAAAGCAAAGGCTAGGTATCAGGAAATGCTGCCGCTAGAGAATCCTCTGCAGGCAGATCCAGTAGTCTGTTGCTGGCCTAGGCCTGAAGAGCAGCTTGTCTGCACTGCCTGGGCAATAGATTGGGATGTTCATAGAGGCTGTTTTCCATCCCAAAGCTCTGCAGTGATGCAGTAGTTCATGAAGGCCTTCCTGCTTCCAGGAGGCTGCGAATTCAGTGCAAGGAGAGTAGGGGAGCGCTGGCATCTACCACGCAGACCTCCTTATCCTGGAGCCTAGTGCAGCAGGGGGCCTAGGCCGGCTGACGCTCTGCCCCTCCAGTGGTATAAATGTTTGCATTTCCTTGCAGGTTGGGAAGGGAAGCAGTCGGACAGGCAGTCGAGCAGCCCTCAGAACTCCACGTCCAGCTCCTCTCCCTCTGTTAAGGCTGATAACTCCCTGCCATCCTTGGGGAAGAAACCGTTCCAGAGATCCGACCGGCTCCATCCAAGTAAGCCATTTCTTTTTATGCATAGAGAGAATTTTATTGCTCAGATGCCAAAGTAAAAAGGTCAGACGGAAAGTTAAGTAAAAGCCTCAACTAGTTCCAGAGGTGGCATGGTTTCTGGATGGTCCTGGAAGTCTACATTAATTAAAGAAATAACTTCTATACACGCAAGCATGTCTTTGCCCAATAGTTGTCATGCGGGAGCTTGCCAGCCCCTGAGTTCACTGTATTCTGCATAACAGAGACAGAAGGGGACTTGCATTATTTAGTAGATCTTTTCCTTTTAGCATTTCCAGTGGTTTGGTTACCTTGAAAAACAAACCAACCAACTGAGCCCTCCCCTGCCAAGCCAAGAAGCCTGGACAGTTAAAATCAGCTTTCTCAATTCTCCCTTGGTCACTGGTGGTTTGTTTTACAGGCACCTGGCATTTAAACTTATCCAGTATGGCCTCTGCAGCGCGCAGGTGTAGGGAGAAGCTGTGCACTCGGCCCCCAAGCACCTCATTTCACACTGGCCAAAAAGCAACTTTTGTTTAGTTTTATCTAAATTGGTGACCGTGAGGTGAAAGGCTCCAGTCCCATCACGTTCCCAGAGCTCTGTTCCCCACACGCCTCCGGGGCTGCGCGTTATGGTGACACTCGGGGCACTGCGCGGGCCCCCTCGCCGTCCCGGAGGAGGTGCAGTCCAGTTCCATGGCTCATAATGCCCAGCACATAAATCACAGCAGGACCCATCTTTGTTTCAGCCTAGACACTCAGGATTGCTCAGCCCAGAGGGGCGCTGGTGGGGCCATTTGGGGGGCGGCGTTTGCGGCTTCGGTTCTGGCCTGAGGAGAGGACTGCAGTCCCCAGAGCTGCTGCTCCCAGACTGTGTGGATGAACCAGGCAGTGTTTGGGTGCTGTTGGTGGCCACGCGCCCTAGGGCATGTGCAGTGCCAGCGCCTTGCCCGTCGGCAGAGTGAGCACGGTTAGCTGGAGGCGGGTGCTCTGTGTTCTGCAGATGGAGCAGGCGGTACTGCCTGGGGAGGAGCTCTCTGAATGGCCTCGAAGAGCGTGCAGCAAGCTTTGGCAGGGACTGCGTTGCAGGGAATAATGGTCTTCTGCAGCATTGTCAGCCCCCTGGTCCGGAGGTGCGCGGTGCATCTGTCACCACGAGCCCGTTTTAGTGATACGTTTGTAATTGGAGTTCACAGCCGGCATGGCATATTGCCAGCGATGCTTAATGGATGAGTTCAGGGGAAGTACAAGCATTCTGCCTGTCCTGCTGCTTTTGAAGTTACGGCAGTCGCTTGGGACGCCTGGGGTAACGCGACAAGTGCAGGACTCGTGTGAAGACCCGCTCAAGCTGGGAAAGGAAGGAGAGAGAACATCTGTTCATTCTTGTGCTGTGCTTGGCACTGTAGTCACAACACGAGCAGGGCTTCACTGCTGAAAACCATACACAGAGTGTTGATGGTTTCTAAATCACTGCTGCTCTCGCAGAGTACTATGAGGAAACGTCCAGGGAAGAAATCCTAAGGGTACTATTCAGCTGCTTTCACCATTACATTAAAATAAAAAATGAACACACACTTTCTTCCTGAAAAATGTTGACAGCGCTGAGTGAGAGACTCAGGCACGTACCCCGGTATAGGACAGGCTCTGCAGGCTCACAATGTGGGGCACCATGGTGAATTCTGGTAAAGCCACACAGAGCAGAGCACTAGGTATTGTATTTTCCTGGGGATGAGAGACCTTCAAACTCCACAGATCCTTCTTTATATTGTTTTTAACCTTTCAGCCTCTAGCCTCCACAGTGTGCTGGTCCTTGTGGCGTAGGGCTGGATGTTCATTAGCCTTGTTCCCCAGCTTAACAAATGATCTGCTGCACCTCCATACCCCCTTTCAGGATTTGACATTGAGCCATCGGAGTGGCATATGAATAACTTTACATACCCATGAAATAAGTGAAGAGCAGCAAGGGGTGAGAGAGACCTTGTTCCTGCCTCAGACATTGTTACATGGCCTCTGTGGTTCCCTGCAGGGCAGCTGAAGAGGACAAAATGTGCTGAAATCGATGTGGAAACACCAGACTCCATCCTGGTGAACACGAATCTGCGGGCACTGATCAACAAGCACACGTTCTCCGTCTTGCCGACAGACTGTCAGCAGCGCCTGCTGCTCCTGCTCCCAGAGGTGGACAGACAGGTAAGTCGCATCTCCCGGTTCTAGGGAAGCAGCCTCCAGAACCTCCCAGGACTGCTCCCACCGGCGTGTTGGTTTCTTCTGTCCAAGCAGTGACCTGCTCACTAAAATGAGGGCAGTCAGGTTTCCAGTTACAGCTAGTGCTGCTGGGATGGGATGGAATTTCCCCCTCCACATGCAGTTCTGCATTTAACGAAGGACTGAAATGTTTCTTTCCATGAAGCTTTAGGTATTAGCTGAGGAAGAAGGCCAGATTTGATGGGTCAGTGGCTTGCTCCAGCGCAGTGAGTCCCATGTTCCCAAGTGTAGTGTGATCAGTGGATTCTGTTGTGGTGAAGGGTGCAGGGTGGGTGAGTGCAATACTTAATGCTTGCTTTTTCCTCCCATCCAATATCAGCCTGGCAGCCTTTTAGCAGAGGTGCCTCACCAATCTAAAACCATTGTTATGCTTAGTCTAATCCTCTTCCGGTTTCAGGATTTATCAGTGACTGTCATGTAAGCACTGTTGTGCTCTGGATTGCTGAGCTGGCAGGTGAGGCTACCCAGTACTCTAGCCTTGCAAAGAGGCACATGTTTTGCATTGGAGAGAGGAAGTGCTTAAACATGCCCCCGTGACGACAGACAGCTGCACAAGCCAACTTCTTACTTGGCTGTTAAATAGCAGCCCTTTTCAGAGTATAAGAGGCCCTTTTCCCAGAAGGCCTTGTGCTGAGCTGGAACATGAATCACACAGTTCGAGCCATAGAGCACAGAACATGGGCCCTTTGAGAGTGGGGCAGGTTTCTACCTTGTGGATTATTAACGTAAGGCCTCGTGAAATAATTCTCTCCTGAACGAGCTGGGGGCAGCCATTCAGTGCTGGAGTTCCCTGTGCAAAGAGTAGCAAGGGAGAAGCTGTGAAGGGGAATGGGAGTAGAATTCAGCAGGGGCTAAAGGAGGGCAACTTAGCAGATCCAGAGGCGGTTAGCGGGGAAGATGGACACAAAGGTACGGGGAAAGCTCCACTGGCACTTGATATGTGAATGACCGAAATCTAATATTTATATTATGGTAGCTCTTAGAGGCCAGAGGCTCCATTGTGCTAGGTACTTTACAAACAGACAGCAGGAAGGGAAAAAGCTTGAACTTCATGCAGGTGAAGGGAAGCCATTGAAGGTTTTTGAAGACAAGTGTGACATTGCCCAGAAAGCAGCAACATTTTGAATAGAGTGAAGGGTCTTAGTGAAGGTAAGATTGCACAAAGGAGGAAGTCAGAGTAGAGAAAGTGAAATTTGATCAAAAACTGGCCAAAAGTGTAGTAGGATTAGGGGGAAAGGATAGATTTCAGAGATGCAGAATATTTGATACGCAGTTGGTTTTTTTTT